>OY759215.1:5331644-5931644 GCA_963662175.1 Aradus depressus | reverse complement strand
AATGCTCAGCAACACATAGCCTATGTTTGAGCCAGGCTAATGAGGATGTTACATTTCCTGAAGATACGAACAACCGTTAAAGAGCCAGGTTCCCATTTATAACGAACTAAATCGAAATACAGTATGAACCGAACGTAGATGCAAAAAGCTTATGCGTGAAACTACATCGAAAATGGAGTAAAACGCCGCCATCCGCACCTTTCTCGAGATATGATTTTTTAAAGGGTTGTTTGAGAAAATCACGTTTCTCATAATAAAAACTCAATTTTTTCCACTTTCACTCATTTTTCCTCAACTTTTGGTAGCTTTTTCAAAATGAGCGTTAAATTTTCTGTAAGAAAAACCCACGTTCAATGTGAAAAGTATCATAATGCGGACCGCAATAGCAGCTCAAAACGTTAAATGTCTAAAAATTATAAGTGTATGGAACAATTTAGAGGATCACTGCTCTCCTAAAAAAAGTCTGGCAAGCTGTCAAATCTCATGAAAACTTGTACATTTAATCAGCTTTCTGATGGTGTAGTCGAAATAGTTATTATCTTGTTCCTTCGATGAAAAATTCAAGTGTAAATGCAAGAATACGTTAGGCACCTTAAGAAATACGAGTAAGTAGGTACCTACAACTAAGAGTGGTGAGGGGTGGGGTGGGGGGCAAAAATGACATACTCAACTAACTTTTTTGCTTTTTCCATAGATTCTAATTGATCCGCATTAAGATACGAAAAATGTAGATCACGTAGGGTGTAAAAACTGCGAGACATCGGTGTACGGTAAGGGTAGAGGTTGATCACAAGGTAGATAGTACACAATGTTTTTAATTGAAAAAATGGTGTCTACAAAGTCAAATTACGAACTGAAAACAAAAAAACAATGACAATTAAAGTATCTACCCACAAGTTAAAAAAAACCTAAAGATTTATCTAAAGGGTTATTAAGAAAGCCTGTTCTCAAAATGCCCTCCGTTATTTCTTATCGACCTCGACTCCTTGAAAACGTTCCCGCGGACATTCACGAAAACATTATTTTTCAACAGGATTGTGATACTCCACATTACACGAGAGCAGTTCGGTATTGGCTTACGCAAAATTTTACCACTTGGATTGGTAGAAGGGGTGTGATCGATTGGCCCGCCAGGTCGCCGGACCTCACACCAATGGACTTTTTCGTTTGGGGATTGTTTAAGAGTTTTGTTTATGCTACTGAGATAAGTAGTAGAGAAGATTTAACGAGAAGAATTCTAGAGGCAGGAGTGACAGTGCAAGATCGTCTGACGTGCAAAGTGACTGTTGGTCAAATGCGTAAGCGTGCTAGAGCATGCATAATTAATAACCTACCAAAAGTTGAGGAAAAATGAGTGAAAGTGGAAAAAATTGAGTTTTTATTATGAGAAACGTGATTTTCTCAAACAACCCTTTAAAAAATCATATCTCGAGAACGAATTGAGATAGAAAGGTGCGGATGGCGGCGTTTTACTCCATTTTCAATGTAGTTTCACGCATAAGTTTTTTTGCATCTACGTTCGGTTCACCCTGTATATATACCCAAATATTGTATTTATTGCTTTTGTAAAAGTTATGAAAATATTGAAGACAGGTGAACAAGATCTCGAAACCATGAAATTTTCCTGCTTTCTTGATTCATTCCAGTAGTAGACAGAAAGTATACTTCAGAACAATAACAACTATTAAAATTAATAAATTCGCCAACGGAACCCTTCAGTGTGTGACGTGATCAGACTTTCTGTACATTTTTTTTTTTTCCTTTTCTCCTTTTTTTTTCCCTCCTATCCTTAGTCCATTGAAATCATATATTGGTCTTTTTAAACTTCCAAAATAAAAAAGACAGAACCCACAAATATCTAGCTTAGGAAAGTACTATATCGATGATTTTACGAATTTTTTCCTAAAAAAAAAAATTGATATAAACTGATATGACAAGACATTGTTTTAAACGACCAGAAACTGTAAAATACATTAATTGAGATCTTAGTTGAGGCATGCAACCATTTCCAGTTTTCTCATTGACACAAATCTTGTGTAAATTGAATTGTTATATTGTTTTGTTTTTTTCATGTCAGTTAACGATATTACTAATGTACATAAATGTTTTATGTGTGTGCGTATTCTCAATTATAAATGGTAGCTGATATTTTTGTATAAATAATGTGAAATAAAATTTCAAATACATAGTTCTGTTTTTTTTTTTATTTACCTATTTTCTCCCATCCTCTTCTCTTCTCCTCTCAACAAATAATTTGTCGAGTGAAGAGATGAATATTAATTTATATTTGAAAGACGAGATGAAATTATTAAGTGATCTTCTCCATTAGTATGCTAAACATTCTGGACTCCCAACTGGATAATGAATTATTACAGTTGTCTAAACTTATTTTTTGTATTCATTATAAGAAATATGTGAAGTGATCTAGGAAACTACGCTACACATCCTGGTGGAATGTCAAGGTAACACACCTACAATGGAGAATCTTATACAGGGTGTATCGCAAGCAGATGACAATACTCGGGGGGGGGGGGGGGGTGAGTGCCTCACTCAAGTACGCTAAGAAACCGGGGTAATAAAAATCTGTTTCAACTTAGTGTAGAAATAAATGAGATTTTAAATTTTTTTACGATAACCACGTTTTTTTAGCAAAATGACCGTAAATATCACTTTTTGATTAAAGTAAAGTGAAATCTGAGTACACTGTCGTAATCTACGTTAAATTTCCTAATAGGTGACTTGTTTTTTGACATGAAAATCGAAAAGAATAAAATAGGAGGCTAACGTTTATTTCAAAATGAACACGTTTAAATTTTTTGGCAAAGTTTCAGTTTACCGTAATTTGTTTTCTCCATTTGCTAGGATGTTCCAAATTCACCAAAAGTTAGCAAAAATATGGCTCTTTAAAAATACCTAATGTTGTTCTCTTTATTGTCGACCATAGCCGGAATGAGACAGCAGAAAAGATGAAAAACATGGGTAAACCTAACATACACAAAGCGAGACTTTTTATAAAATTAACTAATTCATTATTTCAAAAAAATTGAAATTATTTTCAGAGATAAAAAAAGTTTTGTACTGTACATTGTGTTGAAAAAATTATAACAACATATTTGGCAAATTTTCAATTTACCGTAATTTGTTATCTCCATTCGCTAGGATGTTCTAAATTCACCAAATTACTATTATTCTCTGAAATATTAATTAATTATTTTCTCTGAATAAATAAAAAAAATATTTGTTTTCCCTAATTTTGGCTTCTGTCGACGATTAGAGAGTAAAAAAAATAAAAATAATCCTAATCTGTTCAATGGATTTTGAAACTGAAAACAAACGTAAGACGTATTAGCTAATTTAAACATTATTAGATCCAATAAACAGTTTTATGCAAAGATTCGGTTGAGAGACATTAGTCTAAGAGAATCATGCCGGTTTTTTACACAGCGAGGGAATACGTAGACATGATTTATGCTTACGGGGCTGCTGGAGGCAACGGTCTGCTAGCAGAACAAATTTACCGTAATCTATTCCCAAATCAACAAAGATGGCCGGATCGGCGAACTATAGAAAATGCCTATCGGATTATGGGAGAAACTGGTTCGATTCCAAGACAACCTGCTAATTATGCCGGTCGACCACGAAGGGATGTCGATGATATTTTAGAGCGGTTTGACAATGATTCGTCCACGAGCACCCGGCGCGTTGGATATCAACTTGGTATATCTCACTCTACTGTTTTTAGGGCCCTTAGGGATGACGAAAGGCGTCCGTATCACCTTACAACTATCCAGGAGTTGCTGCCTCATGATTATGAATCAAGAATGGAATTTGCTCAGTGGTTTGTTCAACAGTGTCGCACAGATAGAAATTTTCCTGCTCGCATACTGTGGACCGATGAAACTACATTTACACGTGCTGGAATCTTCAACTCACGCAACTCTCATGTCTGGTCACAAAACAATCCACATGCTGTAAAGGACGCACATTTTCAATACCAGTTCAGTGTAAATGTGTGGTTGGGTGTTTTAGGGAGGTACATGTTGCCCCGGATTATCTTACCCACAGTTGGCTTCCTTACTCTGCTGCAGAATGAAGTATCTCCACTCCTAGAACAAATCCCACCAGAAGCTAGAGAAGGATGTCCAGCCCATAATGGAAGAGTCATAACGGAATGGATGAACGAAAACTTCCCTCGGAGGTGGATTGGACGGTATGGACCTGTGAGATGGCCGGCACGGAGTCCTGACCTGACACCTTTAGATTTTCATGTGTGGGGCACTCTAAAGTCCCGTGTGTACAGCGTACCTATTAATGATAGGGACCAATTAATCGCGAGAATTCAAGAGGTTTGTGAGGAGATGAGATCAAACAGGCTTGAGATTCAGCGGTCCACCACATCCGTTCTAACGAGGAGTCAACTGTTTGTACGAGAAAAAGGAGGTCAGTTTCAGCAATTGTTTTAATTTTTCCAAAACAATACAATACAAAACATTTTTTTATTTCTGAAAATTAATAATGTGATAATTTCAAATTTTTGGAAATAATGAATTAGTTAATTTTATAAAACAGCAAGTAGAAGCATAGGCCAACCATCTCTTGGCTTGTCCACTTACCAGCTCAGAACGCGAAAATATGTTTAGTGTGATCATACAAAATAAGATGGTGTTCCCCACTACGGTCCAATTAATAGTGTCTCGAATCAAAAACCAAGACATTTTTTATACATAGTTCAGATACATTCCTGTCAATAATATACTTAGTTATCTAACCACATTGTAAATAAATGGCTGATATGCTAAGTCCATAAGGCCACAAACAAATAAAAAATAAAAAAAACTTAAAGAATGAACAGGAGATGGCGAACACCAACTCGATAGGAATATCAAACTACCACCCTTGTCATGTTGCTTACTTAAATGTCCCTTACGAGCTTGAAAACCTACTGAATCATGTATAAAACGCATCTTGATTTGGCAACATTTCTATTGTATGTACATAACTAGTCAAACCATTTAACATTTAAGTCAATCTAATACACACCAATTTACCAACCTCACACCATACTCCACAACGACCTTAACGTTTTTTTTTGTCCACTACTGGACAATGGTTAGTTAAGCAGAATGGATGTCTCCCGAGCTTTTGTTTATTTTACTTTTTATCTCTTTTATTTTATGGTTTATTTTTATTAATTTAACTAAATATTATTAATCATTTTGTATATATTTACTATTATTTTGTAAATATTCCTTTCTTTATTGGTTCTCACTTCTTATTATTTGATTTAAATATTTTATATTACTTATGATTTTATATTTTATTCTTATTGTCAACATGGCCTACATAATATAAAATTGATTCCATCAGGTCGTAAAGACACAATTCTGGTACTGAGTGTTTAATTAAATAGATTCAATTGAAGGAAAAAAAACAAAAGCAAGTTATACACCAATATAACAAAGAAAATAGTTACTAAAATACTATATCTACTTTTCGTCTAATTGAAATTAGTTATTAAAACCCTCAACATCAGGATAACAATTTCATAAGATTAATATTTCCCAACCTATACAAACAATGCAAGTCTTGGAAGGAAAACAATTATATAGAGAAATAAATTAAACATGTTATTTCTTAAAAGGGCGATGGTAGCTCAGTGGTTTGCGTGCTTGCTTACTGAGCTGAAGATCGCGGGTTCGAAACCAGGCCGAGGCCCGTAATGTTTTTATCTGGGTGGTAAAATAAACTTAAGCACAACGTCCATCGACATTAAGCGATGGTCCCAAGTATGATCCCCTACCCTAGGCGAATAGAAATTTAGGGTAAGCAAAATTTAGGACTCCCACAGTAGAGTCGGGTTCTTGTCCACCAGAGTGACAAAAGAGCGCTCTGGGGCTCTTATGACCTCGATTTAAAAGCCCGGGCATGAGTCATAATAAGTAACTGCTCTTTATTAATTTCATAAGTTCATCGCAGGTAACCTGCTAATATGTGTAAGCAATATAAATAACATTCTCAAAAAGCTTAATTTTTTTATTTTTTTTTATTTGTATATATATAATTTTTTTTTTCACTTAGAAAAAAGTATTTATACATTTTTTTTTTGCACATTCATAGATAATTTTGTTTTTTTTGCACATTCGATAGATAAATTAAATTATAACAATAAATATAAATAGATGATGTTACCTAATTTCATTTTGAAAAAAAAAAAAAAAAAGTTATAAGTTATCAGCTCTCTACAGTATTTTTGCCGTTTAAAATATATATATGTTTAACTCTGCGTTAACTTATATGTATATAATATACAAAATTATATAATATAATCATATAATTTGTAATTATATAATATAATCATAAAATACAAACAATAAAGCAATTATCAACATAATAAAAGTGATTAATACAGTCCAATTTTATAATATCATTATAATTAACACCGCAATACAAAATGCACACAACATATCATTATAAAGAAATCCTTAGATATGTTACTATATATTTAATTTTTTCTTTTTTTTCTTTTCTATATAAAATTATTAATTTTTTTTTTCTTACCAACTTTCTTAGCAATGTATACCCGTTTTTTTTTGTTTTGTTTTTCTCAATTAAAGACTGCGAACAAAAATTTTAAATGATTGACTCATGGGTGCCTTTTCTCATTTTTTTAGTTATATTTTTCTAGGAAAAACTAGAAAAAAAAAAAAGAAACCCAACCATTATATATTATAGAATATACCACTTTAAATTGAAGACTAACCATGACAGGATAAAAATTATCCAATATACTTAACAATTATACTACAGCCTTTTGTGAATACATATATCATACATATGTTAATGGAAAATTAGAATATATTCTATATATAAATGAAATTATTGTATTACAGAAATTGCCTAATGTCTAAAAACCTAATGAAGCCCTTAGAAGTCTAAATGTATTATTAAAAACATTATAAATACAAGTCAATACCTAAAATAAAATTATAATTTTAAAGCTTTCATGGTTTCCACAACTTCTATTGTATTTAGTAAAATCAATGCACCATTCAAACCTCATGTATATCAACAACTTAATTTTATAACAAGCTTACAATTATATACTAATTATATGTACTCTGAGATACATGAAAACACTGTGACTCAATCATAACATTGAACCTAAGTCGTCTGGGTAGAAATAATGTCACTTATTGACAACTGATTAGTGAAAAGTGAAAAGGAATTATCTTTTATTCTTCTAATTTTGGGTCCAATACATTTTCCACGTTTTATAAACCATTTTCAAGCCATTAAATAGCCATTTCTTCAGTGTAAAACAAATGTACATTAATAAAATGAATGTTTTGTCTATATGTGATCGGAACTATTTCTGTGTTTCATCCAAATTTCATGAAAGGCCTTAGAGACCATTAGTTCAATGAGTACGTTTTTTAAGCTTCACTGGAGAAAACGACTGAACGCATATTTAGAAAATTTGTTGGGGGTTTTGGGGATCGTTCAATTTAGAATGTGGGCTACGTCTCACCCAAAACTGGGGTGAAAGTTGGAAGGATGGCGGCCCCAAATTTTTTTTTTTACAACAATAATGTGTGGCATATTATTTCAAAGGACTCAAGTTCAAAGATGCCTGTTTTGGAGAGGGAGTGAGGTTACGGAGGGCAATTGCAATATTATATTCACCCAGAAGATTGCAGCTAAGTTCGTTTCATGATCCAAGAGATTTTTTTTAAGCTTCAAAATGGATAAGATCCTTTCAGTAGTTAGCAGGGTGGCGCCCCAATTTAGAGGGCGCCGGTAGCTCAGTGGTATGCGTGCTTGCCTTCTGAGCTCAAGAACGTGGGTTCGAAACCCGACCGAGGCCCTTAGTTTATTTTATCTGGGAGGTAAAATAAACTTAAGCGATGGTCCCGAGCCTGTACGATAGGCAAAATTTAGGGCTCCCATAGTAGAGTAGGGTACATGTCCACCAGAGTGACGAAAGAGCAGTCTGGTAGTAGGCGGTATGACCTTGTAGTTAAAGCCCGGGCATGAGTCATAAACCCTAATCTCTTTCAATAAATTCTGATACGTTGCCGCCATATTTAAAAAAAAATGCAATATATTTTTTGAACCAGGCGCATTTTCTACTCTAGGAAAACAGCTGGCTTCCATATAGTCCTTAACAATGCCCTCAGTCACTCTCAGGCCGAGTCACTTAACGAAAATGTCCAAGTCAAAATTATTCAGTAATAAATTAAATAAATAGTATGGATATCAATCCTTCCAAACTCCACTTAGAACTATCTAAAAAAAAGTTGCCTGAAGGGTCAGCTCAACGAACCTAAACATTTAAAAGCTTGAGAATGTAAGTACAAATCATAGCGCAAACAGACTGTAAAACTTCATTAGGGCATTAGTGCCATCTATACTAATAAAAATGAATGTTTGTTAGTTCCAACATCACAATGACAAAATCATAATATACTTCTATAAATTATACAAAATCTGCCTTTTCAGGAATAAGTTTTAGGATAAAAATGATTTCAAAATTACAGAATAGAAGGCATTTACACTTTGAGACAGAAACAGTTATTTCATGTCTTCTCAGTTACTGTTTATTGACCCTAAAGTTACAGAATCGTAACGTTTTATCAACTTTCATGACTTATGGCAGTGGCTTAGGCAAAAACTATAATTCAGAACATCAAAAATGGGATCTTTAATTAATACATCAACAATGTTCATCTATGGAACCCTTCACTGTATGACCGTCCGACTTCTCTGTAATATATTTTTTTTCCACTTTTTTTTTTTTTAATATGCTAAGTAATGCGATATTAAAACTAGCCCCCGAAGGAGAATCATATGCGTTTTAAAGAAAGCGCATAACTCTTTTTTTTAATAAGCTGAGATCCGTAAAATTGAAATTGAAGAGATCAGGAAAAAATCAGGATTTTTGTTTACTTCCTTCACGAAGTTGAGTGGCTCACTAGGGTAGCGTACTTGCCTATTGAGTTCAAGACCGCGGTTTGCAACCCGGCTGAGGTCTATAGGGGTTGAGCACGTCGTCCTTCAGACGGAACGTTAAATGACTGTCCCGAACGTGTGCTATGCCAGGTACTTGTTAAAGTTCGTTACCCTAATTACACCTGGGGTAGACAGCATTTAGGACTCCCACAGTAGATCTAACAGGGAAGGTCCCTAGGTGTCCACCCAATATATCTAAGGCTATCCTGATAGACCGTGGACTGTAGCTCGCCGACATAAAGTCAGCTGGCAGTGAAGATGGTCCAATGTGACTGAAACCCAGTTTCTGTTTGTGTGTAGACAACTCGTGTATGCCACTCATTCTAACTTCTCTTAAATGATTACATTTTGTCGAAAATCTGATGAAAGTAAAAACCTCTACAGCTTATGAGGTTTTCGCAAATTCGCTTATAAATTTCGATTAAATGAAAAAGTTCTTTAAAAGATAAAGAAGACATTTAGAGATAATTAAAAGATACACTTCCAGAGCTGATACATTGTCACTTTTTTGTTTATTATAATAAATTTCGTTAATTTTGTGTGGAGAAAGTTCCAGCGATTGCCGTATTGCCAATTGTTATCGCGACCCTCATGTTTGTTCTCCTGACCCCTTCAATAACAAAGATCAAGTTATAATCACAAAACTAATTTGTTTGTATACAGTGTATGAAGTGTATTAAATTCTTTTAATAATATATACATATTTGAGTATTCTCAAATAAATACTATTTTTTAATATATAATAAATTATAACTAGTATATTAAATGACTATACAGAAGAATTGAGTAAAGCTTGTTATTATTTCTAAATAAAAAAAATAAATGAATTTTATATTTTTTATAACTTCCATCTACAAATGATTATGCGAAGAGAACACAAACAATACACATGATGCAGTACGCCATGACTTTAATCTGTCCAAATACCTATTTCATTCATTTATTTTTGTTTGGGGGGAGAGGAGGGGTCGATATGGCATTGGAAATAATTTTTCAAACTATTTCGTTATATATATTATTTTAAAAAAATCAATTTTTTATTATATTATAGCTGAAGATAATAATATCTTCAGAGTATATAATATCTTTAGAATATATTGATATCATAAAGAGCAGAGATCGGCGATCCGCAGCCTGCGCTTGGTTTTTATTTGAAGTGTCGGGGGAATTGTGCCTTACGCTTTTTCAACTCAACTCATTTTATTTGTAATCTTGTATGCGGAAGAGACATGTGCGCGAGTTTTAGAAATGGCATACAAAAAAAAAAAAAAAAGCAAAATTAGTGCGAAAGTGCAGGTAATGTTGTTTGTAGAAAGAAGCCCTATACCAGGTGCTAACGGAGTGTCCAGTTCACGAGGCAGGTTCTCGATTCCAAGTATAGGGCAAGTTATATAATCAGATAAAATATCGACGCCGAGTTTTCAACGGAATTTCATTGTTTTCCAACCTCCAGTTTCGAAATATGGAAAAAAAAGTCTGTTTGTCTGTGTCTGTGAACACGATAACACCAGATAGAATGAGAGCATTGACTCGAAAAAGTATATGTGTGACCATAACCCCACAAGGACAACACCTATCGATTTTCAGCCAAATCGGCCAAAGGGAAGGGAGGGGGGGGGGATTGGGGGAGAGGCTCAGTACAAAAACTCTAATAACTGCTAATGTAATGAATTATTCAGCAAAAAAATTTAGTAGGGTTTAAAAGCTCCTTCGTAAGTCAACTATTAATATTAACACAAATGTTCGACTGGTTTTGGAGGGGGAACGAAAAGTTGATTGATAAATTTGTTCTGGGGAAGTACATCGCCGGGGATTCACCGACTGATTTCTTTAAATCAACTCTATTGCTTTATTCATTTATTTTTTTAAGAAATTCTTTTCAATATTCTTTCAAATTTTTATTTATTTATATTATTTTTTGTGTAACTTGATAGTAACACCGTCCCTTTTGCTCGCTGAAAGTATAATGAGTGCCGAAGGTACCAAAGGTTGCCGACCCCTCATATAAAGTACAATGAGTGCCGAAGGTACCAAAGGTTGCCGACCCCTCATATAAAGTACAATGAGTGCCGAAGGTACCAAAGGTTGCCGACCCCTCATATAAAGTACAATGAGTGCCGAAGGTACCAAAGGTTGCCGACCCCTCATATAAAGTATAATATAAAACTATATAAACATTCAATATTTTCTAAGTTAAAATAGAAACATTTTTAAAATGTTTTTCTGTACTCCAGTAAAATTTGATTTTCCTGTCAAGGTTTCGCGTACTGCTTCACATATTGTGGATTATAATAATTAATACATGAATAGATAAAATAAATATATATATAGGCATAACTCAGATTATCACATTGATAAATGTAATAAAATACTACAAACAATACTTGTGAAATAATTTTCAAATTATTTAAAAAATAATATAAATATTTATCTAAAACTGGATTAAGGGATAAAATATACGAAAAAAAATACGAATGACTTTTTTTTCCAAATCAAAATAATAAAAATAGAACTTACTAAAAGGTCATTCTTTGGTGTCCTAACATTGAAAGAACTATTTACTTCACTAAACTATATATAAATCTAATATATCAAAAAATTTCTTCTTTGTGCTGAAAAAATAATAATAAAAAAAAAAACATTAGAGAGCATCGTAAAAAATATTCTATAAACTGCTAAATTTAAAAAAAAATTAATATATGGCACAAACAACTAATTTTCAACAGATTCAAGAAATGTTGTTTAGAGGGCAACTGATAAGTATTATATATATTTTTCGGGGAAGGTGGGATCATTTTTTGGGCTTTAATAATAAGTGAAATTTCGTCTTATCATGCGAGAAAAAAAAATTAAAAATATTGATTAAAAAACTATCAATGACTACGTAGTGCCAAAGTTAGTAAGTATAGTTTTGACAATATAAATATTCCAAAGAAATTATTATAATATACATATCTCATAAATTGTCATATCCATATTTGTCCATTGATAAGCTCAAAAAGCTCTATTATTATGAATTTTTACAATTCTCAGGTCATATATTTTGGTAAGTAAAGGAGAGGATAGTTAAATTTCACACATTTTCCATCATGAGCGCGTATTTAAAAATTAAAAAAATCTCACACTTTTGCATATACTGGAGCTATTGATGGACGTGCGGACGAAAGAGCAAGGGAGAGCAATAGGGCCCTAAAGGAACCATAAAAACGACAACTTAACCCATTGTTAAACTGAAAAATATTTCATGGAGAAATATATGAGGGGGGGGGGGGGGGGGGGGGGGGAGGGGCGAACGAAATAACTTAACTCGCTTTATAGCATGACTGCAATTGATTAAATTAGAGGTGTAGCCGCTTTATTTTAAACTAGGGAATACATGTGTTACCCGATGTTGCCCGGGAATTTCACAAACATTCATGCCTTATGTTTTCATCAGAATTCATATATAATAAGCATACTCGTATTACTGTCACGAATTATTATTTTGACATTTCACAGACAGAAAACTTATGGCATGAAATAGTGAATTTCCCAGACACCTGGTACTATAGCTAATATATACATATATATCAATATATAGCCGAAACTCACCTGAGTACATAGGAGAGAAAGTTGGGGGGGGGGGGGGGGGGGGGGGGTCCAGGTATGTAGTAGGTCGATGTGTTTAGTTCCGAGCACCTCTCGCAGCCTCTTCTAGGGCCCGTACCTTCATCTCTCTCTCCCGCTGCTGTCTGTGGACAGGACAGTAAGAGAATATACTCCCAATCAACGTTACAAACACAAGTTAGGGATGCGCAACTCTCCAAGCGCATATTCCATCTCTAACTCTCCTCCGTAGATAACCAACTATCTCTTTAGTCTTCGAGCCGGAACTGGGAAAAATGACTAAAACGAGACGCACCTACCGTCCGTAAATGGAAGCTGTCGGTAAGTTCCTAAATGAAAGTCGTATATTTTAGTAAGAAAAAGTTTTATTAAGCTGTTATATAAATCAATGTTACATATAATAGTCTTTAAAGTGCCTTAATAAACCATTGTTAAAATAAAATACGGGTAAATGCGCCCCTGGATATCTACCGACCTTGGGTGCGCCTCGCCTAATCATCTTTCTCGGTACCGGCTCACCTGTAGAATAGCTAATAGATACCTATTTTTTTATTATTTAATTTTATTGAAAACTAAATATGGAACCCCTGAAATAATATACTCAAGTACTGAGTTATTTTTTTAGTTTTTACATAAAAATGTGAAGAGAACAAGTCACAAAAAGGTAGAGAAAAGTGTCCCACTCCGCCGAGAGCCTTATCATCTAAGTTGCCAAAATATACTTAGAGGTAAATTTATATATACCAAAAAAATCTTTAAAAATTCACAATATATTCTAGTTAATAGTTACCTTATAAACTCCTCATGCTGTGCTACGAAAGGATGTGGGAATCTCTCTCTGTCCATCAACATCTGTCTCTGAAGGTGTTCATGAGCTGCAGCCTAGAGGAGTAAATGAAAAATATCTTTAGTTCAATTTTTTTACTAATATATTTATAATTTATTTTTAGTTTAATATTTCTACTTATTTATTAACAGATTCAGAAAAATAGCTGATTAATGTATTCTCCATTTTTAAATCCCGACTCAAATCTTGCGATAGTCTCTTCGACAAAGGCCCAAAGACCTATTGCAATAGCAGTAAACAAAATAAACCTAAAAAAATAAAACATTTTCAACGCAAATCACTATAATTACATATTACAGTAAGCCCTCAACATTCGCGACCTCCCTTTCTTAAAAACTGTAATACATACATATAAAGAGTTTTCTAAACGACAATTAAAATTTAATTTAACGATCCCGAATGGTACAATTAAAATTTTCAAGGTTCAAGAAAATTATCTCCCTCAATGATTTACCGTCTAATAATTCCCAGTACATAATATGAACACTGGACCATGTAGTGGAATAAATGGATATGTCAAAAAACCAACACTAACATATCTGTAAAGGGTTAGCTGCACTTGAGAATAAAAAAAAACTTTATTTCTTCTTAAGGAAAACGTGCTAACGTTTCTCACTATTTCTGCATACTAATTTTATTTTTAACCTCGATGCTGGAGAATTCGTTACCATGAACTGGTAACGGGTAGTGTCACCCGCACAGGTCCACTCCGTTAACTCGATGTCAAACTAACCTGGTGAGCCAGCTGGTCAGCATAGGGCCTGGAGAGGAGATCTGAGGGATGGTGAAGACCAAGGGCAGCCTCTCTCGGGGGCAGGAGGCTGGGTCTCGGGTATCCACCTGCACCTCCTGTCAGAAAAAGAGCCCATCACAAAACGTACATGATATCAAGCACTTCAGAAGTACTAACGCTATCTTAGGATAGCGGATGACAAGCAAGTAATCCCGTTTATAATATTTGCGATTTATTTTGTCTGAAGTGTGCGCATTTTGCGCTCGGATTTGCTCATATTATCTAAAGATATAAACACAACATATAGCTTACCTGGTATGGAGAAGGGTGATGGTGGCCCGGGGGGCTGGACAGGCTGAGCCGCCGACGACCCTCCACCATGAGGCTGCTGGCCCCCTGGACCCTGGCCCTGCCCTGGATGCAGATGGAGGTGTGTGTGTGCGTGGGTGTGGGCATGTGTATGGGCATGATACTCTGGAGAGATCCCTGCCATCTGTAGTCTGACCATTGGGTCGGTGGCTAGAGCCAGTCGCTCTTCAGCCGTCGGGCCTCCACCCCCACCTCCACTTCCTCCAGGTCCTGTCGGGCCACCTCCACTCCCGCCACTACTGCTTCCCCCACCGCCTCCTGTAGTTCCGCCCCCACCTCCGCTGCCGCTGCCACTCCCACTGCTGCCTCCTCCAGCGCTGCTACTTCCACCACCGCCGCTCATGCCTGAAACATTCAACACTTTTATTAATATTTAAAATGAGGGTTACCATTATACCAGGTTTTTTATGTTCCAGTTAAAAAAATCTTGAACAACGGAAGAGACGTTAAGCGATGGTCCCGAGTCTGTACGATGACAGGTATTCGTTAAAGACCGATAACCAAACTTGGATAGACAAAATTTAGGACTTTCACAGTAGAGACGGGCACGGGCTCATTCTCAAATAGAGCAACAAAAGAGCGCACTGGAAGTAGGTGATAGGATCTCGTAGTTATAGCCTGGACATGATACAATAACTCACTGTTTATTGGTAAGAGGGACAAAAATGAATGTGCATAGAACATTTTTTAGTAGCCTCTTCTCTTACCACAATTTATCATTAAATGCCGACAAAATGCATCTGCATTTCTAGAGGACATGCACAATTAATAACTCTAAATAGGTACAAGGTGTGAATTAGATCTTCCTCAGTTCCCGATAGGCGGAGGGTGGAATGAATAGATATGTTTTGGTAGAAAACATATGCGGAGCAAACATGACAGAACCCTTGAAAAGCAACAGAACTCGGAAGACATGTGACCATGGCCAATTCTACAAACATCTGATAGAGAAGAATAAGTATAGAACAAGAAAGCTCCTATCGCAGTCTCTAAATAGAGGAAACAGTCTACCATGAAGCACCTGGAGATAGTAACATCTAAAGAGGAGGTAAGACAGCTCCTGGGGCTTAACTGAAGAGATGGGAGACCTTTATCAAAACGAATGGGGTAACATAGCGTAACTACAATATAATATAATCCCCAGTTGTTTTTAAAAAATATATATAAAAATAAGTATACTGACCGAGCCTCTCTAGTCGGTCTCTCTCCAGATGAGAAAGGGAGGGTGGTTGGCCTGGAGCTCCTGGAGAAGGGTACAGTCCGAACTGGTGGAGTGGTCCTCCAGGTCCACCAAGTGAGTATCTGAAATAGGCCAAACACCATAATATGATATAATAATCTCTTTTAATATGAATTAAAATTAAATTTAAAAATATTCGTCGGTGAATCTCCACCAATGTATATTCCCAGCACGAATTAAGTACATACCTAACTAAATTTTCGTTTTCCTTTTAAAAGCAATTTGGCTGTAAATGAGTACGGTTATGAGTATACTCAAAGACTTCTCAATTTTCATATATATCTTTGTGTCGATACATTCATTACATTAGCAGTTACGCGGGGTTTTGAGTTGAGCCCCAACTCATTTAATCGCCTCATTTTTCTTTGACCAATTCAACTGAAAAGCAATGGGTATTGCCCATATCGGGTTTTACAATTTCGTTGTTAAATTTGGCATCGTAGAACCATCTAGAATTTCGTGACATCTACTTTCATTATGATAAAAAGTCATTTCCGTCCAATTAATATATTTAAGGCAGTAATAAGATATTAAAACTTGCCTTTCGAAAATACACTTGTTTTATTGAATGATGTAAAAAGCTGCTAATTACATGAGGAAGAGATGAGAAATGGGTAATTTCATGGTTTAGAGAGAGGGATAACTTGAAGATATTTCAAGGAAATTGAAGTTAAATTTACAAAAAAATATCTCCAGGGGATTACGTGCATACGTATGTATATTGGGGAATAATGCGCACTTCTGATTCCATTCAAATAAATTGAATACGTTCGTTATTCGTCTAGTTATTCATCACTGAACTTGACACTTGAGAAAATAATTCAATTCAATTCAATTCTTTATTAGCCTTTAGGAAATACATCTTTTAGGCTCAGGGTTCGGCCTGATATATACATTATTCAGTTAAAAAAAGTATAAATAAATGAAAATAGAATAATAATAATAAAATACAAAGTAATAGAACCTTAATTAACAAATGAAAAAAAAAATAGTGAAAAAACTTTTAGTGAAATGTTATTTTATTTAAATACTTCAATGTCCTCTAATTTTTAGCGCCCTTACTATGTATTGTATGATATTATTGAGGTTTTGGTTGTTTGCAATGTTGAAAAGGGTCTTGTGAGGTTGTGGGCTCCTCAGTGCTTCTACCAGGTACTTTTTTCTTAGTTGGCTGAAGGCTGGACACTCCATGAAGAAATGGTGGATGTCGTCCGGTCGGTTGAGAAAATAAATATAAATTTAAGTATAGGTATGCTTAAAATAACTTTCTATACTTTTTAATATAAATTTCATGAATTAGAGGGAGGATAACTTAAAGATATTTCAAGAAAATTGAAGTTAAATTTAGAAAAAATCCCCTGATATGATCAGGGCCTAAGGGCCTTAAATATACTTACTGCCTTAAATAATTTATGGTTTCCAGATTTACTTTATGAGGCTCCATTCTAGGAATAGATAATTAAAATACGCAATTTCTTTGTCAAACTTCACTATATATTCTCAAATACTCAACTAGTTTCGCCGTGTTAAGGCATTATCAAGAGTCACTTATAAACTCTTTACCTAGTTTTACTACAACACTAGTTGAATATTTGAGAATATATAGTGAAGTTTGACAAAGAAATTGTGTATTTTAATTATCTATTCCATATATTAATTGGACGGGAATGTCTTTTTGTCATAACAAAAGTAGAACACAACATATCTATTGAAAAAAAAAGTATATAAATTTATATAAAGTTTAAAAAAATAAGAAAACGGCAAAATAAAATAAGCAATAAACATAACAAACAGTGTACACAGTAAAAAGGAAGAAGACAAGAATAATGAGAGTAAAATGTGGGGCTTACCTCCTGTGAACATCCATCCAGTGAGAGTCAATGGAGGAAGGCAAGCGGCCGGCTGAGGCGGACTTCAACAGTTCTTCCTTGAGACGATCGTTCAGTTCTCGTTCTCGCAGTTCTCGGAGTTCCCGCTCTCGCTTCTCTCGTTCGAAATGTTCCAGCTCCAGTCTAGACCAAGAAAGAACAACATGTCAGTCAGACCCACGACCCAGGTGTCATGAAGGTGGCTTTCAAACACTGGAGGAGGATGGGGATAGTACCAGAAAAAAAAGTGCGGTGAATCGCCGGCAATTTACTTCCCCAGTACAACTTATCAATTAAGTTTTCGCTCTCCCTCTAAAACCAATCGACTGTTTGGGCTAAAAAAAATCAATAGATGACTTACATAAGGGCTTCTGAATCCTTATGATTAAATTTCATATCGATACATTCATTACATCGGTAGTTATTAGAATTTAGAGTCGAACCCCCCCTTCCCTTTGGCCAATTAGGTGCCAGTTCTCCTTTAACCGCTACGCTGTGTGGATGGGATGTAGCACTGATGATGACGCTGTTGCGTTGAAAACCGGTTATGGTCAAAAATAAAACAGTGGGAAGACAACGTCTTTTATTTCTATGAGAAATCTCGTTCCACAACATCTTAGTAACACATATGATTAATAGGTGTCGCCTTTTGAGGTTCTGGATGTACATATCAAATTTCGTGTCGATACATTCATTCTAGCGCGAGTTATCGTGTTTACAGACACATTGAGTGTTTTTCTTTCATTTTTGAATTCAGGGGGTCGGAAAACATAAAATTTTGGTGAAAACTCGACATCGCATCTCTAACCGATTACATAACTTCCCCATACTTCATTTTTGAAGAAATTCCGTATGAAATTGGTACACAAGACCGGTTTGAGCCTCATTCTTTTTTCTGATACAATTTTCATCTGAGGGAAAGGATTGAAAAAGTACCATCTTATTCTTACCGCATAGGGGGGGGGGGGGGGGGGGGGGGGGATAATTTCTTAAACCATGGATCTTTCAAGCCTTTTTTTTTACTTGAGTAAAAATGCCGCGGAACGAATTCTCGATTTAACGAAAACACAGCAACAACTACTCTATAACATATCCTTTGAAAGGACTTGACAAGCGCAGTTCATAACTAATATTGAGTTGAAAAACTAGCTGCGGTACCTGTTGATGCCCAAGATGAAGTTACTGCTACCGAAAAAATCCGAAGATTGTAATCAGCTTCACGGGGTTAATTGAAGCAGACCTGATTGTTTTACAGTATGATAAAAATGAAGTTAATAACAGCACAGTAGTCAATAAAAACTCATCTTCGTTTAGACGTACTTAAGACATAATATGAACCGGAAAACATCAATAATACCAATCCATTTTTTACAGTTTGCAGGTAATGGTCTTTAGAATCTAAAATGTTTTCTGTTTTATTCGCTCAAAACCAAAATATGTATCTTATTACCTCTGAATCATATTGTCCCATCCTCCCCTACTCAGTATTCTCAAAATACTAAAATAGTTCCTTGAAAAAAATAGAATAAATAAATAATAATAAAAATAAATAAATATTTATGTATATATGTTTTCTTTGTATAGAGAACATTTTTCTGTAGCTATACATAACATTCCTTCAAAGTAAAAAGGAAAATAAAATTCAATTTTCCTTTACATATGCAATGATATGGAAAATTCTCAAGTTTTGCGCATAGATATTGTGGTGCCTATTTGCGCGCCCATAAATATTTATTTTATGCATTTTATACACAGTAGTAGCTGTAACGATAAGAAGGGTGACGGACACTGCAATATCAGACGAGCGCAAAACCCTCCTTGGTAGCAATACCATCCAAGTTAATAGCTGTCTCAATAATTCCAATTCGATAACTTTAAACAATTTTTATTTATTAAACATGTCATGTTTATGTAGTCATGAAAATGATGAAGTGAAATTATAGAGTAAAGCGGCAGCTAACCGATTTTATGTGAATGAATTTTATTTTAATTGAAAACAGCAATTGAATAAAAAATTCGTTTTCTTTTTAGAAATGGTCATGAACTGGAAAGATGAACGCACTGTAATCAAGCGAGAAACAACTTTTCACTCTTAGTTTCACAGTTCTAGTTTCCTGATTTTCATTTTTTTTTTCTTTTTGTACATATATCCTTATGTAGCGGGAGAGACACTCAATAATATGAAAACCCAGACGTATCATTTTCACTTTGGCGCTACTTTAAATTAAACAGACTAGTTCAAACTGGTAGACATTTGTGAAAACAAGTGCACTTCAATGAGGATTGAACTATCTCTAAACTCGATTTGGGACGTCTCTTCAAGTATCTAAAGAGTATTGAATTAACCTTTCTCGTGCTCCAGGAGCGTACATCTGATAGTGGAGCATGGGGTCGATACACTGAGGAGGGAGGCCGAGGGCGGCTGATCTCTGGATGGTCACCGGAGAGAAACCGCCATGAGGCCGCGCGTACTCACTGAAACATTTTTGAGAAAATTAATAAGGAAAATACAGCATTTATAACAAATATAACTATAATTATTATTAAATACATTTACAAAAAATATTACAGTGTGGCTAGATCACACACTGAAGGGTTCCGTATACAAAAACTACGTTGTTCTAGTAAGAAATCAGAACACATTTTAACAAATATATTGTTTTCTAATACAGATTTTTGCCTAAGTCATTGTAACTGATTCATGCAAATTCTACGATTTCATGGTTTATTCTATATTGGGTTCAATATATTTGTAATGTGTTTTGTCATTCGAAAGGTGGTGAAACATGCAATTTTGAACTTTTTACTTCGCTAGCTTTACGAAGTGTAGGGGGGAAGTTATGTAAACGGTCAAAAAAATCGATGCAAAGTTTTTAACGAAATTGTTTGTGTTTTCCGACTAATAGATTCCAAAAATAAAAAAAACAATACATTTCTGTCTTGTGAACACGATAACTCCCGATAGAATGAATGTATCGACACGAAATGTTATGTGTACTCAAAAACCTCAATAATTGTCGAAGTAATGAATGTATCGACATGAAGTTTCATATTTAAAGTCAAAACTCAATGAGGAAATAATCTGTCAAATTTCAGCTATATCGGCTGAAGGGAAGGAGGGAATCGGGGGAGGGGGGCTCAAATCAAAAACCCTAATAACTGCCGATGTAATGACTTCATCTACACAAAATTTAGTATGAGGATTTAGGAGCCCTTATGTAAGTCAACTGTTGAATATTAAGTGCGAACGGTAGAGTGGTTTTGGAGGGGAGAAAGATTAATTCGTTCTGGGGAAGTACATTGCCAAACTCGGTAAGTACTCAACGGATTTTAGCTTAAATGTTATTTTGTTCGTAATTAATCACGGAATAAAACAGCGAATTTTAGTAAAACTTTCATAATTAAGTTGATAATTTCACAAAAGCTTAGAGAACTTGCTGCACTTGATAGAAATGAATTCACATTAAATCTAGTAATATTTTCAGCCCATTTTCTGAAGGCTAAGACGTGTAGAACCGGAGCAATAAATGCAGTAACTAAGGATGGGAGAGAAATCAGTCTTGTTGTTTTGCCAGTTAATTTTATTATTAATAATAATAATAATAATACTATTTATTTCCGTTGAACCATAAAATGGTAATAGGATACGTCCAAAGAATGTTAACATTAAGAAGCAGCTTATAAATTTAGATACAAAAACAGATATTAACTCTTAGATTCTGACACACATGTGATTGGAGTTATTAATAGTTTATTAAAAAATTAAATTAATAAATAAATACATTAAATATTAGTAGAAAAGTGATAATATTAATAAATACAGTAGATACATTTTATAATTTAACTATAATTAAGATATTTTTTTATAACTTTTCCTCTAAGTGTCTTTTTCACGCTTAGCTTTTGTTTAGTCCTCAATATTCAGAAATTGTTTTTATTTATGATTATTTATCAAACTCCATCCTGTGAGGTAACTTATTAAAGGTAATAATTAATTAACTCATTCGTTCAAACTACAGCATATAATAAGAGAGAGCCTACCTGAGTTGCCTGAGAGCGGGGGTGTCTGGATAGTTGGCCCGGGGGTTGAACCTGTCATAGGGCGAAGGAAGACCTTCCAGGGAACCTCTGGACGGCGGCTTACAGCTTTCTGCCTTCTCTGGAGTTGCTATCTTTCTCTGAAAATGTACCAAACGTTTCATTAAAGTTCATATATAAATATATACATACAGGCATGTTAGGATACTACATGAGACATTTTAAAAGGATCCAATCAACAGTTAAATGAGTTACCACACATTTTATATTACGGCCCCTTCACCCCGCTCCATATTAAAACGTTAGAAATCGGGCTTCGAATGGCAAAAATAGATATACGAGACCTCGTTTAGAAAGGAGTTAATAAGTTTAAAATGAGAGACTTCCGGGTGCGATAGACATCGCGAAGTGCTGGGCATGGATAAACTCTTCCTTTTATTATAGTTGGTTAGTTATTATGACTCATGCCCGGGCTTTAACTACGAGGTCATATCGCTCTTTCGTCACTCTGGTTGACATGAGCCCGACTCTACTGTGGGAGTCCTAAATTTTGCCTACTCTAAATTTTTATTCACCTAGGGGTATTTAACGAGTACCTGACATCATACAGGCTCGAGATCCATCGCTTAACGTCTCATCCGAAGGACAGCGTGCGTTTTTTTTACCTTCCAGATAAAATAAACTAAGGGCCTCGGCTGGGTTTCGAACCCACGACCTTGAGCTCAGAAGGCTAGCACGCATACCACTGAGCTACCGGCGCCCTCTCCTTTTGTTATATATATACAATTAAAGGTTTGTCTGTACATTGTCGAAATGTTTTTTTTTTTGTTTCATCAGAAAGCCTATTCATTTTGCATAGAAGCCTTAGAGACCATGAGTATCAGTTCTGTTAGTATGTCTTGTTAACGAGCTTTGGGGAGGGGGGGGGGGGGGGGGGGGGTTGAAAATGTGGTTGCTCTTTAACGGTTTATCGGATATTCATAAAATTTCACAAGTAGCATCCTTATAAGCTTAGTACAAACAACGACGATATGGCATCTACAAACACGGAACAGGAGTTGTGGGGGCCGAAACGTAAAAAAATAACTGCTGGCTCTTTGTCAACCATAAAATTTCACTTTAGCATCTTTATAGGCCTACAGTTATTAATCGGCCAACCTGTTAGTCTAATGTAAATCAAAAATGATTTTAAAACTGTTTTTTAAATTATTTGTTCATAAACTTAAGTGTCAGGGAGTGAGGACCTGAGGTTAGTTCCGCTTACAAGTCACTTGTGGATGTGTTTTGATTTTTACATATTTCTCTGGTAGAATCTCTGAAGAGTTCGTGGTTAATAGAAGTGATGTGCCCGACTGACCTCACCATCCCCTTCAGAGTAGAATTCATTATCTTCATCTCACAGTAAATATAAATATTTTTTCATGTCGTCAATTGCCGTACAGAATCCAAATTTAATCACATCTCAATTTAATACAAAAATGGATAGTTTTTGTTCGCAAAAGAAGCACAGAGACCGCCGATTTTTCTGCCTTTCGTTAAATTCATGTGGCGCCCGCTTGTCGGATTTCTTTGACTTTCCAATTCGGTTCAGGTGTTCCAACACTGTTGCCACACTTATGCTTAGTTCTCGAACCATTATGCGTGAATCTTTTTCAACTAATGTCTTCAGTTGGTCGTCGTCAATAGCAGAAGGACATCCATCCTCCTCATCTTCAAAGCTAAATTCACAACGAAATTTTTGAAACCAAATAACACTCTGCATTTGCTAACACTTCCTTATCCACAAATTTCATTGACGTTTTGACCCGTTTGTGCTGCACATGGATCTAGCTTGAACTCATAAAAATAAATTTGACGAAATTCCTGTTTTTTCATCTCCGTTTCAACAACCTAAAATAAAAATAAAAATTAAATCTATAACTAAAATTAATAGAGGAAGAAAAGGCGAAAAATACACTCTAAATTGACACATTACGTTATACTCATTGAATTACCATTTCTCTTAAAAAAAGAAAATTATCAAAAAATGAACTAACATAAAACTTGCAATCATTTCCGAACAATCTGGTCATTTTTTATTGAGTCTGCTGAAGAATAATATTAACTAATTTTTTATTGAGTCTGCTGAAGAATAATATTAACTAATTTGTTATTGAGTCTGCTGAAGAATAATATTAACTAATTTGTTATTGAGTCTGCTGAAGAATAATATTAACTAATTTTTTATTGAGTCTGCTGAAGAATAATATTAACTAATTTTTTATTGAGTCTGCTGAAGAATAATATTAACTAATTTTTTATTGAGTCTGCTGAAGAATAATATTAACTAATTTTTTATTGAGTCTGCTGAAGAATAATATTAACTAATTTTTTATTGAGTCTGCTGAAGAATAATATTAACTAATTTTTTATTGAGTCTGCTGAAGAATAATATTAACTAATTTGTTATTGAGTCTGCTGAAGAATAATATTAACTAATTTGTTATTGAGTCTGCTGAAGAATAATATTAACTAATTTGTTATTGAGTCTGCTGAAGAATAATATTAACTAATTTTTTATTGAGTCTGCTAAAGATTTATATTAACTAATTTTTATTTATTTATGTTCATGTTTAACGTGATTAAATTGTAATTTATTTATAATACATCTTAAAAGCAATAATTATTGTTAATCTACCTCAATTATGCAATACCCGTCTATTCCAGAGAAGAATAATGCCAAAAAAATAGATCCAAGAAGGCAGAATGGGATGTCCACTTACCGCCTGTACCTTCTCTCTCTCCTCCCGCTCCTTCTCAGCCTGTTTCCTGAGCCTCTCCTCTCGCTTCCTGGCCAACTTCGACTCAGGCACCGGCTTGAATGTCAGGTCAGTCCGGCAACATGAGTTGTAATCCCCACGATTCCAATGGCGCAAAAATCTGTGTTAAAAAAAAAAAAATTAAATACAATTTAAAATAATTCATTACCAAATCATATATATAAGATGTCAAATATTTAACGGCCACAATGTCAATTACGACCAAACTGTTACGAAAGTTATGGACGGGATCTTAACTGTCCACTAGTTAAAATGAGTTATTTTAGGTCTATTTCATTTGAATTTTACAAATTTAAGATACATTGTTTAGTAACATTTGATATAAACGTACATAGCACTCTGTGAGCGATGACACTCGGTATCCTCTATCTTAGGCTCAGGGCTGGGTCCTCTAGGGACATGGTGAGGGGGAGAGGGCACTTCTTCATCGTCCCCGTTCCCACCTGCCTCGTCACTGGACACTGTGATCGGCTCAGACTTGAGTAGTTCCGAACTCACATATCCTCCTATAAACAACAACAGATATCATTGGTGGACGGGGATTGCGCTCAAGTATAATGAATTCTGGTACAAGTTTCATAATTTAGTTAATAATTTTCCAAGGAATGTCTGTTGTATTAGGTGTCAATGTATCCATTTCAACTTCAATTTCAGAAGGCTAGGGCCTGTAGTATAGGAACAATAACATGGTAATAAACTTATTATCTGGTCCTGAGTCCTAGAAGAAAATCATTTCTGATCTATACTAAACATTTAGAAGTTCCGTTGGTCGAAGATACCCTATTAAATAGTGTTATAGGTCAGTCTTCCCCCCGCTTCCCTCCCCTCATATTTTGGAACCTATTGAACCTATAAGATAAAATAAGTTCAGAAAGTTTAAGAAGGTTAAATTGAATAGAATACACTCCTTCAATAATATTATTTTTATATCTTTCCAATCCTCGGTCAATATTTGCATTATAAAAAAAAAAATTAAATTAAAATTAAAATATAACATTAATTTTTCAAGACATAAAAGGCCACCAACTTTTTCATTTTCTAACTTTCTTAATCGTCAGAAAATGACAGAAATGTCAGAAAACGTCAAAAATGTCAGAAATTCGATATTGACTTTTCATCGAAAAGTGACAATGAAAAAAAAAAAAAAATGTTTGTGTGTGTTTTTGTCGACACAGACACTGAGAACAGGATAAAAAAATACATACTAGAAACAAAAATAAAATAATAATAAATATATACAAAATAAAGAGTACTCCCATATATTATATATATATTTATACTAACAGTTACTACATCCCGTTGACTTAGATTTAAAAAGTTACTATAAGTTACCCTATGCTAACTCCTAACTTAAAATGAAAAATCACATGTCGGAGAACATTAAAAGCACTCATAAGCAGAAAATCCATTTTTGTTTCTTCAAAATGTTCATAGAAATTTTCATGGTGACAATTTAATCTGAAGAATAAAAATGGGTGACTAATTTAAGAACAAAAAAAAATTATTGGCATACATTATTCTTACCCATTCTTTTTTTTTTTATACCTAATTGTCAACATAAAAATTTCGATGAACACTTTGCAGAAACAAATAATAAACATCATAACACCAGAAAACATTTGGGTATCGTGTTAAAATAATAAAATAAAATATAACAATTTACCATGGGAAGAAGGTAATGATGATGATTGCAAGGCTGCAGCCTGGGCATGGGCTCTGAGTGCATCGAGTGAATTGTGAGGAGCAAGTGGGATGGGATGGTGAAGAGGGCCTCCAGCAAAGAGACTGTGAGGGGGGGGCTTCCGGTCGGAGGAGTTGCTGCTACCACTGCTGCTGCTCCTGGCCACGCTCACACCTACAGAACAGTGAAACATAATATGAAATAAGCAAACTGGGAGCAAGATATGTTTAAAAAGGTTGGAAACATGAATATATCTCATTGTAGAGTAGAACAGAGCAAAGATGAAGGGTGGGGGAGGATGCGCAATGGCTGACCCCCCGCAACACCACGCTCTTCTTATCACCACTATGTTACTCCGCCACACCCTATATCTCTCATTTGTACTGTGTTAAACTGGCTACAATAAACAAATTCTCCTTTTGCTTAAGATATTCTGAAGTTGGAATTATATGAAATGATTAAACAAAACAGTATAAAAATCACTAAATTCAAAACGTTATATTGTAATGATAAAATAAAAAAGTTATTTTTTCTAAGGTTGTAGCTATGATTTAAACCGATCTGAGAACAATATAAGGGGGAAGTGTATTGCCGCGATTATAAACGACTTTTTTCTTTCTACACATTGTATAGAATATTAACATATTTTGGATAATTAGCGGAATATATAGAACAAAACAACTCTACAAGTATGCTACCAAACACAATACAGGTAGAGTAGCAACTAATATATATATTTTTGAATAATATGTGATGCGGTGAAATTAGGAGAAGATTTTTTGGGTCAGCAAAGAGTTGTGTTTGCTTACACAACTCAAAGACAATAGGAATATTGACTTTGGAACTAAAACAACAAGAATGATGACCCAAAACAGCAGAGCAGATTTTGGAGCAGGGGAGAGAATTGGAGGCCTTTAAAAGATCTGGTGACAATGGCACCATGCTCAGTCCTGGACCTCAAGATGCCCTGCTCTGCTGCTCCTCCGCCTCGACAAGTAAGACCCTAGTTGTATTCTGTTTTGCGCGCCTTCTCATGTGTAAATGTCTATATTTTATTATGTATTGCCAATATAGTTTTAGAATGTAACTGAACCAATTAAAGAACAATGATTGCCTATATGTGGTTCTCTAGCCCCCAATTATTAATAATTATAATAACTCTCGTTTTAGCCAAGCAAATTAGGTAACATAAAGATAAGATCCCGGTTGGTGATTGAAGCACCCAACTTAAATTAAAGTAAAGACATTGTAAAATCTTCACAAGTGGTGAAGTAACTCATTTTATTTCTTCACAAATGATTTGATAACCTTCCCGGTGTTACCTTCTTTCTCACCCCTTGTGCTAGGGGCGGGAGGAGATGGGAGAGAGAGGGGGCAGGGCAGCCCCATGGGCACATCTCTAAACAGGGTTGTGTCAGAAGAATATTTGAAAATAATACAGCTTACACATGCATGCGTATATTCGACGTAGAATATTCTATCTACGCGTTGAAACTTTTAAAAATTCTTTGACTCAATCCATCTGATGCTTCCACCATTGTATCACACTATAACGCTCTGTTCATCGTTCAAGACTTCTGTTAGACATCGATTTTCGTCAGTGAGTCAAGTCAATACACCTACTATACCATTGACTTCATTTGTTCTAAATATTCCGCTAATTATTCAAAATATATTAACATTCTTTATAGAATATATTAAAAGCAAAAAGTCATTGATAATCACCGGCAATATACTTCCCTAGAACGAATTAATCAATTAACTTTTCGCTCCCTCTCTAAACACAGTCGAATTTCGGACCGAATATATAACTTCGTCTATACTTCGTACAGCTGGTGACGTAAAATGCTATTACGATGAGTGCATACAGAAAATATAGGACCTTTCAAACAATATCGTTCTCTTTTTATTTTCCTCGGTGACATAACAACGATTCAAGCACTACAACCTTCTCTCTCGTCGGCTTCGGTTTAGAGGAAGAGTGGAAACAGTTTATTACAAATAATGCGAGCTGGGAAAGTACGTTGACTGTGATTTATTTTTATTAACTTAATTTATTTTAATGAAATATCGAGAAAAAAATGAGTTATCGCGCGAACGAGTATATATATAAAATGAATATGAATTTTTATGTCTCCCGTCCATTAGTAACCAACCCAGTGAGAGCATAGAATGTTTTTTTTTTAACTTTAAACTTTTTTTTTTTATTTGGACAAACCGTACGAACACGTTATCACCATAAGATTAGCTTAAAAGAGTTAAACATAGAAATTACCTGCAGGTATCATGAGAGTGGCTGGTGAGAGACGGTCCCCGGCAGAGTTCTGATGGTGGTGATGATGGCTGTGCTGGTGATGATGAGAGTGGTGACCCTGACCATGGTTGGTGCTCAGGGAGGCAGAGCTCGTCTGAGAAACCGTAGCAGAAACATGAGCCGACACCTAGGGATCCACGTCATTAACAATACTGTTTCATTTTTAGAAAGGAGGGCCGGCCATTCACGTTCAAGTAGGTTCTGGTAATTTCCCAAAACGTTTTGTGAAAATCAACTGAACGATGCTCCAATCCCTCCACATCTTGTATTACTAATGTATAATTCAATAGAAAATGGAAAAAAAAAAAAAAAAAAAAAAAAAAAGCTCGAAGAAAAAATATATGAAATAATTTTCTGTAAGAAAAAGTAGTGGTTCTCATCGGAAAACCAAAAGTGATGTCACGGTGAGCGAAAATTTTCGATCTCTGACTTATTCTAAAACATGGACAAAAATAGAGGAAGTTCCTTCCCCTGGATAACCGAGTGTTGTGTAGAGGAGGCCATGGAGGGATGCGGATCTCGAGACGCCAGGAGTCATTCACGGTACCATTTCTCCCTCACTGAAGTTAAAAACGCAATGTTGACAGTTTTTTCCTTACATAAAAACATTTGCTAATTCACACAATCTGTATATATTCATTTAATGTATCAATAAAAAATATGACAATCAAGTGTGCTCAATGCACATATGTTAAACTTTTCGTAGTAGTTCAGAACCTTACTTGAACGTATATGGGGCCCCTTAAAGCATAACGGAAAACTCAGTTAACCAAAACGCATAGCCACTATCAGCTTAAGGAAAGTTTTATAGGGAAGTTTAAAATACCTGTGGGGACTGTTGAAGGGAGGGGCTGCCGTTCCGCTTGCTGGAGTTGATCTTATGCTGAACACTGGAAGAGCTGCTGGAGGTGGTAGAGTGGGAAATAGTGAGTCCTTGGGGCTGTGCTGAGGACTTCTCACCATGGTGGAGCAGGGTGGACTGGGTTGTGTGCTGGTGATGCGTCTGAGTGATCTCCTGAGTAGTATGATGGTTCAAAGACTCGTCTCGAGTCTCCACTTCCCGGATAGATCGCGAGGTAACCGAATGAGAAGTCATCATCGTACTAGACTCCAGGGGCTTTCCATCGCGAGACGACGGAGGGGGGATAGGCTGAGGAATGGGATAAGGACCATAAGGAAAGGGATAAGGGTAGTAGGGATGGTGGGGATGATAGGGACTATGGTGCACTGCAGCTGCATGGGCGGCGGCGGCAGCCAACAGGGAGTGGTGCATGAGGGGGTGGTGGGGGTGGTGCATAGCCGGCACGAATGCATGGGGGTGAGGAAGGTGGGGGGACACTCGGCTGAGAGGGGAGGGCTGCTGAGAAGGGTGCATCAGAGGCTGGGGTACAGAGTGGGTGGGGGACGGAGCAACCAGTGTGGAGACGGTGGTGGGTGGCGGGGGTGGAGGGGGGAATGGGGACCCCTGAGACCGGGACACAGATGGCGGCGAGCTAGACACATCCGCAACCCTGGTGGCCGGAGATTTGAGAGGAGTCGACGGTCTGCTGGTCATGAACTCGGGCTCCTTCTTAATGTGGTCAACACTAGGCCCCAAAAATGGAGAACTGGAAGAATTAGCCTCAGACCTCATGTGTTCACTCTGAGACATCGAAGAACTTGTCGTCGTGGGTAGCAGCGGCTGAGAAATAGACGTACCCGTATAGCCAGGGACTTTAACTTCTTTTAATGACTGAAGAGGATCAGTCGCTGGAGGCATCTGATCTGGGGCAATCACCTCCTGTTTTATTTTTAAATTCTGAGGTTCATTCTGCAACGCAAAAGACGACGAAGAATTTACTTTATCCATTCTGGAGTGAGGGTGGAAGTGGGGATGGTAGAAGGAAGCATAGGGACCGTGCTGGCCGGGGACCGAAGGTATGTTGAGTTGGGTGGACTTGTCATGGTCCACAGGAGGGTAGGCAGGTACCAGGATGGACTGAGCCAGGATGGACTGAGCCAGGGGGGACTGTTTGCCAGAGGACTCTTGCGATTTGGCCTGCGAGGGACTGCTTTGCTGCTGATATGAAGTCAGCTGCATAGGGGAACCTAATGGTTGTTGTGCCAGTGTCTGGTCGGTTGAATCTTGATTTGAAGTTGGCGGCGCCTCATTTGACTCAGAGGCTTGCGTTTCTCCTTGAGATATTTCATCATTTAATCCTGGCTCTATTTTAATATTAGGAGTAATAACAGAAGTAGAAGTAGACGAAGAGCTCTGACTAAAGGAAGCATTGGAGGAGTTAGCGGACATGAAAGGAAGTGAATCAGAGCTTTGTGTTTGGGCTGACGTGGTGGTAATACAGAGTGGTTCTTCTTTTGGCACTATAGTCTCAATAGAGACAGGAAGAATAGGCACAACCATATTCTCAGGCTCCTCAAATAAATTCTCTTTTTTAATAGTCACCTTGCCAGGGGATGGGATATCTCCAAAGGCTTTAGGGAGAGGACCACTCAACAGTTCAGAACATTTGGTCTGCTGCATCACAGAAGAGAAGAACTCATCACTCTTGGACTTGAGCTCGGGAGGGGGAGAGGGCTCCGCAGATTTGGTCTCCTCAGTATGGGTGAGACCTTGGCCGGGGACGGTTGGTGGGGGTGGTGGAGTGGGGGCAGACAAGGAGGCCGGCTCCGCCTCCACCTCCCCAACCTCCACCTTCACAGTCACATCCTCTATCTTCACCTGCACGGCTGCCTCCTCTAGGACCGGGCCGGGGCTGTCTCCCGCTGGAGGCCCGGACAGATTAGAACCCTCGTCTGTTACAGAGCTGCTTCCCCCTCCTTCCTCATGCTTCCTTTCTTCCTCTTGCTGGCCGCCTCCTCCCACTGTTCCTCCTCCTCCACTTCCTGTGTCCCCACTCTCTTCAGTCGCTGGTTCTCCTTCATCAGCCACTGATCCACTGTCCGTCGTCAGACTCTCACTAGGACTGTCCGCTCTCTCACGTTTCCTCTTGAAGATCGACCCTCCTTCTTCCCCTTCATTATTTTCGATAGCCCTCTTCCTACTTTTGGTAGGAGTGTCTGCCTTCCCCTATGAAAATTAAAATAAACAGATATTTCTTTAGGATTATTTACATTGAAAAAATAAAAATTAAAAAAAATATATATAAATAAAAACTGCTCCACAAATAAAGTGATACATTTAGGTTTTTTTGCTTGATTTTATTTTAATGGTTTTCTTGCAAGAAGTTTTGATTTACTGCGTTTATACCGCGTTATAAATGTGGGGAGAATTTTTAGAATTTAGAACATTATTTTCATATCATTATTTATCTTTTTGTTTACGATGAGGCACGATACGTTTAATCCTTTATTGTCCCTTTCGATAGACGTCAATATTATGTTCATTATTTCAGAAACAAACTAATCTCAGTTTAGTTTTTGATTCATTTGAGTTAGGAGTCGTTTCAATTTATTCAATTTTAATCAAAATAGTCATTTTCTGAGGAGCAACTAGCCCGAGCTCTCGCATTAATCGAAGGAAGGGCTTAGTCAACAATATACTGCGCGCATTTTAGGATTGCCCGAAACAACCATACGGAGGGCTATCCATCGGTATCGGGAAACTGGTTCGTGTCATAGGAGGCCTGGATCGGGGCGACCGAGAGCCCAGAAGGCCAGCCAGTGGACCACTACTCACTTCATATCATCGAAGAGTCCGCCTGGAGTTTGCTAGAGAACATCAGAATTGGACTGAGAATGAATGATCGGAGAAATGTATTGTTCTCTGACGAGTCCTGTTTTGCTCTGCAATCTCCAGACGGTGGTCAACGAGTGTATCGAAGGCCTGGTGAACGCAACATAACTGAAAAGGTACAATTCATAGGTGGCTCGGTGATGGTTTGGGGAGGGATATCTCTCGAGGCAAAAACTGAGTTGCACATCTTCACTAGATCGTCATTAATGCACATTTGTACGTGACAGACATTATTCAGTGCTATGTGTTAACAAACGCCCCCTTTATTAGCGAAATTTTAATTTTAATGCACGATAATGCAAGACTACATGTTGCCGCCTGTGTCGTGCAGGAAGTCGGCATTCGTACATTAAGATGGCCAGCTCGCAGTCTTGATCTCATCAACCTTATAGAACATCTTTGGAAGAAGAGTTCGACAGCGAGGAAACCCTCCTAACCAGAATTAAGAGTTGCAATAATGGAAGCATGGGAGGAAATCCCGCAAGATGTTGTTGGGAAGCTAATAAGAAGTACGCCACGGAGATTAGACTATTTTTAGAGAGATTCGCAGTGGAGGAGGTTACAATCTCTATTATAATTATTTTTAACAGCTCCAGTTTTTTTATAACAACTTATTCTTATTCTTTTTAACAGTTTGTCCAAAAAAGTGTATTTTTTAATTATTTATTGAATTTTTTTTTTTGTCCTTTTCCATACTCTACCCTATTCCAGTTCTTATAATAAATAATAAAAGTATAGAATAAAAAATATATCTTGAGGTAAAAAATCGTAGTAAATCATAAAAGTGAATATTTGTGTGAGTGCTATTGTTTTTTTGTGAAGCAGTGTATATACAAGAACTGAGTTTCAAGCATCACAAGGAGTAAAGAATTACAAAAATGTTCTGGACACAGAGGAAAGTCTTTCGAGTGATATTCAAAAATATAGCCTTATAAATAAATTTAAAAAACACAAGCTATATCAGGGACGCAGCCGCATTGGCGTATGTGAAACTTTTATGCGTGCTGCAGAGGGTGTATGGGCACTAGGGTACAGAAATGACCTAACCTAATACACAACGTGTCGAAAGAGGGGGTGCCATAGCCGAGCAACCGAGACAAATTTCTACAACAAATTATACACTTGTAAACGATACGAAAGTAAGGCACGCGGGTAGTACGGTTGCAAAAATATAAGCGAGATTAGTGTTACACGTTTTCGTTACATGCGGTTTTAGCAAGCGACCCCCTACTGACCGAAATGAAAGACGTTGGAGTAATGCTGAAACCGGCAATGTATGTATAACATTTCTGTGGAATAGACAATATTTCAAAAAGAAGTTTTTTTACTTATTCATTATAAGTTACCACATTATAGCCACGCTTCTCAACTTAGAAGAAGGGGTGGGGAGGGGTCAAAAGACTAAGAATTTGCTACATAAAGAAGCAAAAACAATAAAGATGAAAGCTCCTCAGCAGAGAGAGTTAACTAACGCAAGGGAGTGTTCTCAGTTGAGTGGAAAGGATGACGCTACTATTCTAAAGAACTTAGGTCCTTGACTGCATAGAGTTATTACTAACATGATTTCAGGAGGCCTTATAATTTTGTGTTCCCGACATTGTCCGGGAAGGTCTTTCATGTCCTTTCAACAGCAAAATGTGCACTCATTATGCCAACTGCTGACAGTTGTACGGTAAAAAGAATACTGGAAAGTCTAATGGAAAAAGTCGTGTCCCGGGAAAGGCAAAACATTTGAATAAATTAGTTACCTTTTTCTTGGACTTATCCGTTGGGGAATTTGAGCAAGTACTTGAAGCACCAGGAGATTTAGCACCCTTCTTCTCCAGGTCGTCAGGAGTGTTGGTACCACTTCTTTTGGGACGAGGTCCTCCACTGTTACCTTTTGTTGGCTGGAAAAAAGGCTCATATATTAAGGCCAATCTTAAGCCGTTTAATACGCAAGTTAAGTTGAAGTGTTAATTGAAAAGGGACTAAGTGCTCAAAAAAATATAAGATTTAAGGAAACATTCTGGATAGTTCTATGTATCGAGCCTGATAACATTCAAATGTATCCGTCAAGCAAGGACGTTAGGATTCCTTTTTTTGGTTATATAGGGGTATCGACGGTGGGTTCACAGAATTGCAACCACTATTCCATCGACAACTTTACAATAATTCATCAATCTTCAGGTATGTTCATGAGAGCCAACAAACATGCACAGGGGAATCAGTTGAGACTAATGTGTGATCTAGTGCACAATTGTAAACATAAAACAATTTTTATACAAAAAATAATTTAGAAAACATTTTTTTTTAAATCCGTGCACGCAGAAACGGAGTAGAATTAGCAAAATTATTTTCTTATTAGATTTGATTACAAAGGCGATTTCTAATGGAAGTTTTATTCTTTCGTTGTCTCATTTTTTTCTCCAACTTTATAAACATATATTTTCTATATAGACATTTCGGGAAGCTTCAGTATTAGTGTTTTGATCATATATTTTTTTATATTTCGAATAATGTTTTTCTTAACAAGATCTAATATTTTTTTAACCTCTCCCTAGCTGAATTTTTGGTACGACTCCTAGTGTGAAAGAAACGAGAATTTTTTTTAGATAATATGAGAAATAGACGACCATAACAAAGGTAATTAGGATGGGTTTCCAGTCCGAAACGTTATTGGCCACATACAGAGGCGGAGAAAATACAAAACTTAGTTCTTACTTTTACAAGAAGCTGTTAGTTAAGGGATAAGGTGCTACAATAATTGTAGTTTATAATCATTATAAACGGGTATATTGGCTTTTAATGGACGTTTTATAGCTGAAACTAAAGAATGTAGAGGGCGCTGGTAGCTCAATGATAGGCGTGCTTGCTTACTGACCTCAAGATCTAGGGTTCAAAATCCGGCTGAGGCCCTTAGTTTACTTTATCTGGAAAGTAAATAAAACGCATGCCGTCCTTCGGATGAGACGTTAAGCGATGAGTCCCGAGCCTGTACGATGTCAGGTACTCGTTAAAGACCCCAAGGTGAATAAAAATTTAGAGTAGGCAAAATTTAGGACTCACATATAGTCGGGCTCATGTCCACCAGAGTGATGAAAAAGGTCTCTGGTAGTAGGCAATATGGCCTTGTAGTTAAAGCCGGGGCATGAGTCATAATAACTAACTAAAGAATGCATCAACATCACTCCACCACTGTTATAGGTATACAAAAAAAAAAAAAAAAAAAAGAAGAGAAACTCTATATATTCATATACATATATTCTCTTCTGAATCGAAAATGACAAATTACTGAATGTAACGCAAAATTATGTTTTTTTTTTTGTTTTTTTCATTTTTAATCCGTTCTCTCCCCTCCTCGATGGTCCGACTTTTCTCGTTAACAAAAATAAATATACATATCTATTTTATGTAAGGATTAAAAAAAATACGGATTTATCGCAAGAGTTATAATAATAGTTAAGTAAATAAATAATGTTTTGCGGTGCTTGTTTAATGAACTTGTGATTGCAGTTTTGTAAACTGATTTTTATAAAAATCCGCTAAGAGAAGTTGGAGATAGAATATAATATGAGGGAAAACTTACAGTCTCTTTGGCTTTGTTGTTCCTGGTTCTCATCCGTCCTGGGGAGCCGTCTGGACTGTCCGACTGAACCGGCCGGAACAGGTAAGGGGTCTCTCGGCCAGAGCCTCCATTGCTGCTACCATTGTTGCTACTGCTATTATTGCTACTACTGTTGTTGCTACTGCTATTGTTGTTGTTGTTATTGTTGTTGTTGTGATTGTTGGCCGCCACAGGAGGCAGCTCACCGTGTTTCTTAAAGTGAGCCCGACACTCAGCACAAAGCAGTGTTCTATCCTTGGCTGCTGGCACTTGCTGGAAGTCACGAGAATCTAAACAAATAATAGTAAATAAGTTTTGTTTTTTAAAGTTTTATAGGTCAACCAAGAAACCCCAGAGGTCATGGTATCCGTCCGGGCTTTGGTCTTACCATGGTTGCGGGGTCGAATCCCGTCCGGGGTAGAGTTTAATTTCATAGATAGAACTCCTCCCGGGGCCATGGAAGTTGGGTAAATAACGAATAACACCGTTATAGAGACATGGGTAATATGAATCTTACAAAAGGCCAATAATAAAAATTTTAAAAAATATAATAAACCCTCTTGTTTATATATGTCATGTGTCTGTCTGACCACCACTAAAAAAAACCAATTCTAAACAGTTCAGAAAAAAATGGTGTCACTCATAGATTTCTATCTTCATTATTATTTCAGCGCGAAACGTTATTTTTTTTATGTGTAGCGATTATTTTCGCGTCAACGTTCGCGACTCTTTTACAAAGTATTTTTGGACAATGGATTGCTCTAACTGAGACCAACAATTTATGCAGAAACTTAGACCAAGAAATAGAAAAAGTTACTTGGTGATCTAATGAGTGGACGTTTTTATTAATCCTTTACCAATTAAGAGGCAACAAATCTAGCTTTATCAATCGTGACAAAAATATTAAAAATCCTGCACTAGAAAAATGCCCAAATTTGGGTAGCTCTCTTGCTATTAGATCTAGTTATATTTTCAAAATCCTTCCACTATTATTTTTCCTTACTTCCTGTGTGACTATCGCCATGTTATTTGGTCCACAATTACTACTGTTTTATCAGATGATCTACAGCAGGAAGTCCCAAACACCATTTTCCCCATTGTATGACGTAATGTTTTCCAATTATTTGTATATATTTTTTTTATACTGAACAAAAATAATTATAGAATTATGCTTTATAAATATTGATTATATATACATATCTTACAAGCTACTGCATTGATTTATTTTTAATTATTATTATATTTTATTATTTTTTTGATATTACTTAATGAAATTTCTAAGTCTTTCGGGATCAGCTCCTTGGTTAACTGAGACTTGTTTGTAATGTTTTAGAATTACATTTTTGTTAATGTTTTTTTTAGTTAGTTATTGTGGCACATGCCCGGGCTTTAACTATGAGATAATTATCGCCTACTACCAGATCGCTCTTTCTTAGCTCTGGTGGACATAAGGCCCGACACTACTACCCTAAATTTCTATTCACATAGGGTAGAGGGCTTTAAAGAGTACCTGACATCGTACATGCTCAGGACTGTCGCTTAACGTTCCATCCGAAAAACGGAGAGGGCTCAAGGTTCTTTTCACATTCCAGATAAGAAAAACTTAAGGACCTTGGCCGGGGAAAAAATCTAATATATACAATTGAAAATGTCTTTCGTTCGTCCCACTTTCTATTGTTGTGAGTTCAATGTACTTTAAATCCAGAAAATATAAAATGTACATTTACAATACTGGAAATAAACCATGGCGAGCCAAACCACTTGTGATTATACTGGATTTAGAACTGAGTTGTATGTCCTGAGAGCAAGCACTTACACCCCTCCTACATTAGATATGTTGTTTATTTATCAATGTTTGCATTCTTTAGGTATGAGTTTCTAGTTGACTCAAGAAACAACAAATACCATTTGTACACACGACTGAGGGTGTTGACATAATTGTAAGTGCGCTTGTGCGGTATGTATAAGAAAAGGTAGATGTTGTCTCTCAGATCATATAAATAGGAGGAATCAGGGCTGCCAACCGTACTTCTTTAGGAAGAAAAGTCCTTCGTCCTTTTTAACCAACGGATAAGGATGTCGAATATCCTTATTTAGGCTGCTCTCATGAACAAACGAATTACTGGACTGCAGAGGAGGCCAAACAGTCAAATGGGGTAATTTGTCCCAGACCCCTGATCCTTTTTTCCTTTTCCTTTCAGCTATTTTCTACTATACAATGATAATAATTAACGAGAACAATAAGCATACAATTGTAGAAAATAATTTTTGGTGTATAATGATAAATTTATATTGTATCGTTGTATAATGATAAATTTATATTGTATCGTCTCTCTACACGTCTAGTAGTTTTATCAGTGACTAGCATCGGGCGAACGTGATTTTAGTAAACTTCCATTGGCAAAAAATTGGTTGCGTACAACCACCGGAGAAGACTGAGGAAACCATGTTCTAACTCTAAATACAGAACAGGAATTGGTTAAAGAATTTAAAAAAAAACGAATTATATCATTCATAATTATTCAACCGTTTATTTTATCGTTTCATGTATAATTAAATACTTATGCCTATATTTTACATAAATAATATGTAAAAATTTACATTTAACGAATAAATAGATAATAACAAAAACGTTGATTCAGAAATTATTCAAAGGTGTCCGTCCGTACACTCTTGACTCAATCGGGCGTTATCATGTCCAAAAAATGACTGACATTTATCATTTTTGAATTCAGTGGGTCGAAAAACATGAAATTTCAGAAAAATTCAACACAGAATTTTTTGATGGAACGCATAACTTCCTCAAATTATAGTTAGTTATTATGGCTCATGCCCGGGCTTTAACTGCGAGGTCATATCGCCTACGACCAGAGCGCTCTTTCGTCACTCTGGTAGACATGAGCCCGACTCTACTGTGGGAGTCCTAAATTTTGCCTGCCCTAAATTTTTATTCACCTAGGGGAGGGGTCTTTAACGAGTACCTGACATCGTACAGGCTCGGGACCATCGCTTAACGTCCCAACCGAAGGACGACATGCTTAAGTTAATTTTACATCCTAGATAAAATACAACTAAGAGCCTCGGCCGGATTTCGAACTAACGATCTTGAGCTCAGAAGACAAGCACGCATACCATTGAGCTACCGGCGACCCCTCCCTCAAATTATATATGTAACTGTATGGAAATAGAACAAGAGATGTCTTACTTGTGGAAAAGCAGTGCTGGCAACGAAAGGTTCCATTGTCCCTGGAATCAGAATCGTCCTCCGAATTGTCGTCATCACTCCCCGAGCTCCCGCCTTCACCTGGAAATATACACATTCATAATTAATCGTTTTGCTTCTGAATAATCAACAAAAATGAAAAGTGTTTTGGCTAAAAAATGAAGAATATACCTTTTTCATTTGAATTGGGTGAGGGTCTTGAACCACCAACAGCTGAAAAATTAAGTCTTAGTTATTCAAACAAACACACAACACACTCACACTCACAGCAAACCAACTGGGATGGGTGGTTAAGTACACAAGATATTTTGGAAAACAACATACAAAAAAAAAATGTTGCATTTAAAAAATATATTGTCTTACTTTTCGATTTTGACTTTACTTTAAAGAACTAGTTTCGCTTTTTCGCAGAATTTTCAATTTGGCACTAACAGGTAGGTTATAAAACCGTTCTATGTAAACAGTTACATTTTAATATATAATTAAATGTATACATGTAACAAATGTTTGGCAAATTGGTGCACCAATCAAAGTGCACCAGCCATTCATTTATATATTTCCAAAAAATCTATTTATGTAAATAAAGCAAAATGTGCAGTCATTCTGTCTGTGTGTTTGTCCGGGCCACACCAAAACGGCACAACAAGGGGAGGCCACAATCTGTTCTTACAACACAACGTATGGCAACGCGTTTTAAAGGATTCGCCAAGTATCCTGTATACTGTAGTATCCATAAGTTAACAAGAAAGGTGTATATGTGTTATTGTATAGATATTAGAGGATTTATAATATAAATATTAGATCATCTTCACTGGTCAATCAATACCTTAAGCCTATTTCTCTACTTCCCCAGCCGTACGTGGAACATACATACTGTGGCGTTCAAAAGTATTTGCACAAGCAATATTTTACTCATAATCATAGTAAGGGACAACTAAAAAAATCATATAACTAGGTACACAAAAACGTTATTTATTTATGCATATATTTACGTAAAAACCGTTAATGCGACATAAGAATACATATTTTTACAACAATTTTTCTTGAAAAAGCTCCGTTCAAAAGTATTTGCACAAATTATACTGGTTATTTTAATTAGTACAGTAATTCTATACCTGAGTGTGTTTACTCTTTTTGTTTACATTTCCTTTCTCACTCAATTAGGGATTAACATTCTTCAGAATAGTCTACTATTTTAATCCAGTCTCAGTCAACATGGCACCGAAGAAACGTGAGTTATCCCAGGCAGTAAGGGGAAATATTATTTTATTGAGAAACCAAGGCAAAACCTACCGTGAAATTGGGAATATTTCAAATTTAAATTTTTCTACAGTCCGTTATGTCATAAAAAGGTTCGAGGAGACAGGAAATACGTTAAATAAGCAACGAACAGGACGACCAAGGGCTCTGACACAACGGGAGTGCAGGGATATCGTAGGGGAAGTAAAGGCACACCCATCCACAAGTGGTTGGCAATTAGTCAATAAGGTCGAATTGACTTGTGAAAAACGTGTGAGTGAATCAACAGTAAAAAGAGCGCTCTATAAAGCTGATTTTCATGGAAGAGTTCCAAGGAAAAAACCCTTCATATCTGAGGGCAACAGGAAAAAAAGGTTGGAATTTGCAAAAACCCATCTCAGCAAGCCAATGGAATTTTGGCAAAGCGTCCTCTTTAGTGATGAGAGCAAATTTAACGTTTTTGGAAGTGACGGGAAAAAATATATCTGGCGAAAACCAAATAAAGAGCTTAAACGCCTTAATGTCACACCTACGATAAAACATGGTGGAGGTCATGTGATGGTCTGGGGGTGTGTGGCTTATAATGGGGTAGGCAATCTTGTCCCAATTGAATCTGTCATGACTGCTGATACCTACGTCAACATTTTGCGCCATAATCTCCGAGCTAATGCCATCAAATTGAATATGGAAAATATTTTTATATTCCAACAGGACAATGATCCAAAACACAAGGCCAATAAAACCAGAGAATGGCTTCTTTATAATGCGCCCAGGATGCTACAAACCCCTCCACAATCTCCAGACTTAAATATTATAGAACATGTTTGGAACTATTTAGACCTTAACATTCGAAAACATAAAATTAAGGAAAAAAATAATTTAAAAGACTTTTTATTGGACGAGTGGAATAAAGTTGACATTACCTTCATAAAAAATTTAGTTAATTCCATGCCAAGGAGGCTTCAGGCTGTGATAGACGCCAATGGACTTTATACCAAGTATTAAAAATATTATAGGTTGTTTTATTGATTTTATAATAATTGTTATTTCAAGTTTTATATTATGTGCAAATACTTTTGAACGGAGCTTTTTCAAGAAAAATTGTTGTAAAAATATGTATTCTTATTTCGCATTAACGGTTTTTACGTAAATATATGCTTAAATAAATAACGTTTTTGTGTACCTAGTTATATGATTTTTTTAGTTGTCCCTTACTATGATTATGAGTAAAATATTGCTTGTGCAAATACTTTTGAACGCCACTGTATGTACTCGCTCAAAAATTTGATGTTCAGTTTTAACCGGAATTTCATATTTAACACCCGCTGATTACAAAAATTTTAAAAAATAAATAAATCGCTGTCTGTGAAACACGATAACTCCCGGCATAATGAATGTAATTTCGAAATTTGGTATAGAGGATTCAGAAATTCTATGTAAATCAACTATTTAGCCTAAATGGTCGATTGGAGGAAGAGCGAAAACTTAATTGATTAATTAAAGTACATAAGGAAAGTTAAATCCTATTTTCTTTTCACAAAATAAAAAAGAAAAGCCATTGGGTGCGGGTTGCCGATCCCTTTTTAGTGTTAATAGAAAAGTAATGGAACGTAATGAAAAGTAACTCCGCAGATATAATATCTGTTAATTTATTTTTATCAAAATGATTTTAAAAAATTTTGTTAAAGTTTTATATTAAGATAACGAAATAAAAAAGTAAAACAACATACCAGAAATATGCTCCAAAGAAACACCTCGAACAAATAATCGTGAAAAACGTTGCCCCATAGCCATTAATCCATAGTGTTTATGTTTATTAAATTGTACATAACATATTATAATACTACAACTACATCAGAGTGTATATAATATAGAGAATCTCATGGCAATATAACAAGCTGGGAACAGCAAAATATAAGTTAATCTTAATTTTTAGAAAGTTGATTAGCAAAAACAGAACGATGGGCCAACAAAAACAGCAGACATACGACGATAAATTGTCAAAAAGAATTGTTCAAATAGAATCATTTCAGGACAAGTCCAGCTGTTATAAAGAAGGAATTGTATCAGGACTAACACATAATGAACGGACTTAACATCATTAGAACAGTTTTATTGTACAGTCAACTTAACTTATTCTTGGATCTTTCATAAGACTTTTTTAATTTTCTTTCTTTACACAAATAATTTAACAAATCATAATTGGACAATGAAGAAGCTTGTTTATTACCTATCAACTGAAATATCCTGCCTCTGGCTGTTACACAGATATCAGCAGAAAGTGCAACACTGGAGATAAGCCCTAATCAACTTGTGAATTCATTATTTGTCAAACCGATAACATATAGGAGCGCATATATAAATATACTTACAAATATAATATACATTTTCCAATTTTATATATCCAATACGAATTAACCTCACTTTCTAAGTACAGAGAAAGTTAAACCCCTACATTTGCCTGCGCTGTTTATATTTGAAACATTAATGGTTATTAGGAAAAATACAAATATTTCCCCTCTTAACAATCCTAGACATGCTTACGATACCAGGAAGAAAGAAGACTTTCGAATAACTAAACATGGCTCTTCTCTTTTTGAAAAAAGTATACTCATAAAGGAATGAATTTCTTTAATGCCCTTTCCTCGCTTCTTGAAGACAACAGAAACATTAACATTTAAACTTAAACTAAAAATGTTTATGTTAGACGAAACCCGCTATTCGGAATCTAATTTTTTCTCTCTTTATTGTGTCTTTTCCTGGGTGGGAATCTTTAAGTCCGATTATAACTCTATCCAGCTTTGCATGGGAAAATAGGGAATTATAGGGCATATTTTTTGTAATTGAGAAATTCAGGAAGACGCTTCAAAAATAATAAAATAATCATAATAAAAAGAATCGTGTTTCATATTCAAAAAAATTATTTGATATGTAGTTTTCATTTTTACTTTTTTGGCAGAGTTCCTCCATCGATATCCTCCTTTAAGGATTGTCGAATCTACTACGTTTCAATCATTTTTTATTATTTATATACTAATTTATTTTATTTCTCTTGTTTTTTTTTTTCTTTCATATATTTTTGTTAGTATTATAATTACTTATATTTTTTATCTTTGTTATTGTTATTTTGTTTTCTTTCACTTTTCTATATTTCGCACAATGTGACCTGATAAAAGGACGTAAAAACGTCCCGAAAAAGATATTTCCTGAAAAGTTAACAATTATCAACTTAATTTTAATTAAATTATAAAATATAACTACTGTATTATTTTTTTTTTATATTTTTTTACTTAGATGAAAACATTAGTTTTCAGATTTCAATCACAGTGTAAATTATGTTTTCTTAACGCTTCAAGGCCACAAATACTCTTCCCTGAGTGGCCTTGTCGGCTAAAGCCTAGGGACATGAACCAACCACGGTTGTGGGTTCGAATCCTGTCCGGAGGAGGATTTTATTTAAAAGATAAGCCTTCTCTCATGGATGTTTGTAAATACCCTCCCCCCCTCTGGTTATGTACCCCGCCCTGTGGTGTCAAAATAAAAATGGGCTACACTCTCCCGCTAAGAATGGGCGTCAAGGGGGAGGGGACTGGGTGTACTGACTGCTTGAAATGCCGCAGCCATTTTTATTTCTAGCAAACCGATAAGATAATTTTAGCAAACAAATCTTTCTATGATTAATAAAATATAAATAAAACGTGACATTGTTCTATAATATTGTTGAAAGAAGACAACAGTGTTAAAAGTATCAACAGTGCGTTGCAACTTTCTTATAATAATTTATTTTTATCAGCGTAACGGCCCTTCCTATCAAAAAATCTGATGATTTTCTTGGTTTATAGAACGAATATAAATGATTCTTCTTAAATCACGAGAAAAATAACTTTAATCCTTGACAAACTAAGAAAAATGTTAGCCACTGAATTCTAATGTCCAAACCACAGTTAACTTTGCTCGAAAATTAAGGCATATTGCTGGCTACAAATATAACTAAACCACACCAAACCTACGTAGAATTAGGAAGTCAAAATACCAATTTTAAATTACATGCAATACATATATATTTTATAATGACTGTATTATTACAATTTATCTATTACAAACTTATAGCAATGGGTAACTCCAACTCAATAAAATAAACAATGATATTGTTTCCAACAGCGTTGTTCGCTAAACTTCACTAACAGTTAAGTCTTTAAGCGACATTTTCCTGTAACAATCATTTTCAAGTTATTCTCCAATTTTTGGAGCGCTTAAACTCATTTCTTTGGTTCTGTGCATGACAGTATAACAGAGAGGAAGAACACAAAGAAAAAGGAAAATCGGCATCTGCCGATATTTATAATAATTTGTAATGCTCGAAATGGTTCTACATGAATTAGGTCTTGTAACCTCTCCCGCATAAATTCATTTGTAGTAAGAGAATATATAGTAACTTATTGTGTAGTTCATCACTGCTCAACTGATTATAGTTCAGCTGAAATTCAAATGCCTCACTGCCTAGGTTATATAATACTAAAGATGTTTTGTAAATTTTAATAATTCAGTGAGGTTCCACTATAAAACTTTCATTTTGAATAATTATTCATTGATACAATTTCTACAAATTTTCACTATTAAGTTTTTCCCCACATCACCATAAATTTTATGTTATGAATTAAATGGGAATAGGAAATTATTAAAACGAAGCTGAAAATAAATTATTACATAAACTGAGGTGTTTTCAGCCAATTAATCCTATTCTTTGGATTGGGGAAAAAAAAGTAATTTAAATAATAATTAGTAAAAAAACACAAAAAAAAAACATAGGTATTGGTTAATAATTGAGGAGTAAAATTTTTCCAAAAGACAAAAGAATAAAATTGATCATCCAGAAATTTCCCCAATTTATTCTCTATCTGGAATAAATAATAACTTTTTTTCCTACTGCTCACGAATCCAAATGTTCATTTCTAGGACCATATTTATTGGAGATACGCACAAAATCTCAAAGCATTTGCAAAAATATATATTTTAAAGAATGCGATTAGGATTTCAAATTAAAGATATTGGAACCGTCTCCTATGTTATAAAAGACATGTCCTCCGTCAAATATAAACAATTGATTGCAAAGCCAATAGTGAATATTTTATCAGCAGAAATTCTCGATTTTAGCAGACGTTATCATTAGAGTTTGGCCAACAGAACGGCCTATAAGACAGCACCGTCCTCTCTATAACGAAAATTATACGAATGCGAGGTGAAAAAAATTTCTGTCGAAGTCCAGAGGACAGTGGGACAAGTAGCAACTTCATTTAAGTGCATTACTATGAAAATTTTCCTTAGTCAAGTTTTGAAAAATTCGGAATTTCACGTAAAAAGTATTACAAAATGTTGTAAAACGCGCCCACTGGTGAGCGGAACAAGCAGAGGCGAAGAGTCATTGCGAGAGAAGTCTCGGGACGTCAACGTCCCTTCCCGACTCTTCGCGCTAATGAGCGGGGATAGAAGGGAAACTCTTCGTCTCCCTTCAAACACTTTTGAAGTCTAATTTGAATCAACAAAGGAAACGTCTAAAAATATATATTTAGCCAAGCACAATATTTCAATATTTGTGTAACTTTTCAAAATGTTATCCCAAAATTGAAGCAGAAACAATGAAAACGAGGGCTGGATTCACCCTGACCCTGCTCTATTAGTAAATACGTTTTGAGTTTCCCATCTTCATATCTATCTATTCAGTATAATTCCCAAAAGTAGGAAAAAAAATGGATCTACTACACAAAATCCGTTAACTTCACGTAGTATCCTCCATGGACTTTTTTTCCTTCTATCCTCTTTGGAAAAGAACATACCTCATTTTTTTTTTTAATATAAAGAAAAACTATTTTTATCAAAAAATATTGTCTATTTCACAAGATATATAAATTATATGGGAGTACTTTCCGTATTGCTACCATCTTCAGCCACGACAATAAATACTGAGTACCTGAAGATGAAGATACCGAAAGTATATATAATTTATTTATCTTGTGAAATGGACAATATTTTTAAAAAAACTTTCGTTTTTCTTTATACTTTTTTATCAAGAATTTCACAATATCTCTGCGAAAAATGTTAAGTATCACTCAATTTTTATGTTAATAAGCAAAACAAAATAAATTGAAAAAAAAAAATGAAAAAAAGCAGTGGTTAACGTACAAGGAGACTGGGGTGGAGTGGGGTTTGGTACAGTACCAGAGGGTGGCTGTTCCTCCTTGTTGTTGGGTGTGCCTCCACTGCCCGACCGCGGGGAGTTTCGGGTATTCCTGATCCTCCGCAGGGAACCTTGCCGTCGGCGACGATGCGGTCTATTGTTGTTCGCCCCGGGGGTCTTCTTCCATAAGTAGTAGAACTCAACTAATTCAGGCTGCAGATTTAAACATAAGAAAATACATTTTTAATAGTTAACAAAAACTATGCGTGGGTACCGATTTATGGTTCACCGCCTCTAAAATAACCTTGAAATTATAACTGGAATACATATGTAAAATATATTCAACTTCTTCGAGGTAAATGCAAAAATATTTCCGATCGAACGAAGTTCCGTAGAAAAAAACGGATAAAGAGATTGGACCTTTAGAGAGGGATAACTTCCAGAATTTCAGTGCTCATCTAACTACATAGGACACCAAACCACTCTGTGAAAGCTCCAGCCTCACTCAAACTGGTCTTACTGGGAAATCGGGCTATTCAAATTTATATGTTCTCCTGAGGAAAATGGAATTAGTTTTCATTTTTATAAAGACCCGCCCCTCCACCGTCTACTATATATTATTATTATTACTATATCTGAGTTTCACAAAAATCTGACACAGGGAAATTGTCTAAAATGTTCACTAACTGTGAAGCTATCTAATCGCGCAGAAATTCGATATTGAGTTCCACCGGAATTTCATGTTTACCCCGAGATTCTAATTTTGATTATATGTAAAAAAAATTGTCCATCTGTTTATGAACACGATGATTCGGATGGACAAATTGTATGAGGAGGACTTGGCACAAAAACTCAACTAATTGCTAATGTAATGAATGTATCGACACATTTAGTATGAGTCGGATTCCATGCTTCTTCTTCTTCCTGCGGCGCTACGGTCCTGAAAGAACCCGGGCCTCCGTCACAATCCTCCTCCATTCGTCTCGATCTACCTTCTTCCTCCATCCTCTGATGTCCAACACTCGGAGGTCCGCCTCGACGTCGTTCAGCCAACGAAGTCTCGGTCTTCCTCTTCTCCTGGCACCGCCTGGCCTACCGTAGAGGACTTGATTAGGGAGTCTTCCTCCTTCCATTCTCTCTACGTGGCCCAACCAACGTAACCTCGCCTATTTGAACACGGATACCAGGTCGGGATCCCCGCAGAGGTCTCTCAACTCTCTGTTCTTTCGGATACGCCATCTGCCGTTCTGGGAAACAGGTCCATAAATCTTTCTAAGTACTTTCCGTTCCCACAGTAGCAGAGCCTCTTCATTTTCTTTTGTCAACGCCCAAGTTTCACCAGTGTAAGTTACAATTGGACGGACAATAGTTTTATAGACTATTAGCTTGGCCCTCCACGTTAATGTGCGGAACTTGAGTATTCTTTGGACCGCAAATAGACATATGTTCCCTGCAGCAATGCATACTCTTATTTCGTGGCTAACGTCATTATCTTCTGTGATCAGAGCCCCGAGATATTTGGATTCCATAGATAATCAGAAATTCATGTATGTAAGTCAACTGTTGAATTTTAAACAAATCTGTTGGTTTCAAGACGGTTTCCGGCGTATAAAGATCGGACGGCCTTCGAAATAAATTACAATTACATACACATATGAGAATTATGATTAAATCACTAATATAAGACATGGCATAAAATTATTTTGGCACTAAGTAAAATGGTCTTAATTTTCATCTTACAATTGTTCATGACAAATTTCAAATTATCAAAGGGCTTACAAAGTTTCCTTTCACGTACATGCAAACATACAGACATCATTGAGAAAACAGTTCAAAGAACCTTGAAATATGAAATACAGTTGAAAAGTCTATCACGATTTTTTTTTTGTTTCACGATTACAATACTTCCTTTTACTAAACGTATAAGAAAGTAAAAACATTTATTACTATCTTAAAGCAAAAATAAAAATGTGCATTTACCGTTTCTTTATGAGGTAGTAAATCCTTTCGTATCCTAAAGAAATTTTTTCCGAATTGGCGAAGTCCCTTCACGAATCTCTTCTACATTGGGCAAACATTAAAAAAAAGATTAACAAAACCATTTTTTTTTTCTAGTAACACAATTTTTAGGAGATGCTCCTTAGAATGAACTTACCGTTTCTTCTTCACCCCACTTCTTTTCAATCCCTTTAGGAACTGGACATTTGACTAATGCCTGAAGAGCTTTACCAGGATCATAACCCGAATCGTGTAACTGAAAAAAATGTATTTATGTATTTATTACTCTGCCTGTCTTTAATTATAATTATAATATGCGAAAATGGTTGAATCCCTCTTTTAAAAATTAATACAATAATCAATAAGTAATGAATTTCAAAATAATGTGATTGGCTTCTTCAAAAGCAATCAGGCCCAAAGACCCAAAATAAATTTAATTTTGAATAGTTGGTTTCCAATGTTCTGTTTTCTCTTGTTTTGTTTCTTTGAATTCTCTGGGATGATCATTGTAGGTTCACTGAGAGAAAAGAATGGTTCAATGAGATGTTATCATCACGAAACAATCCTATTTACCCTATTATTTTTGTGAGGTCTGTATATATTTTATCTACTTAATAGTTTATACTTATGGCTGGATCTACATATTATCACCATTTAACTTTGTGTTAAGTTTCAGTTATATAACTTCAATATATCCCAAGATATCGGATAAGATATATGCTGGTAATTCGTGAAATTACTTGTTATACTATTTGACAAAGGCATATATAAGACTCAATTGCATACACGCCCTAATATATAGAAGAGATTGTACCGGCTAAAACTTAGATTTAACCTACAGTTATCACAGATAAGTTGTAACCGGGACACAAATGCTGTATTTACGTTTATTACGAACCTGAACTAACACAAACATATGGAGTATTAGAAAAAAAAAAAAAACGTAATCTTGATCAAGTAATATCATAACAATCGTAGACAGGATGATCTGGAGAACAGATAGACGTGTAGGAGCAGACTCTGAGCGGGGACACCCGTCCTGAAAGTTAACTGAAACGGACTGCAATCATTATTCAAACATTTTGACATATATCCACTTACCACATCGAGTGCATTGAGTGTGGTATCATCTCTGGAGGCAGCCAAACAGCCATCGTCAGCGGAACCGCCGTCACACATGCCAGCGAAGGCGGCCATGGACCTAGCCGCTCGAAGGTACATGAGAAGGTCGCAGTCTAGGGTCATGGCGGGAGCCCATCTCAGCTCCTCCCGCTCCTTGGTCAGTTCTGGATCTTCCTCCCTCGCTACTGCCGCTGTGGTCCCGCTACTCCCCGTAGCACGGTATTCCGGTAGTCGTGCCTGAAAAACAAGAAAAATGTTATAGTAAAACATAAAATATTGTAACGAACTGAATGATTTATGTTCATCAGAATGTTATTTTACGTATTCATTCATGTTCATTTTTATTTAAATAACCTGTATTCAAAAGACGTTTTCTATATTATTGTAAATTATTTTATTGTTTTTATTCATCTAAAAGATAATTTTAGAACAAGTTTTCACTTGTAGACCTTCCGGACAGTTCCAGTTCAGTTTAACTCTGACCAATGGTAACTCATGGGATCATCTAGCCTTTAGAACACAAGTGACACCTTTGACTGAAGAAGTCAGTCAGCTGTTTTATGGATTTATTTAGTGTACAATGACCAGTTAAGTAATGAGTTAAAATGGATAAAAATTCATTTTTTATACTTTTTCCATGTTTGTTTTCTACTTGGAATCTACAGCAAACCGGATTTGTTTCATACCTAACAACTCAAATATTATAGGAACGAAACTGACATTATTGCAGAGATATTGTGAAATAATTCAAATGGACTTGAAAAATAAAATAAAACTGGTTTATTTAATATGTTGTCTAATTTCACTAACTATATATACATGGGAGTACTTTCGGTATTTCTACCATCCTCAGCCAAAAGTCTTATCTCTTATGCTTTTGGCTGAGGATGGTAGAAATACCGAAAGTACTCCCATGTATATATAGTTAGTGAAATTAGACAACATATTAAATAAACCAGTTTTATTTTATTTTTCAAGTCCATTATAGGAACGTACTTGCTTATCGAGCATTTGAGGGCACACACACATTACAGGACTCTGTAGGTGTCATTATTTACAGCCTATGTTTGAATTGTATAAGATACAAATACAATTTTAATAATTTAATTCTAGGCCATCTTACATCTAGCGTATCCAATCCAAAGATCTAACAACATTGTCCATGCTCCCTTCTATGTTTCCAATCTCACCGTCAACAGTGACCTTAACATTTCTTTTGTCAACGACCTCATCAAATCCCGTTTCCTAAACTTCTATTCTAAGCCAGGCCCTGTGCCATGGCAAATCGATTATTCATCACAATTAATAATGAACGGATACTAAACAAAAATGTAAAAACATTTTCTGGAAAGTTGTTCTAACTCCAACAACAGAGTACTACAACAATGGTACTCAAACCATTGTTAAACCATAAAATGTGCAGTTATTTATTGAATATCGTCATATGACCTTTAACAAACTGATTGAAAACCCTGAGTGGATCTATCGTGTATATCTTCAATTAGTTCAATACGAGGTGTGTTCAAAAATTAACGGGAACTTTGTAATTTCGCGAGTTGTATTAGTCCGATTCGCGCGATTTTTTCGTTGCTGTGTTGGTAAACATGTCAGCTGTCAAATAGGTTACATGTGTTTTGGTACGATCGGCGATTATTTACTTGTTTACAAAATGGAACAGAGAATTTGCATTAAATTTTGCTATATGAATGGAATAAAGTGCAGCAAAGATTTAGAAATGTTAAATATTGCTTTTGGTGAGTCTGCTATGAGTAAAACTGGAGTTTACGTGTGGTATAAAAGCTCGACAAGTGCGGTCAAATGCTCATTGTTTTTTCGATTTTAACGGCATAGTGCACCATGCGTTCTTGCCACAAGGTCAAACGATCAATAAGGAGTACTACCTACAAGTGCAACGCCGTTTGCGTGAAGCAATCCGAAAAAAACGCCCGATTTTGTGGCGAAACAATTTATGGCTTTTGCACTACGATAATGCACCTGCTCATACTTCACTGTTTGCTCGTGGATTTTTGGCCAAAAGCACTGTAATGATTCCCCAGCCTCCATATTCGCCTGATATGGCTCCGTGTGACTTTTTTCTGTTCCCAACAATGAGAGCTAAATGCTATCCTAAAGATCAAGTTCCAGAAGTTTTTCGGGGATTGGAAGAAGCGCTGGCATAAGTGTATAATATCTAATGGGGACTATTTTGAAGGGAATAACATTGATGTAGACGAATAAATAAAATTCTTTTCGAAAACCGAAAATTCCCGTTATTTTTTTAACACACCTCGTATGATAATTATTTCGAATCGGGCCTCCATCCCAAATCGCGTCCAATGTTTTTTTTTAGTAATGCGCATAACCAACAGCAACATGAAAACATTAATATTAAGTCAGGGGAAGAAAAAAAAAATCTAGTTCATAAAAACAAGTGACGCCCCACATTGTTGACATTAAAGAAAAGACGATAGCCACTTTCAACGCCCTGAGTCGCCTAGCCCGCGCGACGTGGGGCCTCGGCTATTCCGCGTGTAGGACCATATACACAGGGGTATTCGTGGCTGTAGCAAGGTACGCTGCTGCAGGTTAGTGGCATCGCCCCACGAATCGGCAGCGTACGATTCTGACGCAAGCCCAGAGAGCAGCCCTTTTAAGAGTTACAAGGGCTTATCGTACTGTCTCTACGGCTGCGCTACAGGTACTAGCGGGAGCCGCCCCCATTGACTTGATCTTGGATGGGGCTGTCGCTTCGTATTTCTGTAGACGCAACATGCCCTTAGGAGCAGATATTGATGAGCCCTTACGCCTAGCCCTAGAGGATGAGATGCGCGGACAGTCCAGACGAATGCGCTGCAAGGACATCGTCCAGAATTGGATTGTGGAAAAATGGCAACAACGTTGGTCACGATGCCCGGATGGCCGAAGGACGTACGCATACTTCCCGGGTACACCTTGACTCAACATGGGTACAGCCTAATCACTGGACGTCTCAAATATTATCAGGTCATGGTGATTTCAACTCCAAGCTATTCTTCTTTCACAAGAAGAACACCCCGAACTGTTCGTGCGGCGGTATCGAGACTGCAGAACATGTGGTCCTCGAATGTCCACTGTACGACCAAGCTAGGGTGGAGTTGATTCATGGGACAAGATCGTATTTGGGACTGGATCTATGGCAGATGGTGACGGAAACAGACTACCCGATGTTCTGCCGATTCGTCGGCTCCTGCCGGGAGCAGAAACAGGCAATGTAAAATGGGCTGGGGCCGATCGGCGCAATAGTTCTGCCGATGGCCAATCCCAGTCCCTTAGTAACCCCTTGATCCCCGAGCTTTGACTGGGTGATGTTGCTGCAATGCAAGGCGCACACTCTTTTAAAACCAAAAAAAAAGTATATTTCTCAATATTAACAATATGTCAACTATTCTTCATATTTTACTTAATATTCAACGAAATAATCTAGTATTACAACATGAAACTGTAAAACACAGTAAGAATTTCTAAAATCTTGACCCTTCCGTCGGTCCTTTTAGTGTAACAGTCCAGGTAGAAACCCCATGAGGGAGCATAACAAAATATCTAGTTCACAAAAAAAATTTATTTCTCAATATAAACGATATAATATGTCAATTGGATATTTTTTTTATGTTGTTTTGTTAAGCATCAGTTATATAAATTCAATAGATCCCAAGATATCGGATAAGATATATGCTGGCAATTCGTGAAATGACTTGTTATACTATTTGACAAAGGCATAATATTTATAAATTTATATATATGTATTAATTAATTTAATGTAAAAGGCATTATATTATATAAGACTCAATTACATATACGCCTCAATATATAGAAGCGATTGTATCGGCTAAAACTTAGGTTTAACCAACAGTTATCACACAGATAAGACAAAAAAGTTGTCACCGGGACACAAATGCTGTATTTACGTTTATTACGAACCTATGGAGTTTATACAAAAATTTATTTCTCAATGTAAACGATATAATCAATTGGATATTTTTTTATGTTCCCCAATAGGGTTTCTCTATATGAAGGGAACCTGGACTGTTTCACTAAAAGGACCGACGGAAGGGTCAACATTTTATTTCTTTGGATACATCAATTGGATTTTTGAAATTCTTACTGTGGTTTACAGTTTTATGCTCTAATTCTAGATTACTTCATTCAATATTAAGAATAGTTGTCATATTTATAGTTTATATTGAGAAATACATTTTTTTTATGAACTAGATATACATATAATTTTTATGTTATGCGATATACCTACAGAAAAAAAAAAAAAAAAAAAGACGCGATTTGGGGTGAAGCCCCGATTCGGAATAATATATACAAAACAAAATATATATATATGTTATTTGAAGCAAGTCTTTAGATAACCTTCCGGCTTGATTGTACTTTAGATACCTCTAAAGCACCAACACCTTCATTTCAAAACCTGAAAATACAATTTTTTTTTGCTCTTGATATCGCGGGCTACAATGGGACAGACGCGTTCCAACACCCGTTAATAAGTTTTCCGTAGACGGTCTACGAAAATTTTACATTGAAGTAATTCCAAATCTTCAATTTGCCATTTCACGTACATTTCAGATAAACTAAAAGAAATTTTTTTATTTAAAATGTAACGAGTTGATGTGGGTTATCTTGTATTTAGCAAAATTAGTAATTAAAATTACAAGAAACGTCGAATTAATATTAAAATAGAAGAAATCCAATAATACAAATTTATAAGATACGGGGAAAGGTAATTAATTAAGGGAAATTACCTGATGTGAAGGACCAATTCTGATCTCGCCCTGAGTGGACACCATTGCCGATACGTAAAGCAGATCTAAGCAAACACAATGCAAATTTTATATTAGAACTGGGCATCGAACTTCAAGGCGTCATTATTATAAATGTTAAAAATTGATTCTCATTCCTCCAATATACCTGAATTACATCATAAATATAAAAAATAAAATTCATGCAATAAATGAAACTTGAAAACTATACATTAATTATTATACAATTTAAATTTAACTTTATGCACGTAAAGTCAGTCACCAATCAACAATCAATAATGACATTTTTTAAATTAATTGGCATTAGTAATTATTATGAAAATATATTTAAATTCGGAAGGTAAACTTAGATGTTTACATTGCATATACGTACAACTTTCTATTTCGAATGAAATAAGACAAAAAATTATTAAACTTACATAAATTAGATGTTTTAGTTGTTTGTACTTAAGGTAATTGCGAATGTATAATTGGGACAGCTTATAAGCAATTATAACTTTTCAATAATTAAGTGGGATTATAATGGACAATGGCTAAATCAGCATACCTCACTTTACTTTAAGAGGTCCCAAAAAAGTTAATATGTATTTAAAAGCAAATTGACCACAATAAATATCAGCAGTAAATTCAACCTTGCTGAAGCCTTCACACAGAATCTAACGTAATATTTCAACATCCTGAATATTGGAATTTAATAAAGATTATTTTATTAAAGTAATATAAATAACAAAATTTCTAACATTTTATAAATTAGCTTACCTCAAAATAATCGTGTTTGTAAAAAAAATTATCATCCTACAGCAACGAAAAGAGACATCCTACTCTGTAAACTCCACTGGCTAATCACGAATTGACTTGGAAATACCATCCCTTCCATTTAGTTAAAAAGATAAAAAACAACAACTTCACAGAGCCCTACACGAAATTCAAAATTAATAAATAAATTGTGATAAAGAAAAAAAGATAATTGAAAATAAAAATAGGAAACAATTCACTGTATTAAGAGAAACGCGTTGTTCTCGAAGTCATTGTTTTTGATTGTATATTTTTCGTGTAGTTGAGTGGTTCACCACAGAGTGCATCTCCAATAGGCCTGCTTATCGTCTTCACACTTCCATCTAACTTTATTATTTTTACTTAACTTAACAATTTGGAAATGTTTCTAAATATTGTTTGAGAAAATATAAAGAAAATAACAATGTTTATATTGAGCTAAAAATAAACTTTTACATGGTTATAGAAGAAATAACAATTACTGTTATCATTTGTATGCAAAATTAATTAAGCTTTAACTAGCTTTCTAGATATATAAAATAATATGCTTTCTGAAAAATTATATGTATTTGTTTGCATAACTCATAAAATGTATTCTTAAATTGTCCATTACCAATCTTTATAACTATTACGAAAAAATTATGTATATTGATTATTCAAATAATTTCAAATTAAGGATTGAGTGCAAAAATAATAATCCAAGTTCTGTTGGCTTAATTTTTTGAACTAAGAAAAAGAAAAAAAGTTGTTCATTATCTTTTAATAGATTTATAGCGGTCTCGACGTCACCAAGCTTATTCCCTTTCTTATCAATGACAGGTCTTGAGTCTTCAGTCTTGCCCTGTCATCTCTGGCGTGTGGACCTATTAGGTAGGTGCATATAATAGACTATGATATTTTTTTTTAATTTTATTTCTTAATACATTCGCTGCCCCTTTTCTTTTGTCAAGATATCTATTATCATTCTTATTTGAAAAAAAAATGTCTTTATTGATCCATATTATTTATAACCTATGCTCAATGTTACGATAATGGGTATGTTAACTTATGGAGGGGAATCGATTTTATATATAATCTTGTTTTCAAGTACCTATTCCTCCTTCAATTCTTCAAAAATTTTACTGGACTAACGTTAAATTTTTCTAATTCCGGTTTGGCTATGTTATAGTTCTCTGTGCTACTTATCTTTCTAATATGATACATTCCCATTTTTCACCGATGATTATTGCCTAAACAAACAAAAAATTTCAAGTAAAGATGTAAGCAATTTTTTCATATTTCATGTCTAGAGAACGGATTTACATGTAGGTATTTACTTATTTTTCACTGTGCTTAAAACGTTCTTACACCCACCAGTTACAGACTTTTAAGACATTCTAAATTTGTTTAAACCATTTGTATTTTACATATTTTGAACAAATTGCATGATTATCCATATTCTACCCATTATTACAATCTTTTCAACCACCATTACAATTCTTAATTATTTTGAACCAAACATCCCAAACCGTAAAATCTCATTATCCAGTTATAGTATGAAAAAGTATTGTAATTGTGCGAAAATCGGTGATCGAAAATACAACGAGTATTGTATCGTTTCAAGGTCCCCTGAATACTATTTGACTATTTTCGCGAAGATGTCTGTTTGTGTGTATGTGATTAAAACTTTCTGAGGGCTCGTAACACAGAAACTGTTGGAGCTATGAATTTGACATTTCAAGTGAAGAAGACACATGTGCTAACTTAGATGATTAGAACCGCCTTATTTTGGAGTTCAAGTGTACATTTTACCAGGTATCGCTTATATTTATGACATAATCAAAAATCTTATCAGATAAAAGTAGAGAAAACTAACAGACACATTTTATGAAATAGGATTTTTTTGCAGGCCGTTTTGCGACATACTTACATGCCGAAAACCGTCCTAACTGTCGTTTTCAAACTCATTTCTTTAGCCTACAATCGTTTGCTAGATTTATGCGAAAAAGGTTAGTCCTATCGAAAATGTGGTACTTACCAAAAATTTTGATCTTGAGACCATTAGTTATTGAGCTACCGGCATCTTTATATTTAGGCCTACCCCCACAACCCCCCTCCCGTACAAAATTTTGAGCAGTCACACACCCTATTTTTCTATTTGGCCTTCAGGAATACTACATGTGAAATTCCGTGACAATCCTACCATTAGTTATTGAGCTACCGGTATCTTCATATTTAGGCCTCCCTATTACATGTAAAATTTCGTGACATTTCGACCATTAGTTAATGAGTTAGCACTATTTTTATGCTTAGCCCCCCCTTACAACCCCCCCTCCTGTTCGAAATTTTGGGACGCCACATAGCCTAATATTCAATCGGTCTTGAAAGGATGCTACATGTGAAGTTTCATGAATATCCGTCGATCCATTTGGGCGTGATGCTGGAATAAACATAAAAACGAACCCCGTTTCAGTATCGAAGTATAGAAGCCGGAGGAAGAGAATGGGTAAATAAGCGAATCTGAATTTTAAAATCCCAATAACTGCCGATGTAATGAATGTATCAACATCAAATTTCGTATTTAAGATTAACATTCATGGAGGACATAACCAGTAAAATTTCAGCGATATCGGCCGAGGGGAGGGGGGAGTTCCGGGGTGGGGGCCCTTTTCAAAAATCTTAATAACTGCCGACGTAATGAATGTATCGACATCAAATTTCGTATTTAAAACTAAAATCTACTGAGGACATAACCAGTCAAATTTCAGCGATATCGGCCGAGGGGAGGGGGGAGTTCCGGGGTGGGGGCTCAATTCAAAAATCCACAACCCCCCTCCTGTTCACAATTTTGTGACGTCGCACACTTTTTTTTCCTATTTGGCCTTCAAGAATACTACATATGAAATTTCATGACAATCCGACCATTAGTAAATGAGTTAGCACTATTTTTATGCTTAGCCCCCCCTTACAACCCCCCCTCCTGTTCGAAATTTTGGGACGCCACATAGCCTAATATTCAATCGGTCTTGAAAGGATGCTACATGTGAAGTTTCATGAATATCCGTCCATCCATTTGGGCGTGATGCTGGAATAAACATAAAAACACACCCCGTTTCAGTATCGAAGTATAGAAGCCGGAGGAAGAGAATGGGTAAATAAGCGAATCTGAATTTAAAAATCCCAATAACTGCCGATGTAATGAATGTATCAACATCAAATTTCGTATTTAAGATTAACATTCATGGAGGACATAACCAGTCAAATTTCAGCGATATCGGCCGAGGGGAGGGGGGAGTTCCGGGGTGGGGGCCCTTTTCAAAAATCTTAATAACTGCCGACGTAATGAATGTATCGACATCAAATTTCGTATTTAAAACTAAAATCTACTTAGGACATAATCAGTCAAATTTCAGCGATATCGGCCGAGGGGAGGGGGGAGTTCCGGGGTGGGGGCTCAATTCAAAAATCCACAACCCTCTTCCTGTTTACAATTTTGTGACGTCGCACACTTTTTTTTCCTATTTGGCCTTCAAGAATACTACATATGAAATTTCATGACAATCCGACCATTAATTAATGAGCTAGCACTATTTTTATGCTTAGCCCCCCCTTACAACCCCCCCTCCCGTTCGAAATTTTGGGACGCCACATAGCCTAATATTCAATCGGTCTTGAAAGGATGCTACATGTGAAGTTTCATGAATATCCGTCCAGCCATTTGGGCGTGATGCTGGAATAAACATAAAAACAAACCCCGTTTCAGTATCGAAGTATAGAAGCCGGAGAATGAGAATGGGTAAATAAGCGTATCTGAATTTAAAAATTCCAATAACTGCCGATGTAATGAATGTATCAACATCAAATTTCGTATTTAAGATTAACATTCATGGAGGACATAACCAGTCAAATTTCAGCGATATCGGCCGAGGGGAGGGGGGAGTTCCGGGGTGGGGGCTCTTTTCAAAAATCCCAATAACTGCCGATGTAATGAATGTATCGACATCAAATCTCGTATTTAGAACTAAAATCTACTTAGGACATAACCAGTCAAATTTCAGCGATTTCGGCCGAGGGGAGGGGGGAGTTCCGGGATGGGGGCTCTATTCAAAAATCTTAATAACTGCCAATGTTATGAATGTATCGATATCAATTTTCGTATTTAAAACTAAAATCCACTTAGGACATAACCAGTCAAATTTCAGCGATATCAGCCGAGGGGAGGGGGGAGTTCCGGGGCTGGGGGCTCAGTTTAAAAATCTACACCCCCCTTCCTGTTTACAATTTTGTGACGTCGCACACCTTTTTTTCCTATTTGGCCTTCAAGAACACTACATATGAAATTTCATGACAATCCGGACCATCAATTAATGAGCTAGCACTATTTTTATGCTTAGCTCCCCCTTACAACCCCCTCTCCCGTTCGAAATTTTGGGACGCCACATAGCCTAATATTCAATCGGTCTTGAAAGGATGCTACATGTGAAGTTTTATGAATATCCGTCCAGCCATTTGGGCGTGATGCTGGAATAAACATAAAAACAAACCCCGTTTCAGTATCGAAGTATAGAAGCCGGAGGAAGAGAATGGGTAAATAAGCGAATCTGAATTTAAAAATCCCAATAACTGCCGATGTAAAGAATGTATCAACATCAAATTTCGTATTTAAGATTAACATTCATGGAGGACATAACCAGTCAAATTTCAGCGATATCGGCCGAGGGGAGGGGGGAGTTCCGGGGTGGGGGCCCTTTTCAAAAATCCCAATAACTGCCGATGTAATGAATGTATCGACATCAAATTTCGTATTTAAAACTAAAATCTACTTAGGACGTAACTAGTCAAATTTCAGCGATTTCGCCCGAGGGGAGGGGGGAGTTCCGGGGTGGGGGGGGGCTCAATTCAAAAATCCACAACCCCCCTCCTGTTCACAATTTTGTGACATCGCACACTTTTTTTTCCTATTTGGCCTTCAAGAATACTACATATGAAATTTCATGACAATCCGACCATTACTTAATGAGTTAGCACAATTTTTTTGCTTAGCCCCCCCTTACAACCCCCCCTCCTGTTCGAAATTTTGAGACGCCACATAGCCTAATATTCAATCGGTCTTGAAAGGATGCTACATGTGAAGTTTCATGAATATCCGTCCATCCATTTGGGCGTGATGCTGGAATAAACATAAAAACAAACCCCGTTTCAGTATCGAAGTATAGAAGCCGGAGGAAGAGAATGGGTAAATAAGCGAATCTGAATTTAAAAATCCCAATAACTGCCGATGTAATGAATGTATCAACATCAAATTTCGTATTTAAGATTAACATTCATGGAGGACATGACCAGTCAAATTTCAGCGATATCGGCCGAGGGGAGGGGGGAGTTCCGGGGTGGGGGCCCTTTTCAAAAATCTTAATAACTGCCGACGTAATGAATGTATCGACATCAAATTTCGTATTTAAAACTAAAATCTACTTAGGACATAACCAGTCAAATTTCAGCGATATCGGCCGAGGGGAGGGGGGAGTTCCGGGGTGGGGGCTCAATTCAAAAATCCACAACCCTCTTCCTGTTTACAATTTTGTGACGTCGCACACTTTTTTTTCCTATTTGGCCTTCAAGAATACTACATATGAAATTTCATGACAATCCGACCATTAATTAATGAGCTAGCACTATTTTTATGCTTAGCCCCCCCTTACAACCCCCCCTCCCGTTCGAAATTTTGGGACGCCACATAGCCTAATATTCAATCGGTCTTGAAAGGATGCTACATGTGAAGTTTCATGAATATCCGTCCAGCCATTTGGGCGTGATGCTGGAATAAACATAAAAACAAACCCCGTTTCAGTATCGAAGTATAGAAGCCGGAGAATGAGAATGGGTAAATAAGCGAATCTGAATTTAAAAATTCCAATAACTGCCGATGTAATGAATGTATCAACATCAAATTTCGTATTTAAGATTAACATTCATGGAGGACATAACCAGTCAAATTTCAGCGATATCGGCCGAGGGGAGGGGGGAGTTCCGGGGTGGGGGCCCTTTTCAAAAATCCCAATAACTGCCGATGTAATGAATGTATCAACATCAAATTTCGTATTTAAGATTAACATTCATGGAGGACATAACCAATCAAATTTCAGCGATATCGGCCGAGGGGAGGGGGGAGTTCCGGGGTGGGGGCCCTTTTCAAAAATCTTAATAACTGCCGACGTAATGAATGTATCGACATCAATTTTCGTATTTAAAACTAAAATCTACTTAGGACATAACCAGTCAAATTTCAGCGATATCGGCCGAGGGGAGGGGGGAGTTCCGGGGTGGGGGCTCAATTCAAAAATCCACAACCCCCCTCCTGTTCACAATTTTGTGACGTCGCACACTTTTTTTTCCTATTTGGCCTTAAAGAATACTACATATGAAATTTCATGACAATCCGACCATTAATTAATGAGCTAGCACTATTTTTATGCTTAGCCCCCTCTTACAACCCCCCCTCCCGATCGAAATTTTGGTACGCCACATAGCCTAATATTCAATCGGTCTTGAAAGGATGCTACATGTGAAGTTTCATGAATATCCGTCCAGCCATTTGGGCGTGATGCTGGAATAAACATAAAAACAAACCCAGTTTCAGTATCGAAGTATAGAAGCCGGAGGATGAGAATGGGTAAATAAGCGAATCTGAATTTAAAAATTCCAATAACTGCCGATGTAATGAATGTATCAACATCAAATTTCGTATTTAAGATTAACATTCATGGAGGACATAACCAGTCACATTTCAGCGATATCGGCCGAGGGGAGGGGGGAGTTCCGGGGTGGGGGCTCTTTTCAAAAATCACAATAACTGCCGATGTAATGAATGTATCGACATCAAATCTCGTATTTAGAACTAAAATCTACTTAGGACATAACCAGTCAAATTTCAGCGATTTCGGCAGAGGGGAGGGGGAGTTCCGGGGTGGGGGCTCTATTCAAAAATCTTAATAACTTCCAATGTAATGAATGTATCGATATCAATTTTCGTATTTAAAACTAAAATCCACTTAGGACATAACCAGTCAAATTTCAGCGATATCGGCCGAGGGGAGGGGGGAGTTCCGGGGCTGGGGGCTCAGTTTAAAAATCTACAACCCCCTTCCTGTTTACAATTTTGTGACGTCGCACACCTTTTTTTCCTATTTGGCCTTCAAGAATACTACATATGAAATTTCATGACAATCCGATCATTAATTAATGAGCTAGCACTATTTTTATGCTTAGCTCCCCCTTACAACCCCCCCTCCCGTTCGATATTTTGGGACGCCACATAGCCTAATATTCAATCGGTCTTGAAAGGATGCTACATGTGAAGTTTCATGAATATCCGTCCAGCCATTTGGGCGTGATGCTGGAATAAACATAAAAACAAACCCCGTTTCAGTATCGAAGTATAGAAGCCGGAGGAAGAGAATGGGTAAATAAGCGAATCTGAATTTAAAAATCCCAATAACTGCCGATGTAAAGAATGTATCAACATCAAATTTCGTATTTAAGATTAACATTCATGGAGGACATAACCAGTCAAATTTCAGCGATATCGGCCGAGGGGAGGGGGGAGTTCCGGGGTGGGGGGGGGGGGGGGGGGGGGGGCTCAATTCAAAAATCCACAACCCCACTCCAGTTCACAATTTTGTGACGTCGCACACTTTTTTTTCCTATTTGGCCTTCAAGAATACTACATATGAAATTTCATGACAATCCGACCATTATTTAATGAGTTAGCACTATTTTTATGCTTAGCCCCCCCTTACAACCCCCCCTCCTGTTCGAAATTTTGGGACGCCACATAGCCTTATATTCAATCGGTCTTGAAAGGATGCTACATGTGAAGTTTCATGAATATCCGTCCAGCCATTTGGGCGTGATGCTGGAATAAACATAAAAACAAACCCCGTTTCAGTATCGAAGTATAGAAGCCGGAGGATGAGAATGGGTAAATAAGCGAATCTGAATTTAAAAATTCCAATAACTGCCGATGTAATGAATGTATCAACATCAAATTTCGTATTTAAGATTAACATTCATGGAGGACATGACCAGTCAAATTTCAGCGATATCGGCCGAGGGGAGGGGGGAGTTCCGGGGTGGGGGCCCTTTTCAAAAATCTTAATAACTGCCGACGTAATGAATGTATCGACATCAAATTTCGTATTTAAAACTAAAATCTACTTAGGACATAACCAGTCAAATTTCAGCGATATCGGCCGAGGGGAGGGGGGAGTTCCGGGGTAGGCGCTCAATTCAAAAATCCACAACCCTCTTCCTGTTTACAATTTTGTGACGTCGCACACTTTTTTTTCCTATTTGGCCTTCAAGAATACTACATATGAAATTTCATGACAATCCGACCATTAATTACTGAGCTAGCACTATTTTTATGATTAGCCCCCCCTTACAACCCCCCCTCCCGATCGAAATTTTGGGACGCCACATAGCCTAATATTCAATCGGTCTTGAAAGGATGCTACATGTGAAATTTCATGAATATCCGTCCAGCCATTTGGGCGTGATGCTGGAATAAACATAAAAACAAACCCCGTTTCAGTATCGAAGTATAGAAGCCGGAGGATGAGAATGGGTAAATAAGCGAATCTGAATTTTAAAATTCCAATAACTGCCGATGTAATGAATGTATCAACATCAAATTTCGTATTTAAGATTAACATTCATGGAGGACATGACCAGTCAAATTTCAGCGATATCGGCCGAGGGGAGGGGGGAGTTCCGGGGTGGGGGCCCTTTTCAAAAATCCTAATAACTGCCGACGTAATGAATGTATCGACATCAAATTTCGTATTTAAAACTAAAATCTACTTAGGACATAACCAGTCAAATTTCAGCGATATCGGCCGAGGGGAGGGGGGAGTTCCGGGGTGGGGGCTCAATTCAAAAATCCACAACCCTCTTCCTGTTTACAATTTTGTGACGTCGCACACTTTTTTTTCCTATTTGGCCTTCAAGAATACTACATATGAAATTTCATGACAATCCGACCATTAATTAATGAGGTAGCACTATTTTTATGCTTAGCCCCCCCTTACAACCCCCCCTCCCGTTCGAAATTTTGGGACGCCACATAGCCTAATATTCAATCGGTCTTGAAAGGATGCTACATGTGAAGTTTCATGAATATCCGTCCATCCATTTGGGCGTGATGCTGGAATAAACATAAAAACAAACCCCGTTTCAGTATCGAAGTATAGAAGCCGGAGGAAGAGAATGGGTAAATAAGCGAATCTGAATTTAAAAATCCCAATAACTGCCGATGTAATGAATGTATCAACATCAAATTTCGTATTTAAGATTAACATTCATGGAGGACATGACCAGTCAAATTTCAGCGATATCGGCCGAGGGGAGGGGGGAGTTCCGGGGTGGGGGCCCTTTTCAAAAATCTTAATAACTGCCGACGTAATGAATGTATCGACATCAAATTTCGTATTTAAAACTAAAATCTACTTAGGACATAACCAGTCAAATTTCAGCGATATCGGCCGAGGGGAGGGGGGAGTTCCGGGGTGGGGGCTCAATTCAAAAATCCACAACCTCCCTCCTGTTTACAATTTTGTGACGTCGCACACTTTTTTTTCCTATTTGGCCTTCAAGAATACTACATATGAAATTTCATGACAATCCGACCATTAATTAATGAGCTAGCACTATTTTTATGCTTAGCCCCCCCTTACAACCCCCCTCCCGTTCGAAATTTTGGGACGCCACATAGCCTAATATTCAATCGGTCTTGAAAGGATGCTACATGTGAAGTTTCATGAATATCCGTCCAGCCATTTGGGCGTGATGCTGGAATAAACATAAAAACAAACCCCGTTTCAGTATCGAAGTATAGAAGCCGGAGAATGAGAATGGGTAAATAAGCGAATCTGAATTTAAAAATTCCAATAACTGCCGATGTAATGAATGTATCAACATCAAATTTCGTATTTAAGATTAACATTCATGGAGGACATAACCAGTCAAATTTCAGCGATATCGGCCGATGGGAGGGGGGAGTTCCGGGGTGGGGGCCCTTTTCAAAAATCCCAATAACTGCCGATGTAATGAATGTATCAACATCAAATTTCGTATTTAAGATTAACATTCATGGAGGACATAACCAATCAAATTTCAGCGATATCGGCCGAGGGGAGGGGGGAGTTCCGGGGTGGGGGCCCTTTTCAAAAATCTTAATAACTGCCGACGTAATGAATGTATCGACATCAATTTTCGTATTTAAAACTAAAATCTACTTAGGACATAACCAGTCAAATTTCAGCGATTTCGGTAGAGGGGAGGGGAGTTCCGGGGTGGGGGCTCTATTCAAAAATCTTAATAACTGCCAATGTAATGAATGTATCGATATCAATTTTCGTATTTAAAACTAAAATCCACTTAGGACATAACCAGTCAAATTTCAGCGATATCGGCCGAGGGGAGGGCGGAGTTCCGGGGCTGGGGGCTCAGTTTAAAAATCTACAACCCCCTTCCTGTTTACAATTTTGTGACGTCGCACACCTTTTTTTCCTATTTGGCCTTCAAGAATACTACATATGAAATTTCATGACAATCCGATCATTAATTAATGAGCTAGCACTATTTTTATGCTTAGCTCCCCCTTACAACCCCCCCTCCCGTTCGAAATTTTGGGACGCCACATAGCCTAATATTCAATCGGTCTTGAAAGGATGCTACATGTGAAGTTTCATGAATATCCGTCCAGCCATTTGGGCGTGATGCTGGAATAAACATAAAAACAAACCCCGTTTCAGTATCGAAGTATAGAAGCCGGAGGAAGAGAATGGGTAAATAAGCGAATCTGAATTTAAAAATCCCAATAACTGCCGATATAAAGAATGTATCAACATCAAATTTCGTATTTAAGATTAACATTCATGGAGGACATAACCAGTCAAATTTCAGCGATATCGGCCGAGGGGAGGGGGGAGTTCCGGGGTGGGGGGGGGGGGGGGGGCTCAATTCAAAAATCCACAACCCCACTGCAGTTCACAATTTTGTGACGTCGCACACTTTTTTTTCCTATTTGGCCTTCAAGAATACTACATATCAAATTTCATGACAATCCGACCATTAGTTAATGAGTTAGCACTATTTTTATGCTTAGCCCCCCCTTACAACCCCCCCTCCTGTTCGAAATTTTGGGACGCCACATAGCCTAATATTCAATCGGTCTTGAAAGGATGCTACATGTGAAGTTTCATGATTATCCGTCCATCCATTTGGGCGTGATGCTGGAATAAACATAAAAACAAACCCCGTTTCAGTATCGAAGTATAGAAGCCGGAGGAAGAGAATGGGTAAATAAGCGAATCTGAATTTAAAAATCCCAATAACTGCCGATGTAATGAATGTATCAACATCAAATTTCGTATTTAAGATTAACATTCATGGAGGACATGACCAGTCAAATTTCAGCGATATCGGCCGAGGGGAGGGGGGAGTTCCGGGGTGGGGGCCCTTTTCAAAAATCTTAATAACTGCCGACATAATGAATGTATCGACATCAAATTTCGTATTTAAAACTAAAATCTACTTAGGACATAACCAGTCAAATTTCAGCGATATCGGCCGAGGGGAGGGGGGAGTTCCGGGGTGGGGGCTCAATTCAAAAATCCACAACCCTCTTCCTGTTTACAATTTTGTGACGTCGCACACTTTTTTTTCCTATTTGGCCTTCAAGAATACTACATATGAAATTTCATGACAATCCGACCATTAATTAATGAGCTAGCACTATTTTTATGCTTGGCCCCCCCTTACAACCCCCCCTCCCGTTCGAAATTTTGGGACGCCACATAGCCTAATATTCAATCGGTCTTGAAAGGATGCTACATGTGAAGTTTCATGAATATCCGTCCAGCCATTTGGGCGTGATGCTGGAATAAACATAAAAACAAACCCCGTTTCAGTATCGAAGTATAGAAGCCGGAGGAAGAGAATGGGTAAATAAGCGAATCTGAATTTAAAAATCCCAATAACTGCCGATGTAATGAATGTATCAACATCAAATTTCGTATTTAAGATTAACATTCATGGAGGACATGACCAGTCAAATTTCAGCGATATCGGCCGAGGGGAGGGGGGAGTTCCGGGGTGGGGGCCCTTTTCAAAAATCTTAATAACTGCCGACATAATGAATGTATCGACATCAAATTTCGTATTTAAAACTAAAATCTACTTAGGACATAACCAGTCAAATTTCAGCGATATCGGCCGAGGGGAGGGGGGAGTTCCGGGGTGGGGGCTCAATTCAAAAATCCACAACCCTCTTCCTGTTTACAATTTTGTGACGTCGCACACTTTTTTTTCCTATTTGGCCTTCAAGAATACTACATATGAAATTTCATGACAATCCGACCATTAATTAATGAGCTAGCACTATTTTTATGCTTAGCCCCCCCTTACAACCCCCCCTCCCGTTCGAAATTTTGGGACGCCACATAGCCTAATATTCAATCGGTCTTGAAAGGATGCTACATGTGAAGTTTCATGAATATCCGTCCAGCCATTTGGGCGTGATGCTGGAATAAACATAAAAACAAACCCCGTTTCAGTATCGAAGTATAGAAGCCGGAGAATGAGAATGGGTAAATAAGCGAATCTGAATTTAAAAATTCCAATAACTGCCGATGTAATGAATGTATCAACATCAAATTTCGTATTTAAGATTAACATTCATGGAGGACATAACCAGTCAAATTTCAGCGATATCGGCCGAGGGGAGGGGGGAGTTCCGGGGTGGGGGCCCTTTTCAAAAATCCCAATAACTGCCGATGTAATGAATGTATCAACATCAAATTTCGTATTTAAGATTAACATTCATGGAGGACATAACCAATCAAATTTCAGCGATATCGGCCGAGGGGAGGGGGGAGTTCCGGGGTGGGGGCCCTTTTCAAAAATCTTAATAACTGCCGACGTAATGAATGTATCGACATCAATTTTCGTATTTAAAACTAAAATCTACTTAGGACATAACCAGTCAAATTTCAGCGATATCGGCCGAGGGGAGGGGGGAGTTCCGGGGTGGGGGCTCAATTCAAAAATCCACAACCCCCCTCCTGTTCACAATTTTGTGACGTCGCACATTTTTTTTTCCTATTTGGCCTTAAAGAATACTACATATGAAATTTCATGACAATCCGACCATTAATTAATGAGCTAGCACTATTTTTATGCTTAGCCCCCTCTTACAACCCCCCCTCCCGATCGAAATTTTGGGACGCCACATAGCCTAATATTCAATCGGTCTTGAAAGGATGCTACATGTGAAGTTTCATGAATATCCGTCCAGCCATTTGGGCGTGATGCTGGAATAAACATAAAAACAAACCCCGTTTCAGTATCGAAGTATAGAAGCCGGAGGATGAGAATGGGTAAATAAGCGAATCTGAATTTAAAAATTCCAATAACTGCCGATGTAATGAATGTATCAACATCAAATTTCGTATTTAAGATTTACATTCATGGAGGACATAACCAGTCAAATTTCAGCGATATCGGCCGAGGGGAGGGGGGAGTTCCGGGGTGGGGGCTCAATTCAAAAATCCACAACCCCCCTCCTGTTCACAATTTTGTGACATCGCACACTTTTTTTTCCTATTTGGCCTTCAAGAATACTACATATGAAATTTCATGACAATCCGACCATTAGTTAATGAGTTAGCACTATTTTTATGCTTAGCCCCCCCTTGCAACCCCCCCTCCTGTTCGAAATTTTGGGACGCCACATAGCCTAATATTCAATCGGTCTTGAAAGGATGCTACATGTGAAGTTTCATGAATATCCGTCCAGCCATTTGGGCGTGATGCTGGAATAAACATAAAAACAAACCCCGTTTCAGTATTGAAGTATAGAAGCCGGAGAATGAGAATGGGTAAATAAGCGTATCTGAATTTAAAAATTCCAATAACTGCCGATGTAATGAATGTATCAACATCAAATTTCGTATTTAAGATTAACATTCATGGAGGACATAACCAGTCAAATTTCAGCGATATCGGCCGAGGGGAGGGGGGAGTTCCGTTGTGGGGGCTCTTTTCAAAAATCACAATAACTGCCGATGTAATGAATGTATCGACATCAAATCTCGTATTTAGAACTAAAATCTACTTAGGACATAACCAGTCAAATTTCAGCGATTTCGGTAGAGGGGAGGGGAGTTCCGGGGTGGGGGCTCTATTCAAAAATCTTAATAACTGCCAATGTAATGAATGTATCGATATCAATTTTCGTATTTAAAACTAAAATCCACTTAGGACATAACCAGTCAAATTTCAGCGATATCGGCCGAGGGGAGGGGGGAGTTCCGGGGCTGGGGGCTCAGTTTAAAAATCTACAACCCCCTTCCTGTTTACAATTTTGTGACGTCGCACACCTTTTTTTCCTATTTGGCCTTCAAGAATACTACATATGAAATTTCATGACAATCCGATCATTAATTAATGAGCTAGCACTATTTTTATGCTTAGCTCCCCCTTACAACCCCCCCTCCCGTTCGAAATTTTGGGACGCCACATAGCCTAATATTCAATCGGTCTTGAAAGGATGCTACATGTGAAGTTTCATGAATATCCGTCCAGCCATTTGGGCGTGATGCTGGAATAAACATAAAAACAAACCCCGTTTCAGTATCGAAGTATAGAAGCCGGAGGAAGAGAATGGGTAAATAAGCGAATCTGAATTTAAAAATCCCAATAACTGCCGATGTAAAGAATGTATCAACATCAAATTTCGTATTTAAGATTAACATTCATGGAGGACATAACCAGTCAAATTTCAGCGATATCGGCCGAGGGGAGGGGGGAGTTCCGGGGTGGGGGAGGGGGGGGGGCTCAATTCAAAAATCCACAACCCCACTCCAGTTCACAATTTTGTGACGTCGCACACTTTTTTTTCCTATTTGGCCTTCAAGAATACTACATATGAAATTTCATGACAATCCGACCATTAGTTAATGAGTTAGCACTATTTTTATGCTTAGCCCCCCCTTACAACCCCCCCTCCTGTTCGAAATTTTGGGACGCCACATAGCCTAATATTCAATCGGTCTTGAAAGGATGCTACATGTGAAGTTTCATGAATATCCGTCCATCCATTTGGGCGTGATGCTGGAATAAACATAAAAACAAACCCCGTTTCAGTATCGAAGTATAGAAGCCGGAGGAAGAGAATGGGTTAATAAGCGAATCTGAATTTAAAAATCCCAGTAACTGCCGATGTAATGAATGTATCAACATCAAATTTCGTATTTAAGATTAACATTCATGGAGGACATGACCAGTCAAATTTCAGCGATATCGGCCGAGGGGAGGGGGGAGTTCCGGGGTGGGGGCTCAATTCAAAAATCCACAACCCTCTTCCTGTTTACAATTTTGTGACGTCGCACACTTTTTTTTCCTATTTGGCCTTCAAGAATACTACATATGAAATTTCATGACAATCCGACCATTAATTAATGAGCTAGCACTATTTTTATGCTTAGCCCCCCCTTACAACCCCCCCTCCCGTTCGAAATTTTGGGACGCCACATAGCCTAATATTCAATCGGTCTTGAAAGGATGCTACATGTGAAGTTTCATGAATATCCGTCCAGCCATTTGGGCGTGATGCTGGAATAAACATAAAAACAAACCCCGTTTCAGTATCGAAGTATAGAAGCCGGAGTATGAGAATGGGTAAATAAGCGAATCTGAATTTAAAAATTCCAATAACTGCCGATGTAATGAATGTATCAACATCAAATTTCGTATTTAAGATTAACATTCATTGAGGACATAACCAGTCAAATTTCAGCGATATCGGCCGAGGGGAGGGGGGAGTTCCGGGGTGGGGGCCCTTTTCAAAAATCCCAATAACTGCTGATGTAATGAATGTATCAACATCAAATTTCGTATTTAAGATTAACATTCATGGAGGACATAACCAATCAAATTTCAGCGATATCGGCCGAGGGGAGGGGGGAGTTCCGGGGTGGGGGCCCTTTTCAAAAATCTTAATAACTGCCGACGTAATGAATGTATCGACATAAAATTTCGTATTTAAAACTAAAATCTACTTAGGACATAACCAGTCAAATTTCAGCGATATCGGCCGAGGGGAGGGGGGAGTTCCGGGGTGGGGGCTCAATTCAAAAATCCACAACCCCCCTCCTGTTCACAATTTTGTGACGTCGCACACTTTTTTTTTCCTATTTGGCCTTAAAGAATACTACATATGAAATTTCATGACAATCCGACCATTAATTAATGAGCTAGCACTATTTTTATGCTTAGCCCCCCCTTACAACCCCCCCTCCCGATCGAAATTTTGGGACGCCACATAGCCTAATATTCAATCGGTCTTGAAAGGATGCTACTTGTGAAATTTCATGAATATCCGTCCAGCCATTTGGGCGTGATGCTGGAATAAACATAAAAACAAACCCCGTTTCAGTATCGAAGTATAGAAGCCGGAGGATGAGAATGGGTAAATAAGCGAATCTGAATTTAAAAATCCCAATAACTGCTGATGTAATGAATGTATCAACATCAAATTTCGTATTTAAGATTAACATTCATGGAGGACATAACCAATCAAATTTCAGCGATATCGGCCGAGGGGAGGGGGGAGTTCCGGGGTGGGGGCCCTTTTCAAAAATCTTAATAACTGCCGACGTAATGAATGTATCGACATAAAATTTCGTATTTAAAACTAAAATCTACTTAGGACATAACCAGTCAAATTTCAGCGATATCGGCCGAGGGGAGGGGGGAGTTCCGGGGTGGGGGCTCAATTCAAAAATCCACAACCCCCCTCCTGTTCACAATTTTGTGACGTCGCACACTTTTTTTTTCCTATTTGGCCTTAAAGAATACTACATATGAAATTTCATGACAATCCGACCATTAATTAATGAGCTAGCACTATTTTTATGCTTAGCCCCCCCTTACAACCCCCCCTCCCGATCGAAATTTTGGGACGCCACATAGCCTAATATTCAATCGGTCTTGAAAGGATGCTACATGTGAAATTTCATGAATATCCGTCCAGCCATTTGGGCGTGATGCTGGAATAAACATAAAAACAAACCCCGTTTCAGTATCGAAGTATAGAAGCCGGAGGATGAGAATGGGTAAATAAGCGAATCTGAATTTAAAAATTCCAATAACTGCCGATGTAATGAATGTATCAACATCAAATTTCGTATTTAAGATTAACATTCATGGAGGACATGACCAGTCAAATTTCAGCGATATCGGCCGAGGGGAGGGGGGAGTTCCGGGGTGGGGGCCCTTTTCAAAAATCTTAATAACTGCCGACGTAATAAATGTATCGACATCAAATTTCGTATTTAAAACTAAAATCTACTTAGGACATAACCAGTCAAATTTCAGCGATATCGGCCGAGGGGAGGGGGGAGTTCCGGGGTGGGGGCTCAATTCAAAAATCCACAACCCTCTTCCTGTTTACAATTTTGTGACGTCGCACACTTTTTTTTCCTATTTGGCCTTCAAGAATACTACATATGAAATTTCATGACAATCCGACCATTAATTAATGAGCTAGCACTATTTTTATGCTTAGCCCCCCCTTACAACCCCCCCTCCCGTTCGAAATTTTGGGACGCCACATAGCCTAATATTCAATCGGTGTTGAAAGGATGCTACATGTGAAGTTTCATGAATATCCGTCCAGCCATTTGGGCGTGATGCTGGAATAAACATAAAAACAAACCCCGTTTCAGTATCGAAGTATAGAAGCCGGAGAATGAGAATGGGTAAATAAGCGAATCTGAATTTAAAAATTCCAATAACTGCCGATGTAATGAATGTATCAACATCAAATTTCGTATTTAAGATTAACATTCATGGAGGACATAACCAGTCAAATTTCAGCGATATCGGCCGAGGGGAGGGGGGAGTTCCGGGGTGGGGGCCCTTTTCAAAAATCCCAATAACTGCCGATGTAATGAATGTATCAACATCAAATTTCGTATTTAAGATTAACATTCATGGAGGACATAACCAATCAAATTTCAGCGATATCGGCCGAGGGGAGGGGGGAGTTCCGGGGTGGGGGCCCTTTTCAAAAATCTTAATAACTGCCGACGTAATGAATGTATCGACATCAAATTTCGTATTTAAAACTAAAATCTACTTAGGACATAACCAGTCAAATTTCAGCGATATCGGCCGAGGGGAGGGGGGAGTTCCGGGGTGGGGGCTCAATTCAAAAATCCACAACCCTCTTCCTGTTTACAATTTTGTGACGTCGCACACTTTTTTTTCCTATTTGGCCTTCAAGAATACTACATATGAAATTTCATGACAATCCGACCATTAATTAATGAGCTAGCACTATTTTTATGCTTAGCCCCCCCTTACAACCCCCCCTCCCGTTCGAAATTTTGGGACGCCACATAGCCTAATATTCAATCGGTCTTGAAAGGATGCTACATGTGAAGTTTCATGAATATCCGTCCAGCCATTTGGGCGTGATGCTGGAATAAACATAAAAACAAACCCCGTTTCAGTATCGAAGTATAGAAGCCGGAGGATGAGAATGGGTAAATAAGCGAATCTGAATTTAAAAATTCCAATAACTGCCGATGTAATGAATGTATCAACATCAAATTTCGTATTTAAGATTAACATTCATGGAGGACATGACCAGTCAAATTTCAGCGATATCGGCCGAGGGGAGGGGGGAGTTCCGGGGTGGGGGCCCTTTTCAAAAATCTTAATAACTGCCGACGTAATGAATGTATCGACATCAAATTTCGTATTTAAAACTAAAATCTACTTAGGACATAACCAGTCAAATTTCAGCGATATCGGCCGAGGGGAGGGGGGAGTTCCGGGGTGGGGGCTCAATTCAAAAATCCACAACCCTCTTCCTGTTTACAATTTTGTGACGTCGCACACTTTTTTTTCCTATTTGGCCTTCAAGAATACTACATACGAAATTTCATGACAATCCGACCATTAATTACTGAGCTAGCACTATTTTTATGATTAGCCCCCCCTTCCACCCCCCCCTCCCGATCGAAATTTTGGGACGCCACATAGCCTAATATTCAATCGGTCTTGAAAGGATGCTACATGTGAAATTTCATGAATACCGTCCAGCCATTTGGGCGTGATGCTGGAATAAACATAAAAACAAACCCCGTTTCAGTATCGAAGTATAGAAGCCGGAGGATGAGAATGGGTAAATAAGCGAATCTGAATTTTAAAATTCCAATAACTGCCGATGTAATGAATGTATCAACATCAAATTTCGTATTTAAGATTAACATTCATGGAGGACATGACCAGTCAAATTTCAGCGATATCGGCCGAGGGGAGGGGGGAGTTCCGGGGTGGGGGCCCTTTTCAAAAATCCTAATAACTGCCGACGTAATGAATGTATCGACATCAAATTTCGTATTTAAAACTAAAATCTACTTAGGACATAACCAGTCAAATTTCAGCGATATCGGCCGAGGGGAGGGGGGAGTTCCGGGGTGGGGGCTCAATTCAAAAATCCACAACCCTCTTCCTGTTTACAATTTTGTGACGTCGCACACTTTTTTTTCCTATTTGGCCTTCAAGAATACTACATATGAAATTTCATGACGATCCGACCATTAATTAATGAGCTAGCACTATTTTTATGCTTAGCCCCCCCTTACAACCCCCCCTCCCGTTCGAAATTTTGGGACGCCACATAGCCTAATATTCAATCGGTCTTGAAAGGATGCTACATGTGAAGTTTCATGAATATCCGTCCATCCATTTGGGCGTGATGCTGGAATAAACATAAAAACAAACCCCGTTTCAGTATCGAAGTATAGAAGCCGGAGGAAGAGAATGGGTAAATAAGCGAATCTGAATTTAAAAATCCCAATAACTGCCGATGTAATGAATGTATCAACATCAAATTTCGTATTTAAGATTAACATTCATGGAGGACATGACCAGTCAAATTTCAGCGATATCGGCCGAGGGGAGAGGGGAAGTTCCGGGGTGGGGGCCCTTTTCAAAAATCTTAATAACTGCCGACGTAATGAATGTATCGACATCAAATTTCGTATTTAAAACTAAAATCTACTTAGGACATAACCAGTCAAATTTCAGCGATATCGGCCGAGGGGAGGGGGGAGTTCCGGGGTGGGGGCTCAATTCAAAAATCCACAACCCTCTTCCTGTTTACAATTTTGTGACGTCGCACACTTTTTTTTCCTATTTGGCCTTCAAGAATACTACATATGAAATTTCATGACAATCCGACCATTAATTAATGAGCTAGCACTATTTTTATGCTTAGCCCCCCCTTACAACCCCCCCTCCCGTTCGAAATTTTGGGACGCCACATAGCCTAATATTCAATCGGTCTTGAAAGGATGCTACATGTGAAGTTTCATGAATATCCGTCCAGCCATTTGGGCGTGATGCTGGAATAAACATAAAAACAAACCCCGTTTCAGTATCGAAGTATAGAAGCCGGAGAATGAGAATGGGTAAATAAGCGAATCTGAATTTAAAAATTCCAATAACTGCCGATGTAATGAATGTATCAACATCAAATTTCGTATTTAAGATTAACATTCATGGAGGACATAACCAGTCAAATTTCAGCGATATCGGCCGAGGAGAGGGGGGAGTTCCGGGGTGGGGGCCCTTTTCAAAAATCCCAATAACTGCCGATGTAATGAATGTATCAACATCAAATTTCGTATTTAAGATTAACATTCATGGAGGACATAACCAATCAAATTTCAGCGATATCGGCCGAGGGGAGGGGGGAGTTCCGGGGTGGGGGCCCTTTTCAAAAATCTTAATAACTGCCGACGTAATGAATGTATCGACATCAATTTTCGTATTTAAAACTAAAATCTACTTAGGACATAACCAGTCAAATTTCAGCGATATCGGCCGAGGGGAGGGGGGAGTTCCGGGGTGGGGGCTCAATTCAAAAATCCACAACCCCCCTCCTGTTCACAATTTTGTGACGTCGCACACTTTTTTTTCCTATTTGGCCTTAAAGAATACTACATATGAAATTTCATGACAATCCGACCATTAATTAATGAGCTAGCACTATTTTTATGCTTAGCCCCCTCTTACAACCCCCCCTCCCGATCGAAATTTTGGTACGCCACATAGCCTAATATTCAATCGGTCTTGAAAGGATGCTACATGTGAAGTTTCATGAATATCCGTCCAGCCATTTGGGCGTGATGCTGGAATAAACATAAAAACAAACCCCGTTTCAGTATCGAAGTATAGAAGCCGGAGGATGAGAATGGGTAAATAAGCGAATCTGAATTTAAAAATTCCAATAACTGCCGATGTAATGAATGTATCAACATCAAATTTCGTATTTAAGATTAACATTCATGGAGGACATAACCAGTCACATTTCAGCGATATCGGCCGAGGGGAGGGGGGAGTTCCGGGGTGGGGGCTCTTTTCAAAAATCACAATAACTGCCGATGTAATGAATGTATCGACATCAAATCTCGTATTTAGAACTAAAATCTACTTAGGACATAACCAGTCAAATTTCAGCGATTTCGGCAGAGGGGAGGGGGAGTTCCGGGGTGGGGGCTCTATTCCAAAATCTTAATAACTTCCAATGTAATGAATGTATCGATATCAATTTTCGTATTTAAAACTGAAATCCACTTAGGACATAACCAGTCAAATTTCAGCGATATCGGCCGAGGGGAGGGGGGAGTTCCGGGGCTGGGGGCTCAGTTTAAAAATCTACAACCCCCTTCCTGTTTACAATTTTGTGACGTCGCACACCTTTTTTTCCTATTTGGCCTTCAAGAATACTACATATGAAATTTCATGACAATCCGATCATTAATTAATGAGCTAGCACTATTTTTATGCTTAGCTCCCCCTTACAACCCCCCCTCCCGTTCGAAATTTTGGGACGCCACATAGCCTAATATTCAATCGGTCTTGAAAGGATGCTACATGTGAAGTTTCATGAATATCCGTCCAGCCATTTGGGCGTGATGCTGGAATAAACATAAAAACAAACCCCGTTTCAGTATCGAAGTATAGAAGCCGGAGGAAGAGAATGGGTAAATAAGCGAATCTGAATTTAAAAATCCCAATAACTGCCGATGTAAAGAATGTATCAACATCAAATTTCGTATTTAAGATTAACATTCATGGAGGACATAACCAGTCAAATTTCAGCGATATCGGCCGAGGGGAGGGGGGAGTTCCGGGGTGGGGGGGGGGGGGGGGGCTCAATTCAAAAATCCACAACCCCACTCCAGTTCACAATTTTGTGACGTCGCACACTTTTTTTTCCTATTTGGCCTTCAAGAATACTACATATGAAATTTCATGACAATCCGACCATTATTTAATGAGTTAGCACTATTTTTATGCTTAGCCCCCCCTTACAACCCCCCCTCCTGTTCGAAATTTTGGGACGCCACATAGCCTAATATTCAATCGGTCTTGAAAGGATGCTACATGTGAAGTTTCATGAATATCCGTCCATCCATTTGGGCGTGATGCTGGAATAAACATAAAAACAAACCCCGTTTCAGTATCGAAGTATAGAAGCCGGAGGAAGAGAATGGGTAAATAAGCGAATCTGAATTTAAAAATCCCAATAACTGCCGATGTAATGAATGTATCAACATCAAATTTCGTATTTAAGATTAACATTCATGGAGGACATGACCAGTCAAATTTCAGCGATATCGGCCGAGGGGAGGGGGGAGTTCCGGGGTGGGGGCCCTTTTCAAAAATCTTAATAACTGCCGACGTAATGAATGTATCGACATCAAATTTCGTATTTAAAACTAAAATCTACTTAGGACATAACCAGTCAAATTTCAGCGATATCGGCCGAGGGGAGGGGGGAGTTCCGGGGTGGGGGCTCAATTCAAAAATCCACAACCCTCTTCCTGTTTACAATTTTGTGACGTCGCACACTTTTTTTTCCTATTTGGCCTTCAAGAATACTACATATGACATTTCATGACAATCCGACCATTAATTAATGAGCTAGCACTATTTTTATGCTTAGCCCCCCCTTACAACCCCCCCTCCCGTTCGAAATTTTGGGACGCCACATAGCCTAATATTCAATCGGTCTTGAAAGGATGCTACATGTGAAGTTTCATGAATATCCGTCCAGCCATTTGGGCGTGATGCTGGAATAAACATAAAAACAAACCCCGTTTCAGTATCGAAGTATAGAAGCCGGAGAATGAGAATGGGTAAATAAGCGAATCTGAATTTAAAAATTCCAATAACTGCCGATGTAATGAATGTATCAACATCAAATTTCGTATTTAAGATTAACATTCATGGAGGACATAACCAGTCAAATTTCAGCGATATCGGCCGAGGGGAGGGGGGAGTTCCGGGGTGGGGGCCCTTTTCAAAAATCCCAATAACTGCCGATGTAATGAATGTATCAACATCAAATTTCGTATTTAAGATTACTATTCATGGAGGACATAACCAATCAAATTTCAGCGATATCGGCCGAGGGGAGGGGGGAGTTCCGGGGTGGGGGCTCAATTCAAAAATCCACAACCTCCCTCCTGTTTACAATTTTGTGACGTCGCACACTTTTTTTTCCTATTTGGCCTTCAAGAATACTACATATGAAATTTCATGACAATCCGACCATTAATTAATGAGCTAGCACTATTTTTATGCTTAGCCCCCCCTTACAACCCCCCCTCCCGTTCGAAATTTTGGGACGCCACATAGCCTAATATTCAATCGGTCTTGAAAGGATGCTACATGTGAAGTTTCATGAATATCCGTCCAGCCATTTGGGCGTGATGCTGGAATAAACATAAAAACAAACCCCGTTTCAGTATCGAAGTATAGAAGCCGGAGAATGAGAATGGGTAAATAAGCGAATCTGAATTTTAAAATTCCAATAACTGCCGATGTAATGAATGTATCAACATCAAATTTCGTATTTAAGATTAACATTCATGGAGGACATAACCAGTCAAATTTCAGCGATATCGGCCGAGGGGAGGGGGGAGTTCCGGGGTGGGGGCCCTTTTCAAAAATCCCAATAACTGCCGATGTAATGAATGTATCAACATCAAATTTCGTATTTAAGATTAACATTCATGGAGGACATAACCAATCAAATTTCAGCGATATCGGCCGAGGGGAGGGGGGAGTTCCGGGGTGGGGGCCCTTTTCAAAAATCTTAATAACTGCCGACGTAATGAATGTATCGACATCAATTTTCGTATTTAAAACTAAAATCTACTTAGGACATAACCAGTCAAATTTCAGCGATTTCGGTAGAGGGGAGGGGAGTTCCGGGGTGGGGGCTCTATTCAAAAATCTTAATAACTGCCAATGTAATGAATGTATCGATATCAATTTTCGTATTTAAAACTAAAATCCACTTAGGACATAACCAGTCAAATTTCAGCGATATCGGCCGAGGGGAGGGCGGAGTTCCGGGGCTGGGGGCTCAGTTTAAAAATCTACAACCCCCTTCCTGTTTACAATTTTGTGACGTCGCACACCTTTTTTTCCTATTTGGCCTTCAAGAATACTACATATGAAATTTCATGACAATCCGATCATTAATTAATGAGCTAGCACTATTTTTATGCTTAGCTCCCCCTTACAACCCCCCCTCCCGTTCGAAATTTTGGGACGCCACATGGCCTAATATTCAATCGGTCTTGAAAGGATGCTACATGTGAAGTTTCATGAATATCCGTCCAGCCATTTGGGCGTGATGCTGGAATAAACATAAAAACAAATCCCGTTTCAGTATCGAAGTATAGAAGCCGGAGGAAGAGAATGGGTAAATAAGCGAATCTGAATTTAAAAATCCCAATAACTGCCGATATAAAGAATGTATCAACATCAAATTTCGTATTTAAGATTAACATTCATGGAGGACATAACCAGTCAAATTTCAGCGATATCGGCCGAGGGGAGGGGGGAGTTCCGGGGTGGGGGGGGGGGGGGGCTCAATTCAAAAATCCACAACCCCACTGCAGTTCACAATTTTGTGACGTCGCACACTTTTTTTTCCTATTTGGCCTTCAAGAATACTACATATCAAATTTCATGACAATCCGACCATTAGTTAATGAGTTAGCACTATTTTTATGCTTAGCCGCCCTTACAACCCCCCCTCCTGTTCGAAATTTTGGGACGCCACATAGCCTAATATTCAATCGGTCTTGAAAGGATGCTACATGTGAAGTTTCATGAATATCCGTCCATCCATTTGGGCGTGATGCTGGAATAAACATAAAAACAAACCCCGTTTCAGTATCGAAGTATAGAAGCCGGAGGAAGAGAATGGGTAAATAAGCGAATCTGAATTTAAAAATCCCAATAACTGCCGATGTAATGAATGTATCAACATCAAATTTCGTATTTAAGATTAACATACATGGAGGACATGACCAGTCAAATTTCAGCGATATCGGCCGAGGGGAGGGGGGAGTTCCGGGGTGGGGGCCCTTTTCAAAAATCTTAATAACTGCCGACATAATGAATGTATCGACATCAAATTTCGTATTTAAAACTAAAATCTACTTAGGACATAACCAGTCAAATTTCAGCGATATCGGCCGAGGGGAGGGGGGAGTTCCGGGGTGGGGGCTCAATTCAAAAATCCACAACCCTCTTCCTGTTTACAATTTTGTGACGTCGCACACTTTTTTTTCCTATTTGGCCTTCAAGAATACTACATATGAAATTTCATGACAATCCGACCATTAATTAATGAGCTAGCACTATTTTTATGCTTAGCCCCCCCTTACAACCCCCCCTCCCGTTCGAAATTTTGGGACGCCACATAGCCTAATATTCAATCGGTCTTGAAAGGATGCTACATGTGAAGTTTCATGAATATCCGTCCAGCCATTTGGGCGTGATGCTGGAATAAACATAAAAACAAACCCCATTTCAGTATCGAAGTATAGAAGCCGGAGAATGAGAATGGGTAAATAAGCGAATCTGAATTTAAAAATTCCAATAACTGCCGATGTAATGAATGTATCAACATCAAATTTCGTATTTAAGATTAACATTCATGGAGGACATAACCAGTCAAATTTCAGCGATATCGGCCGAGGGGAGGGGGGAGTTCCGGGGTGGGGGCCCTTTTCAAAAATCCCAATAACTGCCGATGTAATGAATGTATCAACATCAAATTTCGTATTTAAGATTAACATTCATGGAGGACATAACCAATCAAATTTCAGCGATATCGGCCGAGGGGAGGGGGGAGTTCCGGGGTGGGGGCCCTTTTCAAAAATCTTAATAACTGCCGACGTAATGAATGTATCGACATCAATTTTCGTATTTAAAACTAAAATCTACTTAGGACATAACCAGTCAAATTTCAGCGATATCGGCCGAGGGGAGGGGGGAGTTCCGGGGTGGGGGCTCAATTCAAAAATCCACAACCCCCCTCCTGTTCACAATTTTGTGACGTCGCACACTTTTTTTTCCTATTTGGCCTTAAAGAATACTACATATGAAATTTCATGACAATCCGACCATTAATTAATGAGCTAGCACTATTTTTATGCTTAGCCCCCTCTTACAACCCCCCCTCCCGATCGAAATTTTGGGACGCCACATAGCCTAATATTCAATCGGTCTTGAAAGGATGCTACATGTGAAGTTTCATGAATATCCGTCCAGCCATTTGGGCGTGATGCTGGAATAAACATAAAAACAAACCCCGTTTCAGTATCGAAGTATAGAAGCCGGAGGATGAGAATGGGTAAATAAGCGAATCTGAATTTAAAAATTCCAATAACTGCCGATGTAATGAATGTATCAACATCAAATTTCGTATTTAAGATTTACATTCATGGAGGACATAACCAGTCAAATTTCAGCGATATCGGCCGAGGGGAGGGGGGAGTTCCGGGGTGGGGGCTCAATTCAAAAATCCACAACCCCCCTCCTGTTCACAATTTTGTGACATCGCACACTTTTTTTTCCTATTTGGCCTTCAAGAATACTACATATGAAATTTCATGACAATCCGACCATTAGTTAATGAGTTAGCACTATTTTTATGCTTAGCCCCCCCTTGCAACCCCCCCTCCTGTTCGAAATTTTGGGACGCCACATAGCCTAATATTCAATCGGTCTTGAAAGGATGCTACATGTGAAGTTTCATGAATATCCGTCCAGCCATTTGGGCGTGATGCTGGAATAAACATAAAAACAAACCCCGTTTCAGTATTGAAGTATAGAAGCCGGAGAATGAGAATGGGTAAATAAGCGTATCTGAATTTAAAAATTCCAATAACTGCCGATGTAATGAATGTATCAACATCAAATTTCGTATTTAAGATTAACATTCATGGAGGACATGACCAGTCAAATTTCAGCGATATCGGCCGAGGGGAGGGGGGAGTTCCGGGGTGGGGGCCCTTTTCAAAAATCTTAATAACTGCCGACGTAATGAATGTATCGACATCAAATTTCGTATTTAAAACTAAAATCTACTTAGGACATAACCAGTCAAATTTCAGCGATATCGGCCGAGGGGAGGGGGGAGTTCCGGGGTGGGGGCTCAATTCAAAAATCCACAACCCTCTTCCTGTTTACAATTTTGTGACGTCGCACACTTTTTTTTCCTATTTGGCCTTCAAGAATACTACATATGAAATTTCATGACAATCCGACCATTAATTAATGAGCTAGCACTATTTTTATGCTTAGCCCCCCCTTACAACCCCCCCTCCCGTTCGAAATTTTGGGACGCCACATAGCCTAATATTCAATCGGTCTTGAAAGGATGCTACATGTGAAGTTTCATGAATATCCGTCCAGCCATTTGGGCGTGATGCTGGAATAAACATAAAAACAAACCCCGTTTCAGTATCGAAGTATAGAAGCCGGAGAATGAGAATGGGTAAATAAGCGAATCTGAATTTAAAAATTCCAATAACTGCCGATGTAATGAATGTATCAACATCAAATTTCGTATTTAAGATTAACATTCATGGAGGACATAACCAGTCAAATTTCAGCGATATCGGCCGAGGGGAGGGGGGAGTTCCGGGGTGGGGGCCCTTTTCAAAAATCTTAATAACTGCCGACATAATGAATGTATCGACATCAAATTTCGTATTTAAAACTAAAATCTACTTAGGACATAACCAGTCAAATTTCAGCGATATCGGCCGAGGGGAGGGGGGAGTTCCGGGGTGGGGGCTCAATTCAAAAATCCACAACCCTCTTCCTGTTTACAATTTTGTGACGTCGCACACTTTTTTTTCCTATTTGGCCTTCAAGAATACTACATATGAAATTTCATGACAATCCGACCATTAGTTAATGAGTTAGCACTATTTTTATGCTTAGCCCCCCCTTACAACCCCCCCTCCTGTTCGAAATTTTGGGACGCCACATAGCCTAATATTCAATCGGTCTTGAAAGGATGCTACATGTGAAGTTTCATGAATATCCGTCCATCCATTTGGGCGTGATGCTGGAATAAACATAAAAACAAACCCCGTTTCAGTATCGAAGTATAGAAGCCGGAGGAAGAGAATGGGTTAATAAGCGAATCTGAATTTAAAAATCCCAGTAACTGCCGATGTAATGAATGTATCAACATCAAATTTCGTATTTAAGATTAACATTCATGGAGGACATGACCAGTCAAATTTCAGCGATATCGGCCGAGGGGAGGGGGGAGTTCCGGGGTGGGGGCTCAATTCAAAAATCCACAACCCCCCTCCTGTTCACAATTTTGTGACGTCGCACACTTTTTTTTTCCTATTTGGCCTTAAAGAATACTACATATGAAATTTCATGACAATCCGACCATTAATTAATGAGCTAGCACTATTTTTATGCTTAGCCCCCCCTTACAACCCCCCCTCCCGATCGAAATTTTGGGACGCCACATAGCCTAATATTCAATCGGTCTTGAAAGGATGCTACATGTGAAATTTCATGAATATCCGTCCAGCCATTTGGGCGTGATGCTGGAATAAACATAAAAACAAACCCCGTTTCAGTATCGAAGTATAGAAGCCGGAGGATGAGAATGGGTAAATAAGCGAATCTGAATTTAAAAATTCCAATAACTGCCGATGTAATGAATGTATCAACATCAAATTTCGTATTTAAGATTAACATTCATGGAGGACATGACCAGTCAAATTTCAGCGATATCGGCCGAGGGGAGGGGGGAGTTCCGGGGTGGGGGCCCTTTTCAAAAATCTTAATAACTGCCGACGTAATGAATGTATCGACATCAAATTTCGTATTTAAAACTAAAATCTACTTAGGACATAACCAGTCAAATTTCAGCGATATCGGCCGAGGGGAGGGGGGAGTTCCGGGGTGGGGGCTCAATTCAAAAATCCACAACCCTCTTCCTGTTTACAATTTTGTGACGTCGCACACTTTTTTTTCCTATTTGGCCTTCAAGAATACTACATATGAAATTTCATGACAATCCGACCATTAATTAATGAGCTAGCACTATTTTTATGCTTAGCCCCCCCTTACAACCCCCCCTCCCGTTCGAAATTTTGGGACGCCACATAGCCTAATATTCAATCGGTCTTGAAAGGATGCTACATGTGAAGTTTCATGAATATCCGTCCAGCCATTTGGGCGTGATGCTGGAATAAACATAAAAACAAACCCCGTTTCAGTATCGAAGTATAGAAGCCGGAGAATGAGAATGGGTAAATAAGCGAATCTGAATTTAAAAATTCCAATAACTGCCGATGTAATGAATGTATCAACATCAAATTTCGTATTTAAGATTAACATTCATGGAGGACATAACCAGTCAAATTTCAGCGATATCGGCCGAGGGGAGGGGGGAGTTCCGGGGTGGGGGCCCTTTTCAAAAATCTTAATAACTGCCGACATAATGAATGTATCGACATCAAATTTCGTATTTAAAACTAAAATCTACTTAGGACATAACCAGTCAAATTTCAGCGATATCGGCCGAGGGGAGGGGGGAGTTCCGGGGTGGGGGCTCAATTCAAAAATCCACAACCCTCTTCCTGTTTACAATTTTGTGACGTCGCACACTTTTTTTTCCTATTTGGCCTTCAAGAATACTACATATGAAATTTCATGACAATCCGACCATTAATTAATGAGCTAGCACTATTTTTATGCTTAGCCCCCCCTTACAACCCCCCCTCCCGTTCGAAATTTTGGGACGCCACATAGCCTAATATTCAATCGGTCTTGAAAGGATGCTACATGTGAAGTTTCATGAATATCCGTCCAGCCATTTGGGCGTGATGCTGGAATAAACATAAAAACAAACCCCATTTCAGTATCGAAGTATAGAAGCCGGAGAATGAGAATGGGTAAATAAGCGAATCTGAATTTAAAAATTCCAATAACTGCCGATGTAATGAATGTATCAACATCAAATTTCGTATTTAAGATTAACATTCATGGAGGACATAACCAGTCAAATTTCAGCAATATCGGCCGAGGGGAGGGGGGAGTTCCGGGGTGGGGGCCCTTTTCAAAAATCCCAATAACTGCCGATGTAATGAATGTATCAACATCAAATTTCGTATTTAAGATTAACATTCATGGAGGACATAACCAATCAAATTTCAGCGATATCGGCCGAGGGGAGGGGGGAGTTCCGGGGTGGGGGCCCTTTTCAAAAATCTTAATAACTGCCGACGTAATGAATGTATCGACATCAATTTTCGTATTTAAAACTAAAATCTACTTAGGACATAACCAGTCAAATTTCAGCGATATCGGCCGAGGGGAGGGGGGAGTTCCGGGGTGGGGGCTCAATTCAAAAATCCACAACCCCCCTCCTGTTCACAATTTTGTGACGTCGCACACTTTTTTTTCCTATTTGGCCTTAAAGAATACTACATATGAAATTTCATGACAATCCGACCATTAATTAATGAGCTAGCACTATTTTTATGCTTAGCCCCCTCTTACAACCCCCCCTCCCGATCGAAATTTTGGGACGCCACATAGCCTAATATTCAATCGGTCTTGAAAGGATGCTACATGTGAAGTTTCATGAATATCCGTCCAGCCATTTGGGCGTGATGCTGGAATAAACATAAAAACAAACCCCGTTTCAGTATCGAAGTATAGAAGCCGGAGGATGAGAATGGGTAAATAAGCGAATCTGAATTTAAAAATTCCAATAACTGCCGATGTAATGAATGTATCAACATCAAATTTCGTATTTAAGATTTACATTCATGGAGGACATAACCAGTCAAATTTCAGCGATATCGGCCGAGGGGAGGGGGGAGTTCCGGGGTGGGGGCTCAATTCAAAAATCCACAACCCCCTCCTGTTCACAATTTTGTGACATCGCACACTTTTTTTTCCTATTTGGCCTTCAAGAATACTACATATGAAATTTCATGACAATCCGACCATTAGTTAATGAGTTAGCACTATTTTTATGCTTAGCCCCCCCTTGCAACCCCCCCTCCTGTTCGAAATTTTGGGACGCCACATAGCCTAATATTCAATCGGTCTTGAAAGGATGCTACATGTGAAGTTTCATGAATATCCGTCCAGCCATTTGGGCGTGATGCTGGAATAAACATAAAAACAAACCCCGTTTCAGTATTGAAGTATAGAAGCCGGAGAATGAGAATGGGTAAATAAGCGTATCTGAATTTAAAAATTCCAATAACTGCCGATGTAATGAATGTATCAACATCAAATTTCGTATTTAAGATTAACATTCATGGAGGACATAACCAGTCAAATTTCAGCGATATCGGCCGAGGGGAGGGGGGAGTTCCGTTGTGGGGGCTCTTTTCAAAAATCACAATAACTGCCGATGTAATGAATGTATCGACATCAAATCTCGTATTTAGAACTAAAATCTACTTAGGACATACCCAGTCAAATTTCAGCGATTTCGGTAGAGGGGAGGGGAGTTCCGGGGTGGGGGCTCTATTCAAAAATCTTAATAACTGCCAATGTAATGAATGTATCGATATCAATTTTCGTATTTAAAACTAAAATCCACTTAGGACATAACCAGTCAAATTTCAGCGATATCGGCCGAGGGGAGGGGGGAGTTCCGGGGCTGGGGGCTCAGTTTAAAAATCCACAACCCCACTCCAGTTCACAATTTTGTGACGTCGCACACTTTTTTTTCCTATTTGGCCTTCAAGAATACTACATATGAAATTTCATGACAATCCGACCATTAGGTAATGAGTTAGCACTATTTTTATGCTTAGCCCCCCCTTACAACCCCCCCTCCTGTTCGAAATTTTGGGACGCCACATAGCCTAATATTCAATCGGTCTTGAAAGGATGCTACATGTGAAGTTTCATGAATATCCGTCCATCCATTTGGGCGTGATGCTGGAATAAACATAAAAACAAACCCCGTTTCAGTATCGAAGTATAGAAGCCGGAGGAAGAGAATGGGTTAATAAGCGAATCTGAATTTAAAAATCCCAGTAACTGCCGATGTAATGAATGTATCAACATCAAATTTCGTATTTAAGATTAACATTCATGGAGGACATGACCAGTCAAATTTCAGCGATATCGGCCGAGGGGAGGGGGGAGTTCCGGGGTGGGGGCTCAATTCAAAAATCCACAACCCCCCTCCTGTTCACAATTTTGTGACGTCGCACACTTTTTTTTTCCTATTTGGCCTTAAAGAATACTACATATGAAATTTCATGACAATCCGACCATTAATTAATGAGCTAGCACTATTTTTATGCTTAGCCCCCCCTTACAACCCCCCCTCCCGATCGAAATTTTGGGACGCCACATAGCCTAATATTCAATCGGTCTTGAAAGGATGCTACATGTGAAATTTCATGAATATCCGTCCAGCCATTTGGGCGTGATGCTGGAATAAACATAAAAACAAACCCCGTTTCAGTATCGAAGTATAGAAGCCGGAGGATGAGAATGGGTAAATAAGCGAATCTGAATTTAAAAATTCCAATAACTGCCGATGTAATGAATGTATCAACATCAAATTTCGTATTTAAGATTAACATTCATGGAGGACATGACCAGTCAAATTTCAGCGATATCGGCCGAGGGGAGGGGGGAGTTCCGGGGTGGGGGCCCTTTTCAAAAATCTTAATAACTGCCGACGTAATGAATGTATCGACATCAAATTTCGTATTTAAAACTAAAATCTACTTAGGACATAACCAGTCAAATTTCAGCGATATCGGCCGAGGGGAGGGGGGAGTTCCGGGGTGGGGGCTCAATTCAAAAATCCACAACCCTCTTCCTGTTTACAATTTTGTGACGTCGCACACTTTTTTTTCCTATTTGGCCTTCAAGAATACTACATATGAAATTTCATGACAATCCGACCATTAATTAATGAGCTAGCACTATTTTTATGCTTAGCCCCCCCTTACAACCCCCCCTCCCGTTCGAAATTTTGGGACGCCACATAGCCTAATATTCAATCGGTCTTGAAAGGATGCTACATGTGAAGTTTCATGAATATCCGTCCAGCCATTTGGGCGTGATGCTGGAATAAACATAAAAACAAACCCCGTTTCAGTATCGAAGTATAGAAGCCGGAGAATGAGAATGGGTAAATAAGCGAATCTGAATTTAAAAATTCCAATAACTGCCGATGTAATGAATGTATCAACATCAAATTTCGTATTTAAGATTAACATTCATGGAGGACATAACCAGTCAAATTTCAGCGATATCGGCCGAGGGGAGGGGGGAGTTCCGGGGTGGGGGCCCTTTTCAAAAATCCCAATAACTGGCGATGTAATGAATGTATCAACATCAAATTTCGTATTTAAGATTAACATTCATGGAGGACATAACCAATCAAATTTCAGCGATATCGGCCGAGGGGAGGGGGGAGTTCCGGGGTGGGGGCCCTTTTCAAAAATCTTAATAACTGCCGACGTAATGAATGTATCGACATCAAATTTCGTATTTAAAACTAAAATCTACTTAGGACATAACCAGTCAAATTTCAGCGATATCGGCCGAGGGGAGGGGGGAGTTCCGGGGTGGGGGCTCAATTCAAAAATCCACAACCCTCTTCCTGTTTACAATTTTGTGACGTCGCACACTTTTTTTTTCCTATTTGGCCTTCAAGAATACTACATATGAAATTTCATGACAATCCGACCATTAATTAATGAGCTAGCACTATTTTTATGCTTAGCCCCCCCTTACAACCCCCCCTCCCGTTCGAAATTTTGGGACGCCACATAGCCTAATATTCAATCGGTCTTGAAAGGATGCTACATGTGAAGTTTCATGAATATCCATCCAGCCATTTGGGCGTGATGCTGGAATAAACATAAAAACAAACCCCGTTTCAGTATCGAAGTATAGAAGCCGGAGGATGAGAATGGGTAAATAAGCGAATCTGAATTTAAAAATTCCAATAACTGCCGATGTAATGAATGTATCAACATCAAATTTCGTATTTAAGATTAACATTCATGGAGGACATGACCAGTCAAATTTCAGCGATATCGGCCGAGGGGAGGGGGGAGTTCCGGGGTGGGGGCCCTTTTCAAAAATCTTAATAACTGCCGACGTAATGAATGTATCGACATCAAATTTCGTATTTAAAACTAAAATCTACTTAGGACATAACCAGTCAAATTTCAGCGATATCGGCCGAGGGGAGGGGGGAGTTCCGGGGTGGGGGCTCAATTCAAAAATCCACAACCCTCTTCCTGTTTACAATTTTGTGACGTCGCACACTTTTTTTTCCTATTTGGCCTTCAAGAATACTACATATGAAATTTCATGACAATCCGACCATTAATTACTGAGCTAGCACTATTTTTATGATTAGCCCCCCCTTACAACCCCCCCTCCCGATCGAAATTTTGGGACGCCACATAGCCTAATATTCAATCGGTCTTGAAAGGATGCTACATGTGAAATTTCATGAATATCCGTCCAGCCATTTGGGCGTGATGCTGGAATAAACATAAAAACAAACCCCGTTTCAGTATCGAAGTATAGAAGCCGGAGGATGAGAATGGGTAAATAAGCGAATCTGAATTTTAAAATTCCAATAACTGCCGATGTAATGAATGTATCAACATCAAATTTCGTATTTAAGATTAACATTCATGGAGGACATGACCAGTCAAATTTCAGCGATATCGGCCGAGGGGAGGGGGGAGTTCCGGGGTGGGGGCCCTTTTCAAAAATCCTAATAACTGCCGACGTAATGAATGTATCGACATCAAATTTCGTATTTAAAACTAAAATCTACTTAGGACATAACCAGTCAAATTTCAGCGATATCGGCCGAGGGGAGGGGGGAGTTCCGGGGTGGGGGCTCAATTCAAAAATCCACAACCCTCTTCCTGTTTACAATTTTGTGACGTCGCACACTTTTTTTTCCTATTTGGCCTTCAAGAATACTACATATGAAATTTCATGACAATCCGACCATTAATTACTGAGCTAGCACTATTTTTATGATTAGCCCCCCCTTACAACCCCCCCTCCCGATCGAAATTTTGGGACGCCACATAGCCTAATATTCAATCGGTCTTGAAAGGATGCTACATGTGAAATTTCATGAATATCCGTCCAGCCATTTGGGCGTGATGCTGGAATAAACATAAAAACAAACCCCGTTTCAGTATCGAAGTATAGAAGCCGGAGGATGAGAATGGGTAAATAAGCGAATCTGAATTTTAAAATTCCAATAACTGCCGATGTAATGAATGTATCAACATCAAATTTCGTATTTAAGATTAACATTCATGGAGGACATGACCAGTCAAATTTCAGCGATATCGGCCGAGGGGAGGGGGGAGTTCCGGGGTGGGGGCCCTTTTCAAAAATCCTAATAACTGCCGACGTAATGAATGTATCGACATCAAATTTCGTATTTAAAACTAAAATCTACTTAGGACATAACCAGTCAAATTTCAGCGATATCGGCCGAGGGGAGGGGGGAGTTCCGGGGTGGGGGCTCAATTCAAAAATCCACAACCCTCTTCCTGTTTACAATTTTGTGACGTCGCACACTTTTTTTTCCTATTTGGCCTTCAAGAATACTACATATGAAATTTCATGACAATCCGACCATTAATTAATGAGCTAGCACTATTTTTATGCTTAGCCCCCCCTTACAACCCCCCCTCCCGTTCGAAATTTTGGGACGCCACATAGCCTAATATTCAATCGGTCTTGAAAGGATGCTACATGTGAAGTTTCATGAATATCCGTCCAGCCATTTGGGCGTGATGCTGGAATAAACATAAAACAAACCCCGTTTCAGTATCGAAGTATAGAAGCCGGAGAATGAGAATGGGTAAATAAGCGAATCTGAATTTAAAAATTCCAATAACTGCCGATGTAATGAATGTATCAACATCAAATTTCGTATTTAAGATTAACATTCATGGAGGACATAACCAGTCAAATTTCAGCGATATCGGCCGAGGGGAGGGGGGAGTTCCGGGGTGGGGGCCCTTTTCAAAAATCCCAATAACTGCCGATGTAATGAATGTATCAACATCAAATTTCGTATTTAAGATTAACATTCATGGAGGACATAACCAATCAAATTTCAGCGATATCGGCCGAGGGGAGGGGGGAGTTCCGGGGTGGGGGCCCTTTTCAAAAATCTTAATAACTGCCGACGTAATGAATGTATCGACATCAATTTTCGTATTTAAAACTAAAATCTACTTAGGACATAACCAGTCAAATTTCAGCGATATCGGCCGAGGGGAGGGGGGAGTTCCGGGGTGGGGGCTCAATTCAAAAATCCACAACCCCCCTCCTGTTCACAATTTTGTGACGTCGCACACTTTTTTTTTTCCTATTTGGCCTTAAAGAATACTACATATGAAATTTCATGACAATCCGACCATTAATTAATGAGCTAGCACTATTTTTATGCTTAGCCCCCCCTTACAACCCCCCCTCCCGATCGAAATTTTGGGACGCCACATAGCCTAATATTCAATCGGTCTTGAAAGGATGCTACATGTGAAATTTCATGAATATCCGTCCAGCCATTTGGGCGTGATGCTGGAATAAACATAAAAACAAACCCCGTTTCAGTATCGAAGTATAGAAGCCGGAGGATGAGAATGGGTAAATAAGCGAATCTGAATTTAAAAATTCCAATAACTGCCGATGTAATGAATGTATCAACATCAAATTTCGTATTTAAGATTAACATTCATGGAGGACATGACCAGTCAAATTTCAGCGATATCGGCCGAGGGGAGGGGGGAGTTCCGGGGTGGGGGCCCTTTTCAAAAATCTTAATAACTGCCGACGTAATGAATGTATCGACATCAAATTTCGTATTTAAAACTAAAATCTACTTAGGACATAACCAGTCAAATTTCAGCGATATCGGCCGAGGGGAGGGGGGAGTTCCGGGGTGGGGGCTCAATTCAAAAATCCACAACCCTCTTCCTGTTTACAATTTTGTGACGTCGCACACTTTTTTTTCCTATTTGGCCTTCAAGAATACTACATATGAAATTTCATGACAATCCGACCATTAATTACTGAGCTAGCACTATTTTTATGCTTAGCCCCCCCTTACAACCCCCCCTCCCGATCGAAATTTTGGGACGCCACATAGCCTAATATTCAATCGGTCTTGAAAGGATGCTACATGTGAAATTTCATGAATATCCGTCCAGCCATTTGGGCGTGATGCTGGAATAAACATAAAAACAAACCCCGTTTCAGTATCGAAGTATAGAAGCCGGAGGATGAGAATGGGTAAATAAGCGAATCTGAATTTTAAAATTCCAATAACTGCCGATGTAATGAATGTATCAACATCAAATTTCGTATTTAAGATTAACATTCATGGAGGACATAACCAGTCAAATTTCAGCGATATCGGCCGAGGGGAGGGGGGAGTTCCGGGGTGGGGGCTCAGTTCAAAAATCTTAATAACTGCCAATGTAATGAATGTATCGATATCAAATTTCGTATTTAAAACTAAAATCCACTTAGGACATAACCAGTCAAATTTCAGCGATATCGGCCGAGGGGAGGGGGGAGTTCCGGGGGTGGGGGCTCAATTCAAAAATCCACAACCCCCTTCCTGTTTACAATTTTGTGACGTCGCACACTTTTTTTTCCTATTTGGCCTTCAAGAATACTACATATGAAATTTCATGACAATCCGACCATTAATTAATGAGCTAGCACTATTTTTATGCTTAGCCCCCTCTTACAACCCCCCTCCCGATCGAAATTTTGGGACGCCACATAGCCTAATATTCAATCGGTCTTGAAAGGATGCTACATGTGAAGTTTCATGAATATCCGTCCAGCCATTTGGGCGTGATGCTGGAATAAACATAAAAACAAACCCCGTTTCAGTATCGAAGTATAGAAGCCGGAGGATGAGAATGGGTAAATAAGCGTATCTGAATTTAAAAATCCCAATAACTGCCGATGTAATGAATGTATCAACATCAAATTTCGTATTTAAGATTAACATTCATGGAGGACATAACCAGTCAAATTTCAGCGATATCGGCCTAGGGGAGGGGGGAGTTCCGGGGTGGGGGCTCTTTTCAAAAATCCCAATAACTGCCGATGTAATGAATGTATCGACATCAAATCTCGTATTTAAAACTAAAATCTACTTAGGACATAACCAGTCAAATTTCAGCGATATCGGCCGCGGGGAGGGGGGAGTTCCGGGGTGGGGGCTCAATTCAAAAATCCACAACCCCCTTCCTGTTTACAATTTTGTGACGTCGCACACTTTTTTTCCTATTTGGCCTTCAAAAATACTACATATAAAATTTCATGACAATCCGACCATTAATTAATGACCTAGCACTATTTTTATGCTTAGCTCCCCCATACAACCCCCCTCCCGTTCGAAATTTTGGGACGCCACATAGCCTAATATTCAATCGGTCTTGAAAGGATGCTACATGTGAAGTTTCATGAATATCCGTCCAGCCATTTGGGCGTGATGCTGGAATAAACATAAAAACAAACCCCGTTCCAGTATCGAAGTATAGAAGCCGGAGGAAGAGAATGGGTAAATAAGCGAATCTGAAAAAAAAATCCCAATAACTGCCGATGTAATGAATGTATCATCATCAAATTTCGTATTTAAGATTAACATTCATGGAGGACATAACCAGTCAAATTTCAGCGATATCGGCCGAGGGGAGGGGGAGTTCCGTGGTGGGGGGGGGGGGCTCAATTCAAAAATCCACAACCCCCTTCCTGTTTACAATTTTGTGACGTCGCACACTTTTTTTTCCTATTTGGCCTTCAAGAATACTACATATGAAATTTCATGACAATCCGACCATTAATTAATGAGCTAGCACTATTTTTATGCTTAGCCCCCCCTTACAACCCCCCCTCCCGTTCGAAATTTTGGGACGCCACATAGCCTAATATTCAATCGGTCTTGAAAGGATGCTACATGTGAAGTTTCATGAATATCCGTCCAGCCATTTGGGCGTGATGCTGGAATAAACATAAAAACAAACCCCGTTTCAGTATCAAAGTATAGAAGCCGGAGGATGAGAATGGGTAAATAAGCGGATCTGAATTTAAAAATTCCAATAACTGCCGATGTAATGAATGTATCAACATCAAATTTCGTATTTAAGATTAACATTCATGGAGGACATAACCAGTCAAATTTCAGCGATATCGGCCGAGGGGAGGGGGGAGTTCCGGGGTGGGGGCTCAGTTCAAAAATCTTAATAACTGCCAATGTAATGAATGTATCGATATCAAATTTCGTATTTAAAACTAAAATCCACTTAGGACATAACCAGTCAAATTTCAGCGATATCGGCCGAGGGGAGGGGGGAGTTCCGGGGTTGGGGGCTCAATTCAAAAATCCACAACCCCCTTCCTGTTTACAATTTTGTGACGTCGCACACTTTTTTTTCCTATTTGGCCTTCAAGAATACTACATATGAAATTTCATGACAATCCGACCATTAATTAATGAGCTAGCACTATTTTTATGCTTAGCCCCCTCTTACAACCCCCCTCCCGATCGAAATTTTGGGACGCCACATAGCCTAATATTCAATCGGTCTTGAAAGGATGCTACATGTGAAGTTTCATGAATATCCGTCCAGCCATTTGGGCGTGATGCTGGAATAAACATAAAAACAAACCCCGTTTCAGTATCGAAGTATAGAAGCCGGAGGATGAGAATGGGTAAATAAGCGTATCTGAATTTAAAAATCCCAATAACTGCCGATGTAATGAATGTATCAACATCAAATTTCGTATTTAAGATTAACATTCATGGAGGACATAACCAACTAATAGAGGCACTCAAAATATTAAAGAATGTTCCCGTATTTCGTGTATTTTATTTCTGGTTTTAAGGCGGTGGTTTGAACAGCCCCCTCCCCCGTCTGGGATTCGAACTTGATCTTTTTTATAGAAGGAACGATTTTCATGCTATTTAAAAAAAAAAATCAGGTAAATATTAGAAAGAGGGCGCCGGTATCACAGAGATAGTGTGTACTAGCCTATTGAGCTCAAGATCGCTGGTTCAAACCCCGGCCGAGGCCAAATAATAATTCCAAATATAATAATTGACAATACTGAGATTCAACAGTTTTGAACTGTCTTACAATTAGTGAATGTATATGACGAGGACGCCGGTAGTTCAGTGCTTGCTTATTGAGCCCAAGATCTCGGGTTCAAACCCCGACTGAGGCCTTTAGGTTTTTTTTTTTATCTGGGACCCTTGAGCACGCCATTCTTGGGATGGGACGTTAAGCGATGATACCGAGTCTATGATGTCAGGTACTTGTTCAAGACCTCTTCTACCTTAGGTAACTAATTAGACCTGTGTTGGACTCTCAGCGTAGTGCTAGGTGGGACTTACAGCACGAACGGACATACAGCGTGTCCCATTTAAAATAATCCAATTGTGAATATCTCGTAAGGAAGTCAGAATATAATATTGTAGAGAAATCTCCTCGACCAAACCCTCTCCTGGAAAGACCATGTCTCCCACATCTCCAGCCGCTCCTTCAGGACCCTCTACCTCCTCAAACCCCTTCGTCACCTCCCCACTCAAACCCGTCAGCTGTTGGTATCCTCTCTTGTTTTCCCCTACTTTGACTATGCTTGCCTCGCATATGGAAGACTCTCTGGTGAGTTCGACATGAAACTAAAGCGAGTCGTGAATTCCTTTCATTTTTGGGCTCCCCAGACACTCTTCTATTACTAGTTTTTATACCGACCTAGAATGGCTCTTCCCATCCTCTCGTCGGCAATATTTCCTATCCTCCTTCCTCTATCAAACCATATCTTCCCAAAAATCCTCCTATATCCTTCAAATGCTCCAATTTAAATCCCATATCCACCAGAAAGTCACTAGATCCCGTCCCTCTGATCTTTAACTCCCTTCCCACAGGACAACAACCTACCACATCTCCATCCTTATCCAGGCTAACTCCCTCTGGAACTCTCTCCCTCTCCAGATTCGCTCCTACTCTCCTTTCATTTAAGTCCCTACTTTTCCATTATCTCCTAACTCAGCAAACCTCTGATTCCTAAGGCTGGCTCCTATGAGATAGTTCTCGTCTTCCTATGAGTCTCTCTCTCCACTGGACAGATTGTCACTCTTCTGTTTCAGTCCAGTTTTTTTACAATTCATATACAAGTCATTATTGTTATCATGTTTCACATTATTATTCATACCTACTTTTTCTTTTTTCTCTTTATCATTTTTCACTAGTTTATTATATTGTTTTACTCATTGCCTGTTTTTAACATTTAATATTTATTCCTAGAGACCTCTTTTATTTTATTTTTATTCTACTCAACTGGTTGATACTTGTATACTCTAGTTTATTTTTTATGTTATTATTCTTAGGGGGCGTTTGTCCCAGAATAAAGATTATTTTTCATTAAAATATAAGGTATATGTATATATATATATATATATATATATTTTTTTTTTTTTTTCTTTCGGTTATCTTGTTTTTAAATATGCAATTGATTTCTCAAAAAAGCCTTGTGTTTCAAGGGAACCAATAAAAACATGTTTTGACTTCATACTGACTACTGACCTATAGTTGATCACTGAACAAACTGATTATGTCAAATAACGACGAACTTTCGGACGTCTGAAATTGAATTTCCAATTTCTAATAAACAAATGGCAATGGCCGTCATGTGATACACCGTTGGAAAGCTTATGGAATGACCCTTGTATGATGCTTAAAAATATTTCTTTTAGTAATGTTCCCCAAAGGCTGAACTCAATAACTCCTTAAAAACCGTAAAAAAAAAAAAAAAAAAAAAAAAAAAAAAAAAAAAATTTGAGCCGCCATATAGAAATTGTAAAGCTATAAGAAAAGTTATCAAACAAAAGTTGTTGGGTCTTCCAACAACTTTTGTTTTTGTAACTTCTATAAACGTTATTGTTTTTTTGTAGTTCTATAATATTTTCTATTTTTTTAAAATATTTCTTAATAATTATCTTTTTGTTTTTGATCTATCTTTTATCGAAAACTCGAAAACAACAAATATTTTTGTTTCTTTCTAATTTCATTTTATCTTATAACTATTTTCGATGTCTTATAGAAAAACAAAAAAACAAGTCCAAGCTTTGCAAATTTTCCGTGGTAAATAGATATTCACGACATTTATTATATATATTATTTTTATTTAGTAATTAACATTAAATTGAAATAAATAAGGATACTTGACATTTTTTGTGGAGATATTGTGAAACACTAAAAAAAATGTATGTTTTTTTTAAAAATATTGTATATTTCACAAAATATTTATATAAAATATGAGAATATTGGTACCTTCTTCAGCCACCTCTTAATAAGATTCACTATCTGAGGATGGTTGTTAATTGCAAAAACTAGTTGTGATATAAAGAGCATACTTGGACTTGATAGTAATTGGTCGTGGTTGAAAATCAATTGGGTAAATGAGACTGCTCAATGGATCAGTCCCGCTAATCCGGACACCGATTATCTGGTTAATCCGGACCGAAAAAAAATAATTAAAATTTAGTAAACTAAAAATTTAATTTAGCGAGCAGTAAGTATGAAAATAATTCAAAGAGAGGGTCTGACTTGACTTACTCAGTTGGCTACGATGATAAAGTGTCGACAAAAAAAGACGGCGCGCTAAATATTTACGCTAATATTTAAAAAAATATTTTAAAACATTTATCATGTGCATTTTACAGCAAATTCCGTTTAATGCGGACTTTCAGTGATCCGGACGTGGTCCGGTCCCATCTAGTCCGGATTAGCGGCACTTTACTGTAATTACAAATTTAAGAGGATCCCATTAATGAATGGGTTTTTCCAGAGAGGCCAGTTTGTTTGATTGCTAAAATTAATATGACTAATTACTTTAGACGTATTGCTAATATTGTACAATAATTTTTATGGTTGTGTTAAATTTCATAGCAAAAAAAAGTGGTCGATGAATCACAGACAATGTATCTCCCCAGCACGAAATCAAATAAGTTCCGCTCTCCCTTCAAAACTCGTTTATTCGAATTAATTAATAAATTAATATTTCGATGCATTTATTACATTGGCAGTAATTAGGGTTTTTGAGTCAAGCCTTCCCACTCTGATCCCAATAAAATTTATAAAATTTCGTTTCGATACATCCATTCGATCGGGAGTTATTGTGTGCACAAAAATACACACACAGATTTTTATTTATTTTTTTTAATTTTTGGAATGAATGACCGATTACATAACTTCTCCTATACCTTCAAAAAGTCATAATTCATATAAAATGCTGTTGACGCGTAATCTAAATGTATATTCTGTGTAAAATATGTCAAATGAAATATTAGGTTTTACCTAATAATTTGAACGTCGTCCAATATAAACCTTCTACTGCGTCTTGCGAGGTCTTTAAACTTTTTTGGAAAAATAATTCCTGTCTCAATCCTTACGTTAAAGTCTCCTCCACTATTGTTTAAAAAACCGGTCACCCTCGGTTCTTAGTTTAATATTTTAGTTAGAAATGGATTTGAATCATTGAATGAGTTAATGTTAGCCTGGTTAGCTCTATCATACACAACATTTGTGAGAAGTTAACAAAATGAATCACTCTTTCAGTGTTGCATCTAAAGAACAATATTTAAGTTGTAGATTTTATTTTTCTCTCTTATTTTAAATAATACAGTACCAAATTTGACGAATCATTATTATCTATATGACTTTAATGAAGGATTGTAAAAAAAAAAACAATTTACATTACTATTTCACATATTTTCCTGTATATTCTATGATGTTTTTTACGGGTATTGAAAAACAATGTTCTAGGACAGGGATCGGTAGCCTTTTCGACTTGACGATACTGTATTTTTTAAAGGAAATAAATCCAATTTGTTTGAGTGAGCTGGTAACTCAGTGGTATTCGTGCTTGCTTACTGAGCTCAAGATTGCGGATTCGAAACCCGGCGAGGCCCTTATGTTCTTATAATAAAAAAAAAATATATTTATTAGGTGAAAAAACTCTGAGCATGCCGAACTTCGGATTGGACTTTAAGCTATGGTCCCGAGTCTGTACGATGTCAGATACTCGTTAAAGGCAAAATTTATAACTCCCGTACTAGAGTCAGGCTCACGTTCACCAGAGCGCTCTGGTAGTAAGCGATATAACTTCGTCGTTATAGCTCAGGCTTCATCACAATAACTCCAATTTTTTGTTTAAATATAACATTTTTTATATGACTCACAAGAGGTCGGCGACCTGCTGTTCTAATCGTGTTGACGCTGTTCTGCTGATTGCCAACATTACTCTAAATTGATTACTTTTCGTTGTGTCTTCTTCCCCGAAAATTATTCTATTGTGTTCTGAACGTATTTTGCATTCTTTAAGAGTCATCGGCGCGGTGACCCTCGACCCTCTTCCTCGCACCATATCTAGTTTATTACAGATCTCTAGAAACGGATTAATGTTATGTAAAATGACCTCCCTCATGCACGACGTTACGTTATATGAGGCTACATTTACTAATTTTTTATAAACAATATCATGGATAATATCTATCTTCCTATTTAATGTTTAAACTTTAAATACGTTTAGGTTCAAAATAAAACCTCTTTTGTCCATTATTATTTTAAAAAATATAATAGGGTCAATCCAGGACAAAACGAATTTTGATTTTCATATAATTTTGATGTATTGTTCTACTGATCAGATTTTCAAAAATATATAGTTTGGTATTATAGGCGAATTACTGCACTTTTTTTTATTAAAAAATTGCAGACACCACGGACAATTTTTTAGCTTAATCGTATTTGTGATGAAATAATTTCTACCCTTCATCGCTAGTTCAATGTTTAGTTAGAAATGTATTTCAGACAGTAAGCGAGTAAAGGCTATGTTGATTTTCTTTTTATGATTCAAGCGCTCTTATAGCCCTGGTGGACATGAGTCCGATTCTACTCTGGGAGTCCTAAATTTTGAGGCCAGAGTTAGTTAGGGAATAGGTCTTTAACGAGTACTTGACATCATACCTTTCAAATGAAAAATACAAAATACATTAGTGAAAAGATATCGAACCCGCGATCTTGAGTAAAGTGGGCAAGCACGCTACTTTTGATCTACTGGCGCCTCCCAAGGTTATGTTTATGGAGCTCTTATCTTACTAATATATAAAAAGACAGCGTTCGTTTAATGTTCGAGCTAATCTTAAAAACTACTGGACCGATTTTCAATATTGTTTTTTTCTATGAATTCCTTACGTTTCTGCCGGTGGTTATAGGCCAAAACAAATTTCTAGTTTTAAAAAACAATTTTTTTATTCTTCTTCTGTATATAGTATCGACAGGCCTAATCGAATCTCTCAAGAGTTCTCTTTTTATGGGTCCAAAGTCGATATATGAAAGAGCCTGTTGAAGGGAGTAGTTACCGTACTATCGATAGGTCTAATCGAATCTCTCAATAGTTCTCTTTTTATGGGTCCAAAGTCAGTGTATGAAAGAGCCTGTTGAAGGGAGTGGTTACCGTGCTATAGATAGGCCTAATCGAATCTCTCAATAGTTCTTTTTTTATGGGTCCGAAGTCAGTATATGAAAGAGCCTGTTGAAGGGAGTAGTTACCGTACTATCGATAGGCCTAATCGAATCTCTCAATAGTTCTTTTTTTATGGGTCCAAAGTCAGTATATGAAAGAGCCTGTTGAAGGGAGTAGTTACCGTACTATCGATAGGCCTAATCGAATCTCTCAATAGTTCTTTTTTTATGGGTCCGAAGTCGTATATGAAAGAGCCTGTTGAAGGGAGTGGTTACCGTACTATCGATAGGCCTAATCGATTCTCTCAATAGTTCTTTTTTTATGGGTCCGAAGTCAGTATATGAAAGAGCCTGTTGAAGGGAGTAGTTACCGTACTATCGATAGGCCTAATCGAATATCTCAATAGTTCTCTTTTATGGTTCGGAAGTTGCTATATAGAAAGTCTATTATCGAGTGTTTGTCCCTGTTTAATGTGTTGTGTTCGTTAATTAAGTGGCTTTGATATTACTCACCATTATCTTTAATCAGAATTGAAAGCGATTTGAGGACTTACCTATGTTGTGCTGGGGGAAAAGTTGTTCTACTATAAGTTAATAGTTTGATTTTAGGTACGCATTATTTATCTGACTTTATGGAAAGTATTAGAAGTTATAACACCTTCTTTTGGTGCTAAAGAAGTAAACGAAGGAAACTTTATGCCAACGAATAACAATGGGTACATGTACGCCTGCTTAGAGTTACCAACCTGTATGAAGTTCCTAACCTGCTTAGAGTTACTAACCTGTGTAACATTACTCCGGGCGAAACCGGGTAACCTGCTTGTAATTCATAAAAGTGGCGAGAATATAACCAACCAATTCCTGGTGTGCAACTAACAAACAAATAGGTTTTTGATTTCATTTCTTTCTCCTATTCTTATTAACCCTGCCCAATTATTATCTACTTTATTTGAAACAATTATTGAAAATAAGAAATTCATTTTCTCCGTACTGTACGATATTTTCTACAATTATATAGAAGAAAATTATCCTAAGCGTATTGCCCCAAACCTCTGTGGGGTCACTATATGTGTGTGTACCTTGAAGAATATATACTTGTATTTTAATTCATTTTTTTTTTTCTTCTTGTTACAGATTGAACCTACTTTACTAAGAAGAAATGGCGAAAATAAAGGCAGGACCCGTTGTTGACGTTTTGGGAGATGAAATGACCAGAATCATTTGGGATGATATCAAAGAGAAACTCATATTGCCATTTTTAGACATTGAATTACATGTTTACGATTTGGGAATCGAAAACCGGGATAAGACCAAGGACAAAGTGACTGTTGAGTGTGCGGAGGCCATCAAGAAGTACAACGTTGGGATCAAGTGTGCCACCATTACCCCGGACGAGAAGAGAGTTGAAGAGTTCAAATTGAAGGAAATGTGGAAGTCGCCTAATGGAACCATCAGAAATATCTTGGGAGGAACCGTCTTTAGAGAAGCTATTATTTGTAAAAATATCCCAAGGTTGGTCACTGGTTGGGAAAAACCAATTATTATCGGTCGTCATGCGCATGCGGACCAGTACAAAGCTATAGACTTCCTTGTTCCTGGTAAAGGTAAGCTAACGTTGACCTTTCATCCAGAGGGACCTGGCGAAACTATCTCCCAAGTCATCAATGATTTCAAAGGACCTGGAGTAGCACTGGGAATGTACAATACGGACGCTTCTATCACTGATTTTGCTCATTCCTCATTTAAATTTGCACTTTCTAGGCAGTACCCTTTGTACTTGAGTACAAAAAATACCATATTGAAGAAGTATGATGGACGTTTTAAAGACATCTTTCAGGAAATATATGAGAAGGAATACAGGCCAAGGTTCGAGGCGAGTAAAATATGGTATGAGCATAGGTTGATTGATGATATGGTGGCGTATGCAATGAAGTCTGAGGGCGGGTTTGTATGGGCTTGCAAGAACTACGACGGGGACGTGCAATCGGACTCAGTGGCTCAGGGCTACGGCTCATTGGGCCTCATGACCTCCGTCCTCATCTGTCCAGACGGAAGGACCGTGGAGGCTGAAGCAGCCCATGGGACAGTCACAAGACACTACCGTCTCTACCAGCAGGGCAAGGAGACTTCCACCAATCCCATCGCTTCCATCTTCGCTTGGACCCGAGGCCTAGCTCATCGAGCCCGCCTAGACGACAACACTCCCCTTCTCGAGTTTGCCGACACCCTGGAGGCGGTCTGCATCGAGACGATCGAGGCCGGCTTCATGACCAAAGATCTGGCCATCTGTATTAAGGGCATGAACAATGTTCGTCGGGAGGATTACTTGGAAACTTTTGAATTTATGAGCAAATTGGCTGAAAATTTGAGAAAGAAACTCGGGAAATGACTAGCTGGAAATCAAACTACTGGTAAGTCGAAATTGTGAAAAGCAAAGTATTAAAGACTGAACTGTGTCATTGTTTTTATTTTTGTTAAACAGTTAAATTGGTGCCTGGAATGGAAGCTATGATTAAAAAGGGAAGGGGAAATTTATATTATTATTATTTTTACTATTATCTATTATTTTTTTTATTGTTATTTTAAGTACCTGTATTTCATAAACTCCAACTCAAAGAACATTGTCACATTGTTATTTTTTTGTTATATGAAAATATAATATTGTCTCTTATAAACTTTTTTTTTCCTTACTGTTGCAAACATTTCACATAGGGGGAACGAAAACAAATTTAGACAAATGTTGTCGCTTCCGAGAGCACCGGTAGATCAGTGGTATGCTTGCTTGCTTACCTAGCTCAAGATCGCGGGTTCAAAACCCGGCCGAGGCCTTTAGTTTATTTTATCTGGAAGGTAAAATAAACTTAAGTACGCCGTCCTTCGGATGCGACGTTAAGCGATGGTCCCGAGCCTGTACGATGTCAGGTACTCGTTAAAGACTCCTACTCTAGTTGAATAAAAATTTAGGATAGGCAAATTTAGGACTCCCTCAGTAAAGTAGAGCTCATGTCCACCAGAGTCACGAAAGAGCGCACTGGTAGTAAGCCATACGACTTGTAGTTAAAGCCCGGGCATGAGTCACAACTAACTGTTGTCGCTTCCAGCGAAAGAATTGAATATGGGTTTTATTTTTATAAAGTTACATGTGCTCCGGATTATAATGTCTAAGTAGGTTTAAAAGTAACGTCTTTAAACGATACGTATGAAAAAAACTACTGAAGATTACACGAAAAATGTATTAGTATAATTTTATATTCACTGTTTCTTGGCCGCGATTGGAAGGCGCATGGTGAGTAGTAGCGAGGAACAAGGATTGTGGCTGAGAAAAGTATAAATAACAGAATCCACTTGCATCTATATTTTTTTTCATAAAAATCTTCATAGTTGTCAAAAAGTTGTGTACAGTATCAGGTGTGTTCAAAAAGAAGAATTTGTGTAATTTCGCGGGTCTTAGTCCGATTCGTGCGATTTTTTTAGCTGTTGTGTTGGTAAAAATGTCTGAAAAGTATCTACATTGTTAGTTAGCCAAACTGGATGTTTAGTCAGCTGTCAAAGAGGTTACATGTGTTTAGTTACGATCCGCGATTATATATTTGTTTACAAAATGGATCAGAGAATTTCCATTAAATTTTGCTATAAGAATGGAATAAAGTGCAGCAAAGTTTTAGAAATGTTAAATATTGCTTTTGGTGAGTGCTATGAGTTAAACTAGGCTTTTTTTTTTTTTCCTCGGCCTGATGTTCTGTTCATATTGGCCAAAAACTAGATATAAAAGCTCGATAAGTGCGGTCGAATGTGAAGGTCATGCTCACTGTGTTGTTCGATTTTAACGACATAGTGCACCATGCGTTCTTGCCACAAGGTCAAACGATCAATAAGGAATACTACCTATAAGTACAATGCCGTTTGCATGAAGCAATCAGAAGAAACGCACGGAATTGTGGCGAAACAATTCATGGCTTTTGCACCACGATAAGGCACCTGCTCACACTTCATTGCTTGTTCGTGAATTTTTGGCCAAAAACAACATTCTAATGATGCCCCAGCCTCCATATTCGCCGGACATGGCTCCGTGTGACTTTTTTCTGTTCCCAACAATTAAGAGAACCGTAAAGGGCTGTCGTGTCACAAGCATAGATGAGATTAAAAGCGCATCGCTGAGAGCTAAATGCTATCCCTAAGGTCAAGTTCCAGAAGTGTTTCGGGGATTGGAAGAAGCGCATAAGTGCATAATATCTAATGGGGACTAGTTTGAAGAGGATAACATTGATGTAGACGAATAAATAAAATTCTTTTCAAAAACCAAAAATTCCCGTAATTTTTTGAACACACCTCGTAGACTCGCAATAATCATTAATATTGTAATTCCGTGTAAATTAATAAAAAAATATATTTAGTTAAGACAACTAGCAAGTTTTGCTCAGATAATCATAAAAACCTTTCTCGCCTCTTCTTTTTTTGCCCTACTGTTTTTTAGCATATAAAAAACAAGTGAATATTTTCAGGCTGGGTAATACATCCTTATCTAGCTTAGCGACGTAGGCAAGATGGGGGACGGTCCCATCCCTTCTAATTGCGGACATATCAAGTTCCTCCTCACTCAGAAAGGACAGGTAAAAGGATTCCAAACAATGTCATATTCATTTTCCAAATACTTTTAATAATACATAAAATAAAGTAAAACTATCCACAAAAAAATAGTAATACATAAAATATTTATTATGTTTTCAATACAAACAAGAATTTACAACTTTCTACACATCGAGAAATATATAATTGTAAAATCAAAATATTTACAATTATAACACACAGTCTCCTAACAAACAAAAGATGAGAGTTGGCAAGACTTACAATAGTGTTAGCCTCTAAACAGTATTTCAAGATAATCAAGATAATGTCTGCCCTTCACTGGATCCCTAATATTTAAGTTTAAATCTTAATGATTATATTACATTTCAATGTATGTAAGATACAGTTAAATATACATACATTTTTTTTTTAATAAGAAACGCTCTGTAATATATAAAATTAAAAAATATATGCAAATTTAACTATTTAAGAACGAACAAAAAAGTTAACTAGATGTTTACCAAATGTCAGCAAACAATATAAAATCATTTACTTCTTATCTCTTTTTGTCAATTTATTATAAAAAGTTTTTTTGGAGCGCGAATATGCCAGGGGATCTAGCACAGGAGAGTATTTTCCATAATTTTATCAAAAGGTTTAATCATTTGTAAAAAAAAAAAAAAAAAAAAGTTAATAAAACACATAAATTTTTCTGTTTCGTAAACTACATTTCGGTATACATTTGTCATAAATTAGAGAAAACCAACCTCGAAAAACATTATGAAAAAAAATCTTGTCGATGAGAAAATAATTACAGGTGGTAATATTCCAGATGTCATAGTCTTCAGTCTCTCTTATTATGAGGTCAGCACGAAACTCAAACTTTCTTTCTCGTTTTCCATAACTGTTTAAAATAAATTAAATCAATAAATAATGGTGTAAAAATGGTATGGAAAGAATTTCTACTGATGTTTTTTCTCACAACTTTTATGAAAGGACGCCTGGAGTAGTTATCACCAGCAGCAATTATTTTCGCTTCGATAAGACGCTCAATAGAGAATCTTTGGATTATGGGTAAAATGTATGCCGGAACGTACAACAATAAATATAATATATATAAGTTAAAGTTCAACCACCACAAAGTCCGTTTTTAAAAAGAACTTTATTATTTAGATTACAAAATACACTAATTGCCCTATTTATAATTTATTCTTAATTATAAAAAGTAAAACAAAGGTACTATGGAACAGAAACTATCTGATCGGTACGAGCACTGAGGATAGAATGAATCTGTGGGAAGAGGGCAGCTTATCTTAAGCTGACCTCAGCCTTAATTGTAAGTAAATTGACAGAAAAGGTAGATATAAATTATATGCACATATTTATTGGTGTACGTTTCGGCATACATTTTACCCTAAATCCAAAGATACTCCATTAAATCGAAAACTATACATATATACATTTAAAAAAAAAAAAACAGGTAATAATGTCAGTGATTTTTGAACTAAATGGTTTTCCCAAAGCAGATTTTTTTATCGTTATATAAAGAAAACATAAGAAACGATGGCTCCTTGTTTTGGGGAAACTGAAAATTAAGAGCATCGATCAATTTTAAAGAGTTTTATGCATTTATATTTCTCGTTAACATCTCACAATAAACAAACAAACAAAAATAATAAATACAGTTATAAAATATCACAGTTATGGTTTTCAAATTTAAAGCCAGGGATGCCACGCAGGATCCATTCGACACAAGTTATCTGGACTTTTGGCAGCTATCACCAGCGTGTTGGCCTGCAACAAAGAGAAAAAAGAAAATAAAGATACAATGTCTGTTTCTTTCCCAGCCATACAAGGTATAGGGGAAGTTATGTAATCTGTCAGAAATGTGAAGTTGCCTTTTCAACGGAATTTCATATTTCCAACCCCTGAATCCAAAAATAAAAATAAAAAATTCATGTCTGCGTATGTATGTCTGTGAACACGAAAATTCAAGAATAGAATGGATAAATCGGAACGAAATTGTATATGTGTAACCAGAAGCTCAAAAAGACAATGAATCGACATGAATTTATTTTATATGGGGAGATTGAGCTGTACTTGAGTAAAACATCTATTGATTTTTAACCAGTCGGCCGAAGAGGGAAAGAGTTTAGAGGGAGAGTAAAAACTTAGATGATTACAAATAATTTGAGATGGGGAAGGACACTGCTGAGTGTTTTTTTTTTTTTTAAACTGTTGGTTACCAATCAGATAATCAAAATAAATTAATTTAATATGAATGAATTGATATGTCCTGGGCATGGTTGTATTGTTACGTACATGTTATTTACATGTTTTATACATATGTATACATGCAGTAAATGCGCTATGTACATCCGGGTGATAGCAGTGTACGATAAGAACAGAGAACAATGATGTACGTTAAATATGAGTTGTTTGGCCTGCTTAATAGCCTTTTTCGTGTTCCTACATTAATAACTACCGTCCCTGTCTTGTTGATGTTAAAGTGACAGAGGATAAGATGAAGTACCTGTACGTAGGTTGTATTTCTTGTTCAGGATTTATATTTTTATCCAAGCCTGTACAATGCCGGTACTTGCTAAGACCCCTACCTAACCTAGGTGGACAACACTTAGAACTCCCAGTAGATTCAGGCTCATGAAAGTGCTCTGGTAGTAGGCGATATAAGCTCATAGTTAAAGACCGGGAATGAGTCCTAACTATACTATAGAGTAATTAACTAAAATACTTTTTAGTCTCCAAGATATGTTACTAGAATATAGATGCAAAACAAACAATTGGAACAAATCACTTATCGCATACAATAGTGCGTTGTCAGTCAATGCGACCTGAGCCCATAAAACGTTACATATATATAAAGGCCCTTACACACCAAGCCGAGCCGAGCCGGGCCGGGCGATGCGATGCGAAGCCGAGCCGAGCGGAATCTGCCTGCGTTCGCACCGAAGCCGATTTGCTCTCAGTAGGTTTTCTAGCCTTGTAGTGAGAGGTGCTTCTTTCCTATTCAGTCTCAGTTGAAACGTGGTGCAAAATGATGTCATCAACTTTGATGATGATGATGTTATTGGATAGTTCATCACTTGATGATGAATGTGTGGCAGAAAGAAGGCGATACTGGACTCACAATATAAATAAAGATCACGAGACTAATGGACAGTTCGTAACTCTATACGAGAAACTACGAGAAGATGAAGAACGGTTTTGGAGATATTTTAGAATGAGTACCCATACATTTGATTATATACTGGAATCCATTTGTCCACAAATCCACAAAAGAAACACGAACTACAGAAGAGATATTCCATGTGAAGAAAGGCTGATGGTGACTATTCGGTAAGTAACCAAGATTTTAAATAAATTGTCAATTACTTTTAACCTTGAATTTATTTTTATCTACAACTGAAAAAGGATGTAATAAGAACATAGTAATACGTTTTAAGAAATTTTATTTATAAAAATCAGTACAAAAAATAAGAAAAAATGAACTGGCCTAAATTGTATTTACAAATAGGGGCCCATCAGATATTGTACAAATATATTCAATTTATGTTCTGTTATCGGTAAAGGTAGAAAATAAAGTTGAAGAATATGATGTAACTCACTGGGCTGAAACACTGAACTAGACTGAATGACGGAAAAAAACGGCTTGGCAGAAAACGCTCGAATTGGCGAGAGGTAGTACTGCTCAAAACCGCTCGGCCACGCCCGGCGCGGCCCGGCCTTGGTTTGAATACTCCCATCTAAACCCTGTGTATCTAGCGCTCAAGCGTTTTCCGCCCGGCTCGGCTCGGCTCGGCCCGGCTTTGGTGTGAAACCCCACTAAGGCATTAGTCAACTAAACACTTATTCTGAGCCACTCCACTTCGTCTATAAATATGAAAATTTCCATGTAGGTTCCTTTAATGTTGTAAAGTAACGGGAAAAATAGAAAACTTGAAACTGTTGCCTTAAAATTAGTTAAAAACTGGTATTATGTCTCCGCAAGGTTACCTCAACTGATATTGAATTGTTGACTGATTACCATATCATTTATACGAATAATTAAATATGATTTATATGGGTGGGAAAACTGTTTTTGATTATACTAATTGATAGTTCATTATTACAATGGAACTTGGTGAATGACACAGGAAGAATATAGATAACCATTGTACTACTTTCACCATGTAACGTTTGTTTTATGGGTCACTCTTCAAAATTATTTATAGTTATTTAGTTATTATGACTTATGCCCGGGCTTTAACTACAAGGTTATATCGCCTACTACCAGAACGCTCTTTCCTCACTCTGGTGGGCATGAGCCCGACTCTATGAGAGTTCTAAATTTTGTCTACCCTAAATTTTTATTTACCTAGGGTGGGGTCTCTAACTAAACACCTGACATCGCACAGGCTCGGGTCATCGCTTAACGTCCTTCCGAAGGACGGCATGCTTAAGTTTTGTTTTTATTCTGTCATCTCTCATCAAATAAACTGAGGGCCTCGGCCGGGTTTTAAACCCGCTAGCATGAGCTCAGTAAGCACAAGCACGCCTTCTAAATTACTTATGATATTAATTTCTAAGTATCGAAACGATCGATGGTATGAAATAGCAATCCAGAACTTTTAACCTAAAAACCTTACTGTTTCTATCATGTGTCTGTCTGTGAGCAGCATTTAGCTCTCACATGAAAATTCGTAGCCAGCTGAAATTCGGAATGTATTTGTATCTTAGCTACAAACCGAAAATAGTGGCCGATCGCAGGAAAATGTTCGCGATAAGCAGCGCCTAAAAAAAAAAATCGCTTTTGTGATAATTACAATTTTTTCGTATATCCATATATATATGGTATCTATATAGACGAGTAGGAGGGCGCCGGTAGCTCAGTGGAATGCGTGCTTGCCTTCTGAGCTCAAGATCATGGGTTCGAAACCCGGCCGAGGCCCCTAGTTTATTTTATCTGGGAAGTAAAATAAACTCAAGCAAGCCGTCCTTCGGATGGGACGTTAAGATGGCCCCGAGCCTGTACGATGTCAGGTGAATAAAAATTTAGGGTACGCAAAATTTAGGACTCCCAAAGTAGTCGGGCTCATGTCCACCAGAGTGACGAGATCTCTGGTAGTAGGGCATATGACATCGTAAATTAAAAGGTCGGGCATGAGTCATAATAACTATAGTCGAGTACGATATCAAATCGAATGCTTCTCCTTGAGAGTACATAACGAGAATATATATTTATTTTATAATCGTTCCTATTGACGCTAAAAATCAGAAAATGTAATAGAGCCTTATCATGAATGAGATCCGAGAGGGGGGCAGGCGAGCGTTTTAAATGACTAAGGTAACGGATGAACTAGCATCAAAAGTAGATTGTTGCCGAATTTATAAAAACACAGCGAATACCGAGCTGTGGTAACCCGTTGCTAGAGACACTGTCATCCTGAAGAACGTTCCACAATGGTCATTCATAATGAAAGAGAATTAGCGCGAAGTGGTTCGTTTGATATTATTCTGATATGTCCTCGGAAACAGTGTATACACATACTATACACTGCGACACTAGATATGGTGGTTCGGGAAATATGCCATGTTGCCGCACTCTTGAATTAGGGATCGAGGAAAGGGGGCGTGGCCGGCCCCGAAAGCACCATATGTGACAACGCTGTGAGAGCCACGTTGCCTACCCCCAGCGCCAGGCCTGTCCTACCAATGTGAAGTTAGCACCCAACTCAGTGGGTGGTAAAGCAAGAATTGACAATGCCGCATTTCCACCCACCCGCCTTATTTCGTGTCGCCGAGTATAGACTATTCAACATTATTAGTTATCTGAGGCTATCACTGGAAAAAGTGGAAACAAAAAATGAGCACCTATGTAATGTTGGCAACACGATGATAACCACGATAACGGAAACTGCGTTTTTAGAGGAGATGCCCCAAAAATAGAGTCTTGGCTCCACAAAATTAGGCTAGTTTTTAATTTATTTGTTAAAAAAAAAAAAAAAAATGGAACATTTCCTTATATTATCTTGTTACCTTGCTCTCAGTCCCCTCGAAGTTGGCCAGACTGTTGAACCGCTGACTGATAGAGTTGACAGCATGGGTCACCATTGGTATGATCACATCACCAGGAACATCTGTTGGATTGTTGTCGTGTTGTTCCTCTTGTTTCTACATTAAATCAATAGTTATTAGACAGTTACATATGAAATGTTAGTTTCTGTTCACATCATCGTATCTCTTGAGAGCTCATATGGCAGAGCTCTCACTTTTACATCCCATCTAGATACGATATAATAAAAAATGTGAACACATTCGTAATAATAATAAGACGTTTATTATCTTCATATTGAATTAATATACTAATACATTTGAGGGCGCCAGTAGCTCAGTGGTATGCGTGCTTGACTTCTGAGCTCAAGAACGTGGGTTCGTAACCCGACCGAGGCCCTTAGTTTATTTTATCTGGGAGGTAAAATAAACTTAAGCACGCCGTCCTTCGGATGGGACGTTAAGCGATGGTCCCGAGCCTGTACGATGTCACGTACTCGTTAAAGACCCCTACCCTAGGTGAATAAAAATTTAGGGTAGGCAAAATTTAGGACTCCCACAGTAGAGTCGGGCTCATGTCCACCAGAGTGACGAAAGAGCGCTCTGGTAGTAGGCGATATGACCTCGTAGTTAAGCCCGGGCATGAGTCATAAAACCTAACCTAACCTATATTTTCTATAAAAATACAATAATCTCCATAACTTGAAACACATTTATATTAATAGGAATCTATATTATTATATGAGAATAAAGTCGAGGTCAAAATTATATAAATGAAAAAAAAAAGAGAGAGCATATATAAATTTTATGAATATACCTTTATCTCTCAAGGACTTGTGTAAAAAAAGTCAATGACCCCTCATAGTTCTTTTTTTGTTTTTTTCACTCATTTTCAAATCATAATTACTAATTACAAAATACGATTATCATTGCAATAATTATTACAGAAGAGGTCGATAAATAAATGGCTAGCGACACTGAGCCTAATACTCCCCTATATATTAGTGACTCTGCCGGTCAACGTCAGGTTCTACAACAAGTATTTTCCTATTTATACAATTAATTAATCAGGAACTCTCCTGCTAACGAGCATTGTTAATTCTGAAAAATAGTTTCCATAGTTTTTATTAACCCTTCCCATATATTTTCTGTATATATCATAACAATGAACTAACGAAATGTGTCTTATGAAATTTCCAACCTTCAAAATGCGTTTGAGTTTAGATAAAAATTAAAGCGCTCCAAATAGCTCAAAGTAATGTGAAATTGTAGCACATAACAATGAATTCTAAATATGCTTTTATTGTTTTTTTTGTGTAACTCAAACCAGGGCTTAACTACGAGGACATATTGTCTACTACCAGAGCACTTTCTGGTGGTCACGAGCCCGACTCTAAATATATTATATATCTAGTTTAACGAATACCTAACATCGTACAGGTTCAGGGTCATTGTTTAACGGACCCATCCGATGTTTTTATTAGAAATATTTTTATATATTATTCAGTTATAAAAAATAATAATAAAGAATAAAAAATAGGTTGTGACCAAGACAGCACTTCATTTGTCTTCCTGCTTCCCCTCTCGTATTACACTGTACAATGAAGGAAGAAAACCGCTGATACCAACACATGATGATTTTCTTATACCCAGTAATGCAAGTCGCAAAGTTAGAAATGAGAAGGAGCTGATAATCTGAGATGAGTTTTCCTGTAAACGACTATGGTCATTTTAAGAGTGATAACATTTTTTTTCATAATTATCATCAGGTCAGAATGCCATCATAAGAGTTGTGTACGGACAGTCATAAAGATCAGACGTTCAAAGTTCATTGATACGAGCTCTGTGGCTCTTGTCTACATTATCAAGTTATTGTTTTTTATTTAGTTAATTCAAGAAGTCAATTTTATTTTAATTATCAGTAAATTTTTGTATGTTTTCTGGATTCAGATGAGTTTTTTCCCCCCATTTTTATATTAAGTTTGGACTATGAGGGCCTGGGCCCCCCGCCGTGGTTACTATGGAATGTCAAGTAGAGGAGCAGGGATTAAATGTTAATGACAAGAATCCAAATGAAAACATTAATGAAAATAATTTTGTGAAGGTTTTTAATTCCAACAGTGAAAAACAAATGGGAAATAATAAAGAAAACATGGCTACGAGGGGGACATCAATTTTACTGAAAATAACTCAACGGACAGAAAACGGCCTAAAGAGTACTTCCGACCCTGGGACAAAGGGCCTTTTCAAGTGCATATTGAAAGTAAGCGGGATGAAGGTCCGGTAGGGCGTCTCCACGCTATATCTATAGGCAAAATGATTTTTAATAATCATTCCGTTCTAGGAAACGATATATTGGACATCTCGAAAGCAGGTTACAACCGGCTAAAAATCACCTGTCGAAGCGGGTCCAGTGCCAACACATTGGTGCATTCGGAATTGTTGAAGCAACAAGATTTGGATGTTCATGTGCCGTCTTTTTTGGTGAAAAGCTATGGCTTCATTAAGAGATGATTTGGGAATTAGTGCTGCGCTGTTGTCTGTTGGGAGAATGATTAGAAAAACTAAAGAAAATTATAAATTAAATGAAAAACCATCTTATACTGTTCTTTTGACATTCAGAGGTCAGGTATTACCTGAGTATGTTTATATACATTACGTAAGATGTGCCGTCGAGCCCTACGTTCAGAATGTAATTCAATGCTTTAGATACCTCAGATACAATCATAATATTAGTCTAAAGGTAGATTGAGGTGCACTTTATGTTCAAGGGGGGATGAGAAAAATGACTGTCCCAACCCCGTTTCCTTACAGTGCGCAAACCGGGGTCGGGACGGCGGTCCCATTTGTAGTTAGATATTGTAAGTCCCATCCGAAGATTTGGCTCAAGGTTTTTTCACCTTCCAGATAAAGACTCTAAGGGCCTCGGCCGAGTTGTTCGAACATTTTAATCAATTAAACAGACCCTACGTCTATTATTGTCCAAATACGCCTTGCATATAAAGTAATTTTTTTTTAAATAAATAACAAAATAAAATGCCAGTACCTTTTTGTAAGCAAATATCATCTCGTCCCTTAAGATGGCCCGTAGAATACTGGTAACTTTGAAGTTAGGATGGACAAAACATCTGGCTGTGGCAATCATGCTGGCAGTAAGAGGGCCGCTCACCCCGATATCCGAAAGAAGTTCCTGAACGTTGGGGCTCAGTCGGAACGGAACTGGTCGATTCGCGTCCAACTCTCCTGAAATATTCAAATCTTATTAGCGCACATCATAATATATATATATATATATACACACAGAAAAAGAGTATGAGTTCACATATGAAACCTTAATAGCAAAAAATGAAAATTTTAATAAAATTTCAAAATATGCCTCATTCATTAACTTTTTAAAAAGCTTCAAAAAGTATTTGGACACAACGAAGGAAAAAAAAACAGCTCCAGCTCCATAGGAAAAGAAAGAGAGCAGTGAAAAACTGTAAAAGCATTGCTTAATAACTCTTTTTTTGCCAATTAACTTCCTCTAGCTCAATCATTACCATAAACTATAATAAGCTGCCCGAAAGCCTCATAAACATTTATGTAAAATTTGGTAAAAATCGGAGAGCGGACGCGGCAGATATCGACTTAGACACACACACACACACACATGGATCTAGGAATGTCAAAATGAAGGACCCCGCTTCTTTCGGTCAACATTTAGATATGATATCTCACCTTTAGTATCTTCAACGTCAAATTTAAAATATGATACATTGAGAAGTCCGGAGTCACGATGAATGTACATCATGTCGGGGTTGAGCCTGGTCAAATGGAGAACATACTCACAGAAGCAGGCCAGAGACAGTTGACCCGTGAACTGAAATAAAGAACCATGATCATGACACACACTCAAGAGTTCCGTAGACAAACATTACGCAGATATATTAAATTAATACACATTTAATAATTAATATTGTTCTAAAATATGAATCCTGCCCTCCGCCACTGCCCTGTCATGAAAACATCGAAGATTACATTGTTTCCAATCTTGTTTATCATAGGAATATTAACTAAATAGTGAATGAAATTATATTAGTGAAATTCCTAATTCTACCATCAGAGTCCTATAAGAATTCTGTAGTAGTGAACATAGTCATAAGCAATTTCGTTGTTTCTTCAAGATTTTCATATTAACTTTTCAAAAGCACTAAAAACTATGTATGAGTTTAATATCTCGAATTAGTTCTTTATACCTACTTTAGTTCTTTAGGTAACCCTTTGGAATTCCAAATGCATTAGCTTAATATTTATTTTCTACCAATTATTTTTTGCCCTATTGATTTTTTGACAAGTCGACACTTATCACCTTTTAATTTTGTGCCAAGTTTCAGTAATTTCAAAGATATGGGGGAGAGGGGACAAACGTTGAACACAGTCGTTAATAGAGTTACGTTTACGGTCTTCGACCTATGGAACTTTAAAAATTGTCTCTAATCACTATCAACTGAGGAAATCTACCCGATACAGAAAGCTATCAACATCTCCTGATTCGTACTATCCAATAAATAAATATCAATTTTAATATTATTTATTTTATTTATTTGTTTATTTTTTGCTTTATCAGCCCCATGTCGGTCAAAAAGGACAAGCCATCTTACACCTAGCTGCTCTCTTCTTGCTCTAAAACCAACTCATCTACAACGATAGATTTTCCTTAATTTTTTTTAAGTTGAATGTAATGAATGCATATGAAAATATACATTTTTTCATAATTCTGCTTAATTTAATTGTGAAACATAAACCAAAAAACGAAGCAAAGGTACTAATGTCCTCTGCTGGCCTACTATCCAGACCGAGCTACCTAACCATGTATTACCTGGCCTGAAAATGTTCACTAGCTTGAGACATAAAAGGATTTTGAAATGTTAAGCTTTTTTATAAATGCATTTGCATTTCTGCATAATTTTCACCGGATAGGGGTTAGAGCCGCAACCGTATAATCCCTTCTATCTTACATATTAGAATATAGAATAGAACAATGTAATTCGAATGTGGTTTACCGTTTTTCTGAAGGTCCAGAAGTCCGTTGGATTTGGATACGTCCGAAGAGCCCATTCTTTCAGAAGACCTTTTGGTACCATTGTGGTTTGAACCTCTTTCAAAATGTCTTTTAAAATTTGATGACTGGCTTGTAATCCTTTTGCCTGTAATAAATACAAAATGTTATAAGTAAACACAACTTCTCAAAAAACACAATTAGTTATGGAATATGTATTTAATTTAGTTTATAATAAATTCAAACAAAATCTCCACAACAGATATAATAAAATGTTATAAGAGGTAACTCCAAGAGCGTTACGTTTTCTAATGAGTGAGATTTTTTAGCTGTTGGCGCTCTCAATACTCTGAGAGCAATAGTTTAACGTAATTCTAATTCAGAGGCTCGAACATAAACATATATACTTTTATACAACTTTTTTTTACGAATTTATATATTTTTTAAGGTCAGATCCGCAACTGTGGGCAATAGCGCCCGAGTAATCGGTCACTCAGAGCTGACACCTTGTGAGGACGGCTGGAGTAACTATCGCTATAGACTAATTGGATGTACATTCTATTCTGAACGAGAGAGTACTCGATATTCCTTCACCCTTTTATGACTAAATTGTCTTTAACATTTCTCATTCCTATTTAAACATAAATACATACAATAATTTATTAGCAGAGAACGTAGAATAACAATTAAAATTTCAATAAAGATCTCTAGCACTCATTGAGCTAGTCACGTAGAGGGAAATGTACGAAGAAACGTCCTTTCGTTGCTCGCGCGAGCGTCATTGTCTTTCCACTCAAATACCTCGGGAAATCGTTAGAAGCCCTTCGAAGCAAAGAGCCGAGAAAGACTTGCATCAAGACATCAAGCATCGACTATATTCTTGAGACCTACGTTCATCCAGTTCCAAATTTTCATTTTTATAGTTGTTACAATAGCCATCCACGTATATTCTAGCCAATGAGCAATGGGCCAGTATTGAATGGTGGGCCGGTAGTTAATCCTGTGCACCAACTCTCCAAACAAAAGCAACTACCCAAGTGTACCTAGTAAATATACATAAATGTAAGATTATATCCTTACGTTACTATAAGATGTGCGCAATTCAGTTTGCTGGTTGGACAGATGTTTATTTAATGCAGATAAGAAAACAAATGTGCGAAACGGTTTGAAATTTAAAGTTTTTCAAGGCTTTATTACATTTTGCCGAATCTGTTGTAGTTTTAAAACAAATAACCAAAGCTGCTAAAGAGTAGTCAATAAACCATCGAACAAGAGGCGAGCAAAAATAACAGACTCTGCAAGGTGAAACCTTCAGATTCATGACAACATCTGTACCTGAATGGAGGCGAGACGTTCATAGTACTTAGTGATGGGAGCATCATACTCGATGTTGGTGTTGTGACAAGCGGAACGGTAGACATCCAGCAGGGAGATAGAAGCAGGATTATCCTCTACCAGCCTCATCTGGGGGGAGACAGCCACCACCCGAGGGATCGTCATGTGCAGGAACCTCCGAGAAGTTTCCTATAGTAGCAAACAACCAACGATACATTAATGAAAATAAGAGGAACGCATTTACATATAATAAAAATGTATGGTCCCGAGGGTCAAACTAAAAGCCTAACCTAAAAATATGCGAGACCGCCTCGCCGAGATGGTCAGTCATTTTTTTGTCAGTCTGAAAAACACTGGTTTCTTAGAGTTGCCACTTTGTATTATAGATTGTTTCAATAATTAATATTATGCCTATTTAGGAGAGTGTGTGACAGAGACGGAATGGGAGGGGGGAGGGGGCTATAGATGGAGTTTTAAAAACATCTATCAAATATCGCACGTGAGGCGAGTTCTCACGATTCGAATTTAGTTGAACAACTGAACTTGATCAACTAAAACTGACTAAAATTCAGAATCACTAAAATAGCACCGACTGCAATTTTACATGCGAGTTTAGTAACTATTTCAGTTATTGAACGAAAAACTGAGAAAAATGTTCTTGGAATTTCACAAAAAGCTTTATAAATGCCTGATTTGTTATGCATTGGATTTGAAGAAGAAATAAAGTAGGAGTTTCAGAATCTATTCTGAGAGAACGTGCTGTAAAAGGATACCTTCCGAAGGACGGCATGCTCAACATGTATCAGATAAAAAACTTAAGGGCCTCGGTCGGGTTAGGAATCCGAGATCTTGAGCTCAGTAGGCTAGCAGGCTACCTCTGAGCTACTGGCGCTCTCTAAAGCACTCCCCGCACCTCTGACGTTACAAGCATACTTTCTGGTAAAATCAGAGCAATTTTATCATTTATTTGTGACTGACATAGTTCAAACGGATCAAACACGTTACACCTTCATGTATCATCATTCGAACAACAAATTTTGAATGGGTCAAACGTTGGATCACAACAAAAATTAAAATATATGTTCACATGGTCACACTGAAGTTGATCAAATGACAACGCGCCCTAATAAAGGCGACGAAATTGATCCTAGTCAACTCTAGGTAACCTGCAAATGGTATATATTTACCTTCTGTTTGCCCAGATAGTGGTTGAGCATTCGAAGAAGCTGGAGAACCCTTTCCTCTCTCCGTGCATCTCCCAGCCCAGAATCGTTCACCACCAGGTATGGGTAAATCTTGCCGTTGTGTCCTCGGATGTACATCCGACGGGCTGCAGTGTTATGTTTCTGTACTATTTCCACCCGGGGCATAAATCGGGCAATCCTCACGTAGTAGTGCGAATGCTAAAAAAAAAAAAAAAAAATCAATAATCATGACCACATTAAAAAATATATATATATATATTAAAATTAATTTTTGGGATTATCTAGGACGATGATCCGTATACGAAACCATAAACAAGTGTTTGACGTCTGTGCCCGTCAGGTCCCCCATTGGAAACTATAAAGTTACAAAACTGAAGCTTTGCACCAAATTGAAGGGTGGTATTGTAGATTCAAAATCAATAGGGCAAAACATAATCGGGGGAAAAAGGAAATATCAAAGAAATAAGTCAAGTTGGAGATGATAACTTACATTTGTACACAATTAAAAACAATCAAGGAAATAAGATCCTAGTTACTTAAATTCAATATTGCCAAAACCTGTGCTATACCATCGATGCCAAATTTCGTTTCAATATATTCCATTTATCGGGAGTCATTGTATATTTTATTATTTCTAGATTGAAGGGGTCGAAAAATATGAAATTCCGTTGATTATATATTACTTCTCCAATACTATGAACAGCTGGGAAAGTATCGGAATGAAGGAAAGAGGTAGTGCGGGTGTGGGTGAGAAGATGGTAGTGGGCGAGCCTCCCTGACCCAAGTCAACATGAACCAATACATCCAAGTGAAATTATTTAATTCAAAATAACTTGTAAAATTAACACTGATAAAATTACTTACTTTAGGCAACAAAAATTCTCCAGGTAATTCTATTTCTGCCGTTTGTAAACTGAAATTACTTAAGAACCTGCATTTTTCCTCAATCAAAAAGGATCTGAAAAAAAAAAAATTGAAAATTTCAATTAAAATTATTAAAAAAAACAAAAATGTTCATTTTTTTAAAACCACAAAACTGCTCTTTTATTGATTTATTATAAAATTAATTGTAGGAATATTGAGGGTCAGTCAAAGATGGAAGAAAACACTATTCAAACGCCAACGTTTCGATATGTTTTATATCATCATCAGGGCATACAAACATGGGGGGGAAAAGATTAGAATCACAATTAAACATGATTATCAATGTATCTGTTTAGTAATGTATTCATATTTAATTTTAATTTGTATTAGTGTACGTTCATGTTTATGGTTAACAATATATCTATATTTAATTCTAATATATTAATAATGTATTCATAGTAAGTCAGGTTAAATTTTTAACTCGTTACAATGTCTATTTTAACGTTCAGTAATGTTTATCAACACACTAATTTTGTTTAATTGTGATTCTAATCTTGATTTCCCCCCATGTTTGTAGGCCGTGATGATGATAAAAATATATCGAAACGTTGGCGTTTGAATAGTGTTTTCTTATATCTTTGACTGACCCTCAATATTCCTACAATTAGAATCTACAGTCGCTAATCAACATCTATATAAAATTAATGTTCAACGAAATATTAAAGATTATTTACATTCGTAAAATCACATTCACAAATCACTGAGGCATAGTTTAATTTCTTATTCCCTAACTTCATTATATTTAAACTCTCAGGTATAAAGTACTCACTTGGACATAACTTTAGTTTCTGCTTCAAGTTCTTTAATCCACTTTTTCAATTTACTTATAAGATTTTGAAGTTTCATTGCTCCTGGCACATTAAAATCAAAATCTGCACTAAATTGACCTTTCTTTTTTTGGAAAACAGGATCCTGTATTGTGACTTCGGCTCGACGTGCCAGACTTTCAGAGGCTGAACTGCTTCCGGATGAATTCACAGAAGTACCAATGTTTTCTGGTAACAGAGAAAAAGTAATGAGAAAAAAAAAAAGTTTACTGGAAATGGGCTTTTTTTTAGCCTCGCCAACCGGCAACTGACCAAACTAATAAGTAGATAAATGAATAAAACTAACTTATTTTTGAAATATTGTCTATTCCACTAAAGATATATATATACAACTACCGGTTTCGGCTTTATACCATCGTCAGGTCTAGTTATGGTATAAAGCCGAAACCGGTAGTTGTATATATATATATATATCTTTAGTGGAATAGACAATATTTCAAAAATAAGTTTGTTTTATTCATTTATTAGAGGTTTCCACAATATGTCCGCGTTCCTCAACTTAGAAGTTGTTAATAAGTAGATACTTGTAAGTAGCTGAGTAGATTTACCTACGCCAATGCCGAAGGTCGATACCATTTTTTTGACAAAATGCAGAAGGTGTGGTGTGATTGTTGCGTCTGTCACTGCTCCACGATTTTCAAAAGCAATAGCATAACATTTGGCCAATGCCTGGCGCAGCTGACGTAACACTTCTTCATACCAATTTTCCCGAAACCAAGGCATCTGAAAACAAAAAAAAACAAGATTGAATTATTTATTTATAGAAAAAATGAGCTGATCGAAGTTGCATGGAACTTTCCTGTAGGACTTTCAAAGGGGTTTGGAAAGCTTGAGCGCCTGGCCACCACAATTATAATTTATACTAGTTTCATTACATTGAATCAGATGTTATAAGAAAATATTTATTATTCGGACTGTGGTGGATTTTTCAGATCAGAAGGTTGCGTTTACAAATCACTTGGGGTAACCACTGAAGCCGAATGAAAACAAAGAGACAATTTAAAACCTTTATTATCAATAGTTAACATAGAACTCAAAATCCACCATAGTCCGAACAATAAATATTTTCTTATAACACCTGATTCAATATAATTAAACTAATGTAACTAATCCACCACGACGTCTCAAGCGGGCATGGCAGAGGGACCTGCTCCAGGACTAGCCTGGACTCCTCTTCGGTCACGTACCTCAGCAGTACAGCCACACACTTGCCACCGCTCAACATCACAATCACTAGTGACAAATGTTCTGTCGTTGTGAATATGTAAATACATAAATTTAAAAAAAAAATGTAACTAACGATTATGATGACCAGGCCGCTACATGTGCTACTAATTCGATAGAATGAATTTAACTAACCGCAAAATATTGAGTAACTATAGAAACAAAGATTTTTTTTTGTTTATGGCTTATGCCCGAACCTTTGAGTACGAAATCATATCGCTTACTACCAGAATGCTCTACTGCTACTAGATATTCTCAAGATTACCTCCCATGGAAAAATACCATCTTTAAACGATTATTTCAAGGGCATTTAGAAACAGAAAGTTGACAACACTTGTGAATTATAGTGAAGATTTTCATAATAGCGTTATTTTCTGGCAATGGACCGCCATTCTGAAATAATGAAAAAAATGAAAATGCTTCGAACAAAAATGTCTTTGTCCGAGATTTTAAAGTTAGTGTGCGTGCCCTGATGGAAGGTGAGTCAATATAATGAAACTATCCATATTACTGCTCAATCCACTGAAGATCACATTTTGTCCCTTCTTGGAAAAACCTATCTTTCAAAAAGTATGGGAAGGTGGTCACTTATTTCTAGGATGTACTGTTTATGAATTAGGTAGTACAATGGATATTATGAAGATAAGTGCACATTACCTGATCCACAATGCCCTCCAAGGAGGAGATGACAGTAGGATGGGTGTCTCTCTGCATCTGCATGATCCTACAGCACCGCCACATGCTTGAGGTGGCCCTCAGCTGTCCTGTACTTTCTGCTGATCCACCACCACCTGAGCTCAAACACAAAAAAAAATTAAACATCTGAAACATAGAGAAATGTACTACATATCGTGTTGGGCATAAAAAACGCACGATACAATCCAACATCTGTTAAGCCTTACCCTTACGGGGTTAGTGTCAAAAGTCGTCGTTAAATAAGTGAGCCGAAGGAGGGAGGTCACGTGACTCTGGTGCCCCCCTCCTTAGTTAGATAAGCCTTGTTATGTTCTACTGTCTGCATCCACAGCTTAGAAATCTGTTCTAGATTGAGGTTGAAGGGTTGGTCCATGCTGGAGTCGACCCACTCCTCCTCTTGACCACTTTCTTGTATAGAGCGTGCCGCTGTACATCATCATGTCCTCTAACAGTTAGTTCTTGTGACTCATGCCTGGGCTTCCACTACGAGGTCATATCACCTACGACCAGAGAGCTCTTTCGTCCCTCTGGTGGACATGGGCCCGACTCTGCAGTGAAAGTCCTAAATTTTGTCTACCTAGGTTTATTTAAGAGTAGGGGTCTTTAACGAGTACTGACAGGCTCGGGACCATCACTTAACGTAGCATCCGAAGGACGGCATGCTCAAGGTTTTTCACCTCGTAAGCTAGCGTGCTACCTCTGACTACCGGCACCCATTATTATTGACTATATACGAAATTATATGAATCATCTTCAAGTTTGTACAGTTGATTTATAAACACGTAAATAACTAAAACCTAAATGGTAATAAGACATGACAGAAAATATTATTTTCTGAATCCCCCAGTACTTTTGTTTTTTCTATAAATTTCGGTGGTATCGATATTTTTGTATAAATATGTGTCAAGCATCCACACTTCTCGATACCAAAGTGTCTACAGTGTGTCTCTACACACATGGAAAGTTAGTTGGGCAATGTGGTCACACGCTGTGCACTACCAGGGTTGACAGCATGGACCATAACATAGTACATAAGTAATGGATTCAATTTAATGGATTTTCAGGGTTTATTCCAATATATCAATTATATGGGAGAAAAAAAGAATTACCTTGACCATGCTCAGAAGGTTTTGGTGCAGCGCTTCCCTGAAAAATAAATTAGAAATAAAATAGAGTCACAGACTAAGCAAATATGTAGCGACTTATAGAGGAGCAGCGAAAATTTACCTGCTGTTTTCCCTGTTCCGCCGCACTCTTGTATCTTTCCACTTGTTCAATCTTTAACGTAAGATAAAGCGTTCTGATGGGGAAGTATACAGCTTGAGGAAACATTCGGCCAACCTGATAACAGAGAAATTAATAGAGAAAATAAAAAGAAAAAATGGACACTGCACTACAAACTGTTTTAATTCATTTCAGACTGAGAGAAAAGGTATAATATTGAAATAATTACTAAAAACAAAAACTCAGAAAAAAGTAGTCATTTGAGTTTCAAAATTAAGCTTTTTCTGTTTTGTCCGATGACCTTTTTATCTGTCAAATGCTAATTAAGGTCGCAGATAAGATCTCTGAAACTGTGCATATAAGTTGTAATATAACATCTATGGGAGTGTTCTTATAATTACCGATTTACCGAAGTAAATTGTCTAACTACATTAACTATCTAGATTGTACATCATGGCAGAAATGGGAGCGAGCCCCTCATCACATCACGCAACTACCCTCCTTCCAACCTAAAAACAACTTGTCTTTTCAAAATGTACTTTATACAATTTAGTCCATTCGCTATTAATAGTGTGAATACATCGTAAGTCAGCTGTTTCCGATTTTTAATATTTTTTAAAATAAACCACAATTTTGCACTATTACCAGTTTATTTATAAAGATAAATATCAATAACGAACCTGACTCAGTAGATTGAGCATGAATTTCCCCTCGTTGATCATGAGACATGTGAGGAGCTGTTGAACCCAGGGTAGCCACTGGATGGGAGGGACTCCGACCACGTACTTGTCCACAGCATCAGTCAGGGAGAACCTGGCGTCGTCATAAGTCAGCAGCCATAGCACCTAAGTAAAAATAATAATTAGCAGATGACAACAAAAAAATAAAAAAATTTTAATTAAATTATTTACTCAAGATTTCCTAGCTTTTAGTTTTTATCTCTTTGTTGTTTCGTTTTTGCAAAAACAAAAAAAAAATGCAACTTCCGAGCATAAAGTGAAAAAATGTGAACTGAACCATTTCATTAAGTAGACACAGCTGCTCCTCTCCACGACTATATCATTCGTATAAAATCAAAAAAATACTCAACTGGAGGAAAGAAATTACGGGTTCCGAAAATTGGCTTCCATAGGTATCTTAACATTCATGTCGAAAATCAGCAAAATTGGATTTAGTGTTCTGAAAATAGACTAATTTAACTTGAATCAAGTCAGGTTCACCCGGCGTTGCCCGAGAGTAACTTTGTTCGATATGAGTTATAAGTTGCCTGTCAAAAGATGTACAGAACCTGATGTAGACTCTCATGGTTGGGGAAACAGACTCACTTATCCGGGACAGAATCTCTCCTCTTCTCTTTCAAAAAGACATACGACTTTTTTTCTATTAAATATTTTGATTTAACAAGTAACATATAATATTATATTTTCATATCATTGAGACGTTGAAAATAATGTATTTTTTTTTCTTCATATTTTGATAATCCCTAATTAGTACCTAGTCATCCTATTCTCTGTTAATTTACGCTACCAGTTATGTCGTCTCTAAGAATAATAAAATACAATCAACCATTTAAAAAATAGCACCTATTATTTCATGTTTGGGCCCCATCCCACCCCACCTCCCGTTCAAATTTTTGGAAAAATTCACCCCAAGAGACACGTATTCTACGACGGATAAACAGTTTGAATTTTAAAATTCGGATAAAAAATTATGGAGATAACTTGTTTACCAACTATCCACATTTACACAATAAAGAGGTAGAATATAGCGTCGAAGAAGAATCATTATCGATAATATGTCATTCAATAAATAAAACAAGCTTATTTTTTGAAATGTTGTCTATTCCACTAAAGATATTTATAAAAATACAACTACCGGTTTAGGCTTCACACCATCGTCAGGTCTAGTTATGAAGTAAATTAGTTTGGAGAGTGCGACCCCTCCAATACCTCTCTATTGAAAGGTGCCACTTCAATTAGGGAATCCCCCGGCTTAACCGTTAGCTACATCATGAAATATTTGACAAAACACTAATTTTTCTTAATTTACATAAAAATTTCATGATGTAGCTAACGGTTAAGCCGGGGGATTCCCTAATTGAAGTGGCACCTTTCAACAGAGAGGTATTGGAAGGGTCGCATTCTGCAAACTAACTTAGTTCATAACTAGACCTGACGATGGTGTGAAGCCGAAACCGGTAGTTGTATTTTTATAAATATCTTTAGTGGAATAGACAACATTTCAAAAAATAAGCTTGTTTTATTTATTTATTACAAATTCCACAATATGTCCGCGTTCCTCAACTTAGAATATGTCATTCACCAAGAATGCAGAACCCCATTACAATATTGAACAGATCAATAGCCCCCATACCGAACCTATTTTTGGATTCTTACTGTCATATCGGCGGAGACCCATTTGGGACGATTACTCCCGTGTAGGGCAAATCAAAAATTTCAGTTTTTTCATTCTGTTACGTGTCCTACAATATGAAAAAAGCCAAACTTTCAAATTTAAAGGCACGCGAAAGTGCCTCGAAATTAAATCAGTGAGTGCTAAGGGGAATTTGTATGTAAAAAATAGTGTTGAACATGTTTCTGAAAAGTAAAATTATACGAATGAACAAAAAGAAACACAGTGTGCGTTACCTTGGCTAGATATTTTCTTGATTTAGATTCATTCTGGTGCCGGCAAGCGTGAAGAAAGCAGGTGATTGCCCCTATACCCTTGTCAATGTCCGGAGTTGCTTGCTTAGTGAAGCAGGTCTCTATGAACTCTCCCCAAAGAGCCCATGCCTTCACAAGAGTGTCATGTAGCTGGACTGCTGCGGAGAAGGCCTTGTACGCATCATCTGCTCGCCCTTCAAACACAGACCAAAAATCCTTAGTCAGAAATTTCATAAGGAATATTTTTTGTAAAGGGTGGTTTTTTCGATAGAATCGTCCGTTTTCGCATACATAAAGCAAATGTTTAAAAAAGAAAGTATTTTGTATAGGTTATTTCCCTTTTTGCGTTACAGCCAATTGGTCCTATCTGATGTAAAAGAGAGAATTTTACAAAGAATATTTTGTTAATGGTTGACTTCTCGATATCAATTATTGTTTTCTCATAATTCAGATAAACAGCCTAAAATGGGTAAAAAAATAATTTTAAAATGTACAGACGTGCACTAAAATGTAATAGATTGAATAGAAACGCGAGTAAGAATTATGTGCAAAATTTCCAGATGAAAAGAATCTAAGGGCCCCCGGCGGGAATCGAACTTACGATCCTTTTCACAGTAGACAAGCATGCTACCTCAGTGCTACTAAAACCCCGAAAATAAATATATACAAAGGAATGTAACGAACCAATCTGAGCTAGTAGTAGTCCTTTAAGAGCATAGAACTCAGAGGTCATCTCTTTGGAGAAGTACTTGAGGTTGGTGGACTCGACCACCTCGAGTCCTTCCTGGAGCTCCTTGCTACCTGTCACTGCGGCCATCTGAAGGTAGCACTTCACCTGTTGACGGATCTTCTGGAAACAATCCACGATGGGCACACTCGGGATCGTGTAGATCCGGGACAACGAGTCCAGGCACACTCCAGTCAGGTTCTGTTTACGACCAATTTTTCCAAAATGGATGATTGCCTGAAAAAAAAAATATATATATATTTATATGTACAATGGTGGTGTGGTCAGTAGTCGAATGATACAATGACGTTTCATATGTGTAAATTCCTAGTAACAAAAAGAAATACAATTTTACATTTATTCCCTTGCAAGACATTACCTACATTTCCACTCTCTGGTCTACCAAGCTACAATTATATGTCAAATTTCAACGTTTTGGAATAAAAGGCAGAGGCGCAAGAGTCAGAATTCAATTAAATGATAGAATTAGCCAGTTAACAATGAGAAATGAGTTGATTTATTCAAAATGAAATTAGCCCTCAATTTTCGATATTAACTACATTTTTAGTCAACTTATTTATTTATTTTATGACATCCAGGCTTCCACTTCGAGGTCATCATGCTACCAGCTTTTTGTTTTTCTTTTCAAGCATTACGGGATTCATATTTCTAGCTTAAAAGTAATTTTTTAATCCATTATTGACCCCGGAATTTTTTATTATCTTCTACATGAGATGAGCCTTGAGAAGAGACAGACCAATGGGTGAACCTGTTGGACTTCAAATTACTGTAACGAAAGTACTCCCATGTATTGTATATATTTTGTGAAATAGACAATATTCAAGAAAAAAAATAATGTTTTTTTTCTTTATTTTGAATCCCGTAATAGCTAATTGTTTAGAAAAAATATATATATTTCTCTGTTTGACAGTGGGTCAACAGTGTTATCAGTGTGATAACTCTCTGAACAACCTATATATAAAGCACGAAAAAGTGTAAAGTCTACCTACCTGAGCGGAGGCATGAACCCCAAACATACTGTTGGTGGTGCCCTGGTCTTGTTGACAGTCGTAGTGGGCCGTGATGAACTGATAGTGATGCTGTCGCCAGGTGAACACATCGCTCCAGTGACTCAAGTCGTCAGAGATGATTGGAAGACGGTTCCTCCAAGTCTTCACGATGGCTTTCATGTCGTGCAGAGAGTTTGGTCTCTCGTTCAACAGTCCCTGGTGGATCTGGCACGCTTCGTGCAGCTCCATTATCTACACAGAAAAAAAATAGATAAAGTATTAAATACACTTATTGATAGGACTTTCAACAATTTGAACATCCCCAAGACATCGATCTCCATCGGTTATGGGCACCACCAAATCAACAATAAATATTATATTTTTGCAATTCGTCAAAGATTGTCTTTATGTTGACTTTTTATTAGGAATTTTTCATTCATGGTAATATTTTTTCTTCAACGCCGGGAAAACTTCAACACTTTTCTAAGATTGGAAGTTTCAGTTTAGAGCTTCTGGCAACCTCCATAAACCAGAAATCTCCACCAATTTTCAGAAATTCTAAAAACATGCCTATGATGACTCAGTACACATTCAGAACTCAGCATCTTTATTCGAATGGTTAAACGCTAGTTTAGGCCAAAAAATCCGTTTCTGTTCACATCATATTATCTCGAGAGGTTATGAGGAGGAGGGGGGGGCTTAAGACTCAAAACTGCCGAAATAATGGATGTATCGTTCAATATGTTTCGTTTTTTGTCGAGCTTTTCATTATTGGGTCCAGGATCCATAAGTACAATGTTACGTCTTTTCATAGGAAGGAATTACGGTTTTTGAGTCCCCCCCCCCCCCCCCCCCCCCCCACCCCCCTTCTCTTTAGCCAAAACATTAATGAGAATATAATCTCATTGGGGTTCTAGGTTTGTTCACTTATGAAACTTCATGTCGCTATAGTCACATTACATCGTCAACAAACCCCACTTATTGGTCCTCCCCATAACAATCTCTGAAGTGCGACGTGATGTTAAAGCACTGTTATTATTTTAGCTTATATATATATATATATATATATATATATATTTATTTATATATATATATATTTATTTATTTATTTATATATATATATATATATATATATATTTACTGTATGAGTTGTTCAGAGGCTAATCACTATAAGTAAAAAAAAAAAAAAAACATTTTTGAGTTAGAATGGAAATAGGGAAATTGACAGTTATAAAATAATTACATTTAATATCATATATAAATCTCGAATATAAATGTTTAGAGGGCGCCGGTAGCTCAGTTGTATGCGTGCTTGCCTTCTGAGCTCAAGATCGTGGGTTCGAAACTCGGTCGAGGCCCTTAGTTTATTTTATCTGGGAGGTTAAGAAAACTTAAGCCCGCCGTCCTTCGGATGGAACGTTAAGCGATGGCCTGAGCATGTACGATATCAGGTACTCGTTAAAGACCCCTGCTGCTCTAGGTGAATAAAAATTTAGGGTAGGCAAAATTTAGGACTCCCACAGTAGAGTCGAACTCACGTCCACCAGAATGACGAAAGAGCGCTCTGGTAGTAGGCGATATGACCTCGTAGTTGAAGCCCGGACATGAGTCATAAGTAACTATAAATGTTTATTTGTTCTTAATGGCTGTTATAGCCAGTAATAGCTGCTTTAAAACAAAATCTAGTTTTCTCTGTCTGACTTGACAACTATTAGCCTCTAAACAACTCACATAAGTTTGAAATAACCTAACATCTCTGCTCGTCCGACAGTGATAACAATGAGGTGGAGAGAAGCTCCTTTTCCCCTCCGCTTTGGTCGCGTCTATTTACAGACCTATAATTACATTTTGCTGACTCGCTTGAGAAAGATTTCCATGACACCGCGCTCAAGACCAACTTTTTTTTTTACGTAAAAAAAATATATGTATGGAGGATGCAGGGGGGATTGATTGCAGAAGAGTGTCAGCATCCTGTGCCTCCACCCCAACACTTGGCTCTACAGTCTGCATCCCCTCCGCTTCCCTTCTACAGTGTGTTGCTTTCTCCCTTCATTCCTTGTCCAATATGACAAACCTTTCGTCCGTTGACAAATTTTCTATTCGAGTTCAGTACCTAGTAAATATGTTTTATCAAATTTGTTCTGGGAATAAAGCCATCAGATTTCTCGCTCGTTTTTTTTTTTTTTTTTTTTTTTTTTTTTTTTCCGAGGGCCGATTGTCACCGCGGCCAGAGTAGGTCTATTGTGTGCCCCGTGTGTGTTGGTCCCTACAGCAGCCCTGTATCTTTAATAAAGTCCAGGATTCTTCTCAAAGTTCCTTTCATTAACTGCTTCGATTCCGTTATGGCAGACCCGAAGCATCTTCTGCTTTCTCGTGCCCCGCACCGGCTTAGAATATGAACCTTGAGTCTCATTTTCCTCGCCACATTTCCTGCACGGCTTCTAGCGATGCCATATTGTATAGGTGTTTGTTCATATGACAGTGTCCTGTGATCAGCCATGTCATAGCTCTTATCCATTCTGCTCATATTCAGGAGCTCTCGGCACCTTTTCTCTGAGGGTTCCGCTATAAAGAGTTTTGAATGTCTTTGCTTTGGGACCCCTTCTCCAGAACTGGATATGATTCCTGGTCAGCCAACCATTTATTGCCGCCCTTGCGGTGCTCTTAGAGATCCCGCAGAAGGGTTCCGGTCCTATAGGTTCTCTGTCAGCTCCTGCCCGGGCCAGTTGACCAGCCCTTTCGTTGCCCTCAAACCCCTGATGCCCTGGCACCCATCTCAACTCCACTCTATTTTGGTCCGTCAGGGACTCCAGTGCTTGAAGGCATTCCAGGACGATTTTGGAATCTATGATGACGCTCCAGGGGTTAATACATTTAATTAATGATGAACGTGCAATATTTGTGATGCACTTTTTATGCCTTCAAAAACAGGCTTTGTACATTCGTCAATTATCTCATCATCCGTTCTAGGATGATATCAAATAGTTTCTGAAGTGTTCCCATCTCACTGTGTGTATATAAGGAAATGTCGCCTCATTAAATCTATCAACACTAAACGAAAAAAAAAAAAAAAATTATAGGAAAATTAAGTGTTCTCCAATTAAAACAAGTTATTTTTATTGTAAATATATTTTTTAAATATTTACATACATTTTTTAAATAATAATAAAAAATAACAAAAACAAATACAGATATAACAATCCAGTCGAAAAAATCCAGTACAAAAGTTACAACACTGGACAACTTTGTGAAAAGAAGCCTTTTAATAAATAGACAGACTTAGGAGATTTACTTTAGGGTAATTTCCTAAATCCAGCTTAATCATTTGCGCAAATATTTTGTTAAATGGCGAAGAAGTGTAATCCAATATAATTTTTATGTAAATAATCTCCGTGTTTCTCGATGTCTACTTTGTAAGTGAACAAGTTGTGCGTGCATTGTAGTAATAGAATTGAAGCTTGGGGTACATTATTAAAATTCAAATATTTTTAAAAACAACCAAACGAAATTGTCAATGAAAAAAATATTAACTGTACAAAGAAAATTGACGTAAATTTCGATGTATTGTCAAATTTCATAAGAATTAACATAATTATACCAAAATATTTTATATTTATTCATCTTTTGTTTTTTAGGGTTTTGTATGTCAAAGGCCAAAAAAACCTGTCTCGGTCGTTGGTCAATTTGTCTGTGGGCAGCCTTTAGCTCACAAATATGTTAACAACATGATATTCAGAATGTGTGCGTCTCATACTATCGGATATTAACTGAACATTCTGAGCGGGTTAAACATTTTTTTGCGCACAGCAGGATCCAAAATATATATATATATATATTTCGTAAAAACCCAAATTATTTTGTTAGAATACCAAAACTGAAGCGGTTCTGCACAAAAAGAAAATATTTTTTTTTTTGAGATTTTAAAATCTATACAGCATACGTCAGGACGTTTAAAAGAACTAAATGTGGTTCAATAAAAGTTTAAATTTCATATTTCTTCCGACTACCGATGGTAGCCATAAGTAGTTAATGTGACAAAAAATAAAAAATAAACCAATATAAACCCAAATTGACCTACAAAACCCCTAAAGTGAGGGCATTGAGCAGACGATTATTGTTTAAAGAACACCGTATCCTTTGCTAAATCTATTTATTAATAAAATCCTGATTTATAATTACTTATTTCAATGTTTATCCAGTTTTTACTAAATCAGAAAATAAAAGAAATATGTTTTCCACGGCAAATATTCAGTATACACCTTAGTGTAAATGTAGTACCCAAAAAGGCATATTTCTGATCTTAAACTTTTGACATTTCAACTAAACAAAAATATTCCAAGCATATATAAATAATTGTGTTTTTCATTTATAAACATGGAAGAATACATTGAAGGATATAAATGACGGTACCGGTATACGAAAAAATAAAATAAAATTTTATATTAATGATATGGCGTTTTCATATGGAAGCCTTACTTAGAAACTACTCAAGAACTACATTCGGAAAATACATGAAAATCTTAAGTACTTACAAAGGAAAATAAAAAAAGGTACATTAAGATGTGGTAACATCATTCACTCATTTTTTTTTTAAATAAAATTAAATATCACTATTTAATTTCTTAGTTATTAATTTTTTTTATCACAGATAATATGCCTAAAAATAAAAAGCAATAATGCCGCTAATAATATACATGAGTATCAAAATCTACATAGAAACAGTGGAAAGTTAATAGTGAGAATTATAAATATATTTTTTAAGCGTGCTTCAGCGCTAAGTATTGATTTATTACATACTCCATTTTCGGATCCAAAAATCTGTACAAAATTATTTGAAATACGTAAAAAATTAGGAAGGATGGCCTTAAAATACGAAATTTTGCAAAATGAAAATATAACAGCATTATGTACTATGTAACATTTAATTTTTTCAGAGGTACCTATAATTGAAATTGGTATGAAAATTGTATTTTGTGCAAAAAAAAAAAAAAAAAAAAAGAACTTTTTCGGGAAATAATACTTTCATTCACTCCTAATAGATATTTCTTTAGAGAAAATGAATTTTTATTATTTGTTGAGGGAGAGAAATTCAGAGGGTAATATCATAATAAGAAATTCACTACGAATTACAGAAATATACTATCATTTAATTAGCTGCACACTAGGAAGTCAGAACTAATTGTGTAACACAAGAAATACACATTATAACCCTCTGGCGGGCGCACTGTTGCACCGAGTGCAACATTTCCCCCCTCTTTGTTTTTTTTCTTATAAAATAAACTAATGGAATATCAGACTAAAACCTGAGGCTAAATAACAAACAATCCAATTCTTATGTAAAACTTCTACTGCCAAGTTTTTTTGAGAAGAATCATGCAAAATTCACTATCGAAAAAAAATACGAAAATAACGAGGCATAAGGCCAGTAAAAAAAAAACAAAAAAGGTATAATACTATTTTTTTTAAATACAGTACTTTTTTTTTCTCCATTACAGTATTGCAAACTGTAATTCTCAGACATTAGTATACAAAATATTTTATTATATACATTTGGTGTTATAAATTAATTAAATAGCGCTAGCCCAATTGGCAATTAGTTACTATAAACATATTAATTAACACAATTAAATAAAAAATAAGTATTACAAAAGTGCAACTGCATTTAAATTTCAAAGAAAGTTCTACAACTCCTCGGATCTGTACTTTTCCAGCTTAAATAATTTGTAACAAACTGAGTATTCACTCTCCCTTTTTCGTGTCGGTATATTCATTACATCGGTTATTAGGGTTTTTGAGTTGGACCACCCTTGTCTGATCCCCTCCTATCTCCTGACAGGAAATTTTACGTATAATTCCAATGGTAGCATCAGATTGAGCTAGCAATAAAGAATCACGCTAGTAAAGTGTACTAGTTTTTTACATGAAAAAAATTCGGATCGGGGGTTCATAAAACTTTTGTCTTTGTTTGGCAAGTATTGCCATCTCTTAGAATTTTTCACACCCGGTACTAGTTACCCTCTATATACAGGTGCCCCATAAATCATGCTCGTCCCCAAAATTTACCTTAATTCTTTTTGAAGGTCCATTACCAGGTGCAGAATCAGAATAGAATGAAATTTCGGTATACCCCAAAAACAGGAGCATATGGTTTTTAAGTTTAAATTTTTTTTTTCAAGATCGTTTAAAATAAATGTTTTTAAAAAGTTTTAATTTTTTTTGCATGTGCTTTATCTATTTTACCGATGTAGATAGTGTAAATGTTTCATTGTCACAGCGAAGAAAAATACGAGAACTACGCAGCAGATAGCAAACACAACAAATTAACCATAGCAAACATTTTATTGTGCGCCTTTACTTTCTTATCTTTGCATAAATCTATTACTTTATAGACCAGCGTACATAATACATTTGAAACATAAGTATGCCAAATTATGACAATATTCCGAATACATGTCCAAAATATATTTTCGGAGCTGCATTAGAGTTGGTTATTCATTCTGATTTTGCAATGCAATTGGAACGTTTATACAATTTTCCACAGGGTTCAGCTAAAATGGTCATTGTGGAGAGTAGATTAAAAATATGAAGGAGAAACAATATGTTCTCTTTTGAAATTGTTCATAAAAAAATAGATTATATGCTCCAGCTTTGGGATTTTTTGAGTATATCCAAATGTTAGAAGGCGCCGGTAGCTCAGTGGTATGCGTGCTTGACTTCTGAGCTCAAGAACGTGGGTTCGAAACCCGACCGAGGCCTTTAGTTTATTTTATTTGGGAGGTAAAATAAACTTAAGCACGCCGTCCTTCGGATGGGACGTTAAGCGATGGTTCCGAGTCTGTACGATGTGAGGTACTCGTTACAGACCCCGTGAATACAAATTTAGGGTAGGCAAAATTTAGGACTCCCACAGTGAAGTCGGGCTCATGTCCACCAGAGTGACGAAAGAGCGCTCTGGTAGTAGGCGATATGACCTCGTAGTTAAAGCCCGGGCATGAGTCATAAAACCTAACCTAACCTCCAAATGTTATTCTCGATTCTGATTCTGCACGTGGTACTGGACGGACGTTATTGAAAAAATCCGGTCAACGATTCGGAATAATAGGAAAAATGTTGGGGGTGAGCGTTACTCATGGGACACCCAAAGTTGAAAATATATTTTTAAATTTAGGACTATACCTATGGTTTTAATACGATGAGAAAACTTATCGGTCAAACCAATTTTAAGTGACAACTTATTAGCGTTATGAAACCCTATTAACACACAGCCATTGTAAAAAAAAAAAAAAAAGTATTCAGTTTCCGAAAGGTGGCAGAATTTCTTTTTGAACTTGCACTAACAAAGGAAAAGGAAGTACACTTCAATACGTTAGGTGAATACAAAACAACATAACCTAGTCAACAACTAAAATATTTTCTCTCTAATATTATACCAAAACAATGAAGTGACTTATTCAAGCTATTGAAAGTTCATTGTGAATGCAAAGCGAAATTTTATTATACGCTTTCTTAACATACTAAGAAAAAATATATATATATAGTTTTAACAGCAGCCGTGTCAAAGACAAGAAGTTGGGCGGGTCACATACCGGAGCAAGCAATATTATTGTAAGTCACATGGAAGTAACAAGAGACCATGTGACTGGACCTCTTGCCTCCGGAGTCCGGATTGTTGCCACCATGACGTTCTTTCAGATGTGTCATTTAGCAAGAAGAAAAAGTGATCGGTGAATCACCGGCAATGTATACATCCCCAGCTCAAATTAATTACAATCAAACAAATTTTCACACTCCCTCTTAACTTTCCCAACTAGAATTACTTGTAATCCGTTCGAATTAATTATAATCAACTGTTTTCATACTTCTTTCTTCTCTTCGGCCAATTTGGTTGAAAATCAATAGTGTTCCTTATGAGGAAAAAATACTAAATTTCGTCTACATTCATTACATCGATTGTTATTAGTGTCTAGGTTGAGTCGCACCACCCTCCACTGATCCACCCCTTCTTCCCTTAGGTCAATTTGTCTGAAAATCAATAGTTGTCGTTATTATGGGGTTCTGGAACCACATATAAAATGCGTCGCTACATTCATTATACCGTGAGGTAATAGGGATGTTGAGTGAAACACCACCCTTTCCCTAAGGGCGATTTGGTGTCGTCCTTACGGAGTCGTGGATGCACGTATGAAATTTGGGTCGATATATCCAGTCTGTTGAAAGTTTGTTGATAAAGACACACATATTGCTCTCAGAGGTTATTGTCTACAATTTCATACTAACAATATCAATTTGCTTCGTAGTGAGACTCCGATCCGGAGTGATACCTCCAAATTGATGTAAACAATAATGTCGCAATTTGCTTGTTGCCCATTACTCGGAGTGAGACCCGCCTCAACTTTCAAAACGCAATATTTAAAAAAAAAATCACATTAGGTAGTTCCGAAACTGCAAAACTATATCAGAAATTGCAATATATAATATTCTATGTTTCTGTAATTTGAAGATTCAATGCAAAACAATGGAAGTCTTCTTAAGTGAGTAGTGGGGGTATGTACCTTCCATCGTGTCAGCTCACATACAGATTCAGATCAAGTTAATAACTTGATGTATTTCAGAAAGAATATATTTTGAAAAAATTGCGTTTTGAACAAAAAACAATGCATATTCCAATTCAATATTGGAATAGTATGTTATAATATCAAACTGCGTTTTGCAATATAACTACTCCTATTAATAGCTACTTGTTATAATTCTCATTACACTAATAATGTTAAACAGCATAAAAATGTCTAGAACTAACGTTTACATAATATACAATTTATTCCTGACTAGTTAAGCCACAAATAACTCATGAAACATGCTCCGAACTTCAGTTAAGTATAAAAAAATATATTAAAATCTAAAATAATCTCAATTTTATGTTATTCTTGTTTGATTTTAGAATAAAAAGGCAATATGGTATTCCACTATTAAAAAAAAAAAATTATTCAATCAAATATCGACCAAAAGTCTAGTATATAAAGGAAGTAATTCTGTTTTTATAACTGTATATTTTAATGAGTTTAAGCCATCGGTACTATATCTCTCCTTCCCAGAGAGTAAAAAGTAAAATCTATCAGCACTTGGTTTTTGTTTTTTATGATTCAACATAACATACTGCGAAATTTCTGGAGCAAATCGGCAAATTTTACTTCCGTTTCTTGTCACTCGATTGTAGAAATCATCATCTTCACCACCCCAACCAAAAAATGTATTAGAAAATCCATTTATTTGTACAAATTGTTCTTTCAGAATAGCCACAGCACCACCAATAATTTGATCATAGGGAACTTTATAATTAAATATATCAATGTTGGCTGACATATGACGAGGAATATCTGTACAAGCGTAAATATTATTTGGATTTAACGGTATTAAATCAATATCGTGAAATATATAACAAGGAGATGTTGAAATCTTCTCAGCTTCTTGAAAACCAACATTGAAAAGTTTCGCTCGATTAAACGGCCTTTTTGGTGTTTGTTCTGCAATGATGATTCGATAATCGAGCATCTGAGATTGAAGAAATGGATGAATGTAGGATAAAAAGTCTTTTAAATTGGCGATTCTGTCTCTGTACGGAATAACAATAGCTACCTTGAAGAGCGGTAAACATTTTTTCGGTTTCCAAGTTCCTCCAGGTTCAACAGAATATTTCCATGAGACTGATTCCACAACTTCATCAGAAACAGAATACTGAGCTCGAAGTGTAGAAACTTCTTTAATATCAACACTACAATAATTAAATTTTGACGAATTTACAAGTTTGAGGTTATAAGTTGAAGGTACAAGACGACGCGGTATTTCTTCCAATGTAATTATTCTTGCTTTTGAATTAGAAAACAACAATACGTATAAAAAAATATTAGCAATTAAAACCAGGGGCACTAATCCCAATAAAACTTTAATAGTACAATAATATCTAGTTTTTCTCAAACAGCTAAACACAAATGCCATTTTAAAACTGAAGTTTTTAGTTCAACCCATGGCAGGCACTACTATAGCTGATAATATTGATAAGGAGGAAGGCTAGTTCGAGTATTCACTCTTGAACTTCACAGTTCGAACAGAGAGCGGGAAATTTGAAAAACAACCCGAGAACAGAAGTTTTTAGCTAGAAGATTCCTGTTTAGCTGGCAATTATCGTATATATATATTCGCGGTTGCACATTAGATCAGATATTTCTCACCCTTCTTCAGTCCGCGATATTTTTAAATATAAGGGAAATACTAACAAAATAAAAAAAAAGTTGGACGTCCCCAGCATGAATCAATCAATTATGTTTCCGCTCTCCCTCCGAAGTCAATCGACCGTTAAGGCTGAAACTCGCTATATGACTTAAATAGTAGCTGATACATTCATTGCATCGGCAGTTTTAGGGTATTTGAGTCAAGCCCGCTTTTCTTGTGCCCCCTTACCTTCGTCTAATTTCGTGGAAAATTAATAGGCGCATCCATTGAATTAAAATATAAATTTCATGTCGATATATTCATTACATCGACATTCATTGGAGATTTTGAATTGAGCCTCCCCCCTCTCATCTCCCTTTTTACTTCCGCTCATTTCGCTGAAAATTAAGAGGTGTCGTCCAGGGCTTTGAATTTACATATGAAATGTCATATCAATACAACGGCAGTTATTTGAATTACGATATCACGATGTTCACATACAAAAACACACACGCAGACAGCATTTTTTTTTTTTCATTTTTGGAATCAGGAGAATGGAAAACATGAAATTCTATCGAAAATCCCGCATCGAATTTCTGACCGATTACAATACTTCCTCTATACTTGGTACAGCTCGGAAAGTTTAATACTATGGGGTTAAAATTGTTTTATAGATACAGTAGAGTCCAGCTAATCCGGGCTAGATGGGAACGGACCCCGTCCGGATCACCGAAAGTCTGCATTAAACGGAATTTGCTGTAAAATACACATGATAAATATTTTAAAATATTAGCGTAAATATTTAGCGTGACGTCTTCTTTGTCGGCACTTTTTCATCGTAGCCAACTGAATAAGTCAAGTCAAACCCTCTCTTCGAATTATTTTCGTACTTACCGCTCGCTAAATTAAATTTTTAGTTTACTAAATTTAATTAGTTATTTTCAAATCCCGTCCGGATAATCGGTGTTCGGATTAGCAGGACTCTACTGTATTACGCTTTAAATGTACGAAGTCTCAAATAAAAATGGCAAGGACAAATAGATCTCGCAAATAAGAAGCAATCCATCAAGCAGATCCTTGTAGCCGGGGGGCCAGGGCCACAGTCCGGAGTTGTACCCCTGTAGATGAGGTGGATATGGGACAGCCAAGTGTGGCCCAGACGGAGCAACATGAGGTGTCATTAGACAAAGGAAAAAACCAGATCTAGAAAACTGGTACAAAACTAAGAGTATACAATTGCTAATTAATGAGACCTTGAAATAATATGATTGGAACATAAAAGAAGATGCCGTATGATACAAACCGATATATTCAATAGACATTTTGAGATCGTCAATTCTCAATACTGCTGTTTTCACTAAGATTTGGTTCCTTCTGAGTTGCCCCATGTATAGACACGGGACAATTCTCCCTGGTAAAATATTGCTCCCAGAGGAACACTCACTACATTAAACTTCAGGACATAATACGTACACATTGTAAGTTGATTGATTATTCTTTATCTGGGAGGAAAAAAAACCCTTGTGCATGTCGTCCTTTGGATGGGACGTTAATCGATGGTCCCGAGCCAAAATAATATTAAATACCCCTTCCCAATTAAACCTGGGTAGGTAAAATTTAGGATTCCCTGAGAAGAGTCGAAAACATGTACACCAGAGCGTCGAAAAGCCCTGTGGTAGTAGGCGATATGACCTCGTAGTTGGACCCCGGGCATTTCACAAAAACTAACAAATAATTATATTTTATTACGAATGCTATCTATTCAACTCTACTCGTTTCATCTTATTTTTCCAAACAGCATGAATTATAATGTTTTACCATTTTTTCTTATTTCCTTTTTTCCAATTTCCACCACATTTGAGACTTAGTTCTTTCTTTACTTTTTTACTCTTTACTTTGTAATAGAAGGTTTCTAAACATGGGGTTTTCTTCATTTAGACTAAAAATCATTTAAGGAATATAAAAAATAACTGAACAAAAAAATCAAATTTCTTACTATGCTCCTGATTGTGTTTTGTAAATAAAATTGTATATATTAAATAATAATTTACCAGAAGTTTGGAATGGTAATAATTTAGGTCAAATTTATCCTTACGTAATTTTATATGTTCACTTCTTGAGATCCCCGGAAAGCAAAAAAACGTATTTTTGCAAAAGGTCTGTTTGTCCGTGTGTCTGTCAACTCGATTCCGTTAAAACGGCGAAGTCGTTCATACGTTTGACACAAGCCCTACTCTTTAGGGAGGGGGGGGGGGGGGGGGGAGGGGATTGGCGCATGCACAGAAGCTATATATATAGGCTATAAGTTTCAAATAGAAAGAATGGTATCCTTTTCATAAAAACACATTTTTTATTTCTCTACTAATTTTTAAAAGAAAGACTTGAAAAAAAAGATATAAAGCCTTGTCTTTCGTTGATATTTTGAAAAATGGCAGCTGTTTTACTTATTAGCACTATCCTTATTTATTATTTGTAAATGTATCCTCCTAGTAAAAAGTAAAACTTAAATACATTATTTTTTTCTGAGATGGGAGGAACGAAACCAATACTTAGTTATTATGCCTCAAGTCCGGGCTTTAAATACAAAGTCATATTGCCTACTACCAGAGCGTTCTTTCGTCATTCTGTGAGAGATGAGCCCGACTCTACGGAGTTCTAAATTTTGCCTGCCCAGGATTATTCACCTAGGGTAGGGAACTTTAACTAGTATCTGACATCGTACAGGCTCGGGACCATGCCTTAACGTCTCTTCCAAAGGACGCGCTCATGGTTTTTCAGCTCCCAGATAAAAAATCATAAATAAAAAAATTTCGAACCTGCGATTTTGAGCTCAGTAGGTTAGCATGCTACCTCTGAGCTACCGGCACCCTCAAATATATTGGGGTTAGAGCAAAGCCCTCAAGTTGAACTTGACTAAGAGTTGACTTACCTGCTGTGCTGCCTGTAGCAAGGCTAGATGTAGGTGGGAGACAATGTGTGGAAGTCGTCTCCACTCCTTCATACAGTAGGTGCTGGCCAGCTCCACGTACCGCTCTACCATAGGCAAGTCTTGCTCCTCGGGGTGGCAGATCGCCAAGAAACCACGGTACAAGTTCACCTGGACAACATACATCACACTTCATTATTAGACGTACCTTTCACACTCAGCTCATCCCTTATGACCTCTTCAGATTTCATTGTAAATTTGGTACTAAACTATTATACACAGGCTTCAATAAACATGATTTCTCACTTAATAATTACAATCAAGTTCTAATGACTATAATAAAAATTACTTATTATCCTATCAATATCCAGGATATAAACATTTTTGAAGTTAATCTTCTCTAACTACCCATCCGTCGAAACTGTCTTTCAATTCCCTTTATAAGGCCAACCTGACATTAGGCAATTCCGAAGCGACGCGACTGATACTCAAGTATCTTGAGAGTATCTTAGAAGTCACTTCCTATGTTGAGTGGTGGGGAGACACAAACGACGCCACTCCCAGGAGACGCGTATCCTACCCGTATCCTACCAGTCTCAAGCGACCTGCTAGGAAGGTCGCCCGTCTCTTGAGTCTCCTGCGTCGCCTCGCAATGGCTAGTGAACACACTCTTCTGCACTCACACATTCCCGCATTTGTGTGTTCCTCTGTCTTATGGATGGAGAAACAATGCCATTCAAGTGTAGGAATGATTCTTTCGTCATTCGGTAGAATGCTACGAACTTGGAATCCGACTTTTCCAGCACTTTAGCACCAACAAATAGTTAACATTCCTTTCGATGTAAGGATGGCGCCATAATCTTCGGATTTTCCTTTTTCTATAGTAATAATAATAATAAGACACAAAGACATCTTCATCACTTGAAGAATCTTCACTTGACTTGGTGAACAACTCAGCTTCTCGCCACGGCTAGATGGAGACTGAAGAGATGGAGACTAGATCAGTGTGAGAAGAAAAGTTGCCTACAGGTTGGCCTTATTGTTTACTTCAATTGTGACATGCTAACACCAAGTGTCATACAATTAAGGTAAATTTTCCACCCGAGGACCTACCACTAGATGGCTTTCCTCTCACACGTCACCATATCTACATGTATCAACACAGTAGTTATACCAGACAGTTGTATCTTCATAAATTAAGACAAAAAAATGGTATTTATGCTTATAATTAATCTCACAAAAGGTTTGTTTTTGAAATATGGAAGTTTTACTTGATAATGGTGTGGTTGGTACACTTGCTCCTTTTAACTAACATATTTTTATAAATTCATTATTAATCAAATGACCTAAAGAGACTTGAGTGTTTTAAAGAGCTTAAGGCATTGAAGACATTTAAGCCTCAGTGACAAGTAGTGAGAAATCATGGACTGGTGTGTGTACGCAGATAAGATCCGTAATTTTTTTAACTTCCACAGGAATACGAAATACAGGGGAAGTTATTAAATCAGTCAGAAATTTGTAGTTTTCACCGGAATTTCATACTATCCAACCTCCTGATTCCAAACATGAAAAAAAAAAAAACTTCCTATGTCAGTGAATACGCAACTACCAATAGAATGAATATATTGATAAAGAACTGTTTATCGCACCCGTCGTACAATAAAGGTACAACTCAAAAATTGAATTTGTTGGGAAATCAACATTAACGTTTTTGTTCTACACTTTTGACTACCTCCTCATTTAAACGCCACCACGAGTTTGTCCGCACATTTTGTACATTTATTCTACGACGGGTGCGATATGTGTATCTAGAAACACGGCCAAAACACGCTATAAAGCCTCAATCAAAGCAACTAAATCTAATTTTACAAAGAATATAACATTAAAAAGTAGTACAAGTTTTGAACAAATTTCAAAACTCCAAAATATTTTTTGTAGTACACCCTTTGCACACAGTTTCGTCCTAGGTATTTAATATTTAGAAAAATGCAATGAAGACAAATAATTAAAAAAATATATATATATCGATTTTTTAATATGATGGAATGTATAAATTGAAAAAAAAATGCCATAATAATTATTCAAGGATATTGAAGCCCATAATTTTTCTTAAATACAAATGATTAAAAAGATAATAGTAAATTTTAATTATACAAAAACGAAATGAACTGTTAAGTAGCCTTGTTATTAAGTAATAGGCAATTAAATATGATTTTCTTTGGAATTATGAATTATGCTTAACTCGTATAGGTAAAATGTTACCTTCCAAGCTAACTCTTTGGGGATGGCAGCTTCAACTTTGCCGATAGCTTCCTTCATCAGGATCCAATCAGGAACTCTCCAAGCGCTCTCCATCATCAGGTAATAATTCTCATTATTCTTCGTTTTGGCATAGTCCAATAGGTGATCCCATTGGTTCAACTCTTTGGTACATCTGGAAAACAAAAGAAGGATATATGTACTTAAATAGGATCAGTCAAGTCAGGGTGCAGGGTGAATATGATATAGGGTAGAGGTGCACATAAAAAAATCGGGTCATGACATCGGGACGAAAAGTATCGTTATATCAATTTACTTTAAAAAAATTTTATCGATCGAAGATTTGAACATTTTGTTGTGTTTCAGATAATCTCGAAAACTACTAAACCTTTCTGTATAATTCTTTCACTGTTGGGAAGCTTATTTATTTCCGGTGGACATAGAATATACATCTTCACACTTTATCAAAACGGACCTGAGCAATGATGGGAAAATTCACTTTTTTACCATTACTTGTTTCACGCAAGTCGGAGCAAAATATAAAGTGAATGCTAGCACTTCAACGTTTGAACTTCCGAAGGTTAAAGGCGGATGCAAAAGAAATGCGACAAAGAAATGACCATGCGTCCGCATGAGGCTGGACCAGAATAAGCACACACTATTCCTTGAGGCAGAGCCCGCCCAATAGAGTGAATAGCAAACGTAAGGCAACTGACTATATCTCCGCTGTCCGAGGTCCGATTTGAAAAATTCAAACGGATTTCAGTTTGTCTCGTCAGACCTTAAAAATATTTTCAATTTTGCCAACCAAGTAAGCCCATTCAAAATATTTTGACCCAAAAACTAGAAGTTTTAAACTAAAAATTCCGCGAAATCATAGGCCCCTTTTTGTTTGCTACTTTTTGAATGAGACTGCCGGCATTACAGCCAAAAAAAAACAGAAAAGATGTTTCACATCATCTCTATTGAGTATCCGAGTAACTGTCTATTTTTTTTATATTCAGGTAGCATTTCGAACCCTAAAACTGAATTATTTCCAGCTCTGAATTTCTCTTAGCCTTCCAACGATATGAAATACATTCAAAATATATTTATATATTTTTCTTCAATTTAGAAATAGGATCGAGCTACATGCAAAATTGAACTTGAAAATCGACCCATTAGAAGTTAATATAAACAACTCATGACTAAAACGCAAGCAAACAGAAGTCACATAAGTTTCAATTTGTAAATAGTATTGTGTTTAACGTTTTATTGGCAAACATACTTGATCCATTGGACTTCCCAGAGTTTCTGTTCTGCGGTGAGTCCAGCAGGAGCAGGCACGTTACTAAAGTCATGTCTTCCCTTGCTAATGGCCAACTCCCAGGCACCGAGAGCCTGCTCAAAGAACCCCTGCTGTTCATAGGCTAGAGCGATCCCAGTCTCCTTATACCGGGAGTGTTTTTGCCAAAGGGCCGTCCACATGTCCTCCTCCCGCAGAAGTTTGTACATCTCTGCCATGTATTCTATTGGGATCTGAAATTACAAACAGGGAGGCGAAAGGAATGTTTTAGAAAAATATGTATTTGCATCGAGAAATTATTTATTACACAGTATTAGAAGATCCATGGATCAATAACCTAAAGAATATAACAACGAACTGTATGTACTTCATGATTCATAATAAAGAGCTTTAGTTCATATAATTGTCGATATGATTCTAAATAAATACATACTATATATACCTATTTTAAAATTTCCTTCACCGACATTTTGTTCATACTAATCATGAAAAACTAGATTAATATTAAAAATGTACTTCAATCAGATTGAAAACAAAATGAAAAAAACAATGTTTAAATAAAATTATTCAAAGGTCGATTTTATAAATAAGCCTAGTGTACATGAAATGAAACCTTATTGATTCTAAAGAGAAATATCTTACATCAAATAATTAAATAAGATGCGAATAGAAACCTAATAGCTAGTAAAAAAGTGCAACAGAATGATTTTAAATATTTGCAGAAAACGGAACTAATGAATAAAAATGAGACAGATAACTTTACTTAGTTGAAGAATATAACTAATGAATGAATATAACAAATGAAAATATCTTAATACAACTTAAGCACGCCGTCCTTCGGATGGGACGTTAAGCGATGGTACCGAGCCTGTACGATGTCAGGTACTCGTTAAGAACCTTATGCTAGGTGGTTAAACCCAGGTAAGCAACATTTTGGACTCCCACAGTAGTCAGGCTCATGTCCACCAGAGTGACAAAAGAGCGCTCTGGTAGTAGGCGATATGACCTCGTAGTTAAAGCCCGGGCGTGAGTCATAATACCTAACTATCTTAAACTTATTTAAAAAGTAAGATTAAAAAACACTTAAAAAAATATATATTCAATAAGACTACAGAGAATAGTCTGTATTAATAACTATCCTTTTGTATTAGTAATTATCAGGGTATTAATCAGTCAAGTGTTATTAATAAAGAAAATAAATAATAAGTTATTTTACTCAATTTCAAGTTCATTTTATAATAACTGCGCTTATTAATAAATAATACATGGTTTTGAATTACACTTCAAACTCCGGTGTTAACTGACACGTAGCCCTTGCCAACTGAGTTTTGCCATGTTTGCGTTTGTTTTCAAGTATACAAATAGTTTTTTTAAATACGCAAAAAGCGTATGATTTGTAGTGAAATCCATTCTAAAAATTATTTTTCATTTTTACTAGTTGGATCATAACGACATACTATTGGGTGAGTCAAACTCGTTTCTCTCGATCAAAATGTATACAATACAAACCTGGTGTGGATTTTCAGGTGGTTCAAAATCGTAACAGTCCAATTCTCGTTTTACTTTATTCTGTAAAGCTATAGTTGTTTGATCGTTCAGATATTTTTCCATTCCCAAAGTAACTCTATGCCAAAGATTATGATTTTTTCCCAAGAAGAACATAATAGCACTGAAAATGAAAATAATATATAACTTAATGTTTCAAACGGTGAAATTATAATAGGTAAACTGAACAAAATAAAAAATTTTTAGTTTTCATAATTTGGAACTTGTCAATTAGAGAGCAAATGGACGACATTAAGCAAAAAGCAACCATATAATTGGAGAAACTTGAAGTAGAAATTAGTGTTTCTAAAAATCAGGAGTTTTGACACTTTAACGAGAGTTGATTTTTGTATCAACCATTCAGGATAATTGTATACTCCAAATGAGTAAAAAAGAATTGTCGGTGAAACCAATCAACCGTTTGGGCTAATAATAAATAGTTGACTTACAAAGGGACTTCTAAATAATCGTACACAATACCGTGTCGATAAATTCATTACATCGGCAGTTATTAGCATCTTTGAATTGAGCCCCCTCCCCCTTTCCCTTTGGTCGATTTGGCTGAAAATAAATTGGGTTCTAAATTCACATATAAAATTACGTGTAGATACATTCATTCTATCGGGATTTATCGTGTTTGTGGAGACCTCTCTCTGAGTTCCCCATTATAGTGACAGACAGACAAATATTCGACTTCCCCAGCTATACGAAGTTCAGTATTTGTATCATATTTGCAATCTGGAGTTCTCCGATATATCTATTAAAATGTTAATATCTCCAAAAAATGTTCAGAGGGTCGCTTTCTATCTGCTTAATGCTGTTCAATTAAGCCTAAAATTGGGAAAATTACGAATACATTTCATTGTACTCAAAACGCATCATTATTGAACAATGTTTTCAATACAAATGAATATTCTCTTTTTATTAAATATAAAAAGGGCATATAAAACTTTTTTAATTTATTCGTTTTTAAAAAACATCAAACAAAACAAATAGAAGACAACAGATTCTTGTATTAACAATTAATTAAAACAGACCAATACGAAAAATATAGTGAAAACGTTGTTATTATTGTAGACAAAAATGTACTCTGAAATATTCTAAAGCCTTATAATAGAAAAGTTTTTTTTTTTTTTTTTTCACAATTGTATTTTATAAAACATATTTTATTTTGTCAGATGTTACAACAATTAATTAAATGGGATTGTGAACTGATGATGACATTTGACCATAATCCGGCATACTTGCAATTCACTAACAATCACTTACGGTTTAATTTGAACAGGAGGGTTACATAGTGACAGCCCTTCATACAGGGTAGAGACAGCACTGGGATGGACATCCTTCTGCACGATGTGAGATCCACTGATCAGAAACGGCACCATCTCTCCTGATAAAGACTGAAATTTGCCATTATTATTAAAAATGAGGATATATTGAGAAACTTGTAACAAATAAAATAACTTTTTTGATATATTGTCTATTCTTAAGAGACCTTAATCGTAGTTTATAACTAAACCTGACGATGATGTAGTACCGAAAACGGTAGTTTATGTATACATTTTTTTGTGGAATAAACAATATTTCAAAAAAGTAATTAGTAAACCTAAACGACATAAATATGTAGAACAAAGATTATATTGTTAATTACAAAAGAACATTCGACCCATAATCAGACAATGCTTTTCCTACAAGATTTTAAAAGAAATGCCAATATTTTCCTGTGGGCTGGCAGGCTAACAAAATGTGTATCATATAAGAATTATATACGGCAATTTAACATAAAACTTTCGAAAAGTAACAATCATTAATTTGTTTTTAAGTACTCTATAGTTAATAAAAACCTATTCATTAATCGGCTGTCAAATAACAGAAATCTCACAGAAAATAAGATCATGTGTCTAAATGTTATTTATTTTTCAATGGACAGATCCAACTTACATACCTACTTCTGGCCCATAATACAATCAGTTCTCCAATATTTTCTATTATCTACCCAGTGTCTTGAAACTTAAAGCATTCACTTTTGATGAATAATGCATTTCTTCTTCCTTTTCATATAAGTACTTCATTTTTATATTCAACTGTTGCATTCCCATTTCTTATGTATTTTATTTATTCTCGTTGTCATATTATTACTATTATTTATTTATTTTTTTCCTCTCATTAATACTATTACTCTTCATTTTTTCTGTTATTCACTATTGCTACTTACATTTATTTCCCTATTTAAATTTATATTAGTGTCTGAAATGATGTTAAACTCGCTTTATAAATATAATCTTACACAGATATTCACTGTATTTTTTTTCGACTTTATCAGTTTTAGTTTTTATTTACCAAAAGGAATGTATTTTTTTTATTGTATCTATTTAATTTATATTTATTTTCTATATTCCTTATATCATGATAAAGTATCAATAACGTTCAGTTCACTCTCACTTTGTTTAATTATGAGCCTCTATGTTGACAATTGTAACTGTCACAGATTCAACTGTGTTATCTCTTTAACAATGAAATTATTATTATATTATTTTACTGAAAAATGTTTGAATTCGTTGTTGATTGTTTTGAATCAGAGCCTCTAAGAACTCCAATTTGGGCTGGAAGAATTATTCTCTACAGATTTCTATCTCTAAAATCGACTCTGCTGTTATGGTAGTTTTTATTCTATTCAATTCTGTCCTGTTTGGGTAGAGGGGTATATGTCAATTTTTTGTGAAAATGGGTAACACCTATCTAAAGCAAGTCATAACTTGATTTAGATAGGTGATCTCTATGTTGGGGTAAAGAGAAATAAGTCAGAATCTTATGACATCATTCTCAACTGAGAAACATGGGAGTTCTCTGAAAACTGACATATACCCCTTTACTCCAACACCACAGAATTATTCTTGAACGAATCAAGAACAAATAACCGGCATCTCCAGGGAACAATCACAACACGAAACGACTATATATATACATAATCCACTATGCCCTCAGGAGACTGAATTTCAAATATCAGCTAAAAAGTACTAAAGAAATATTATATAAAAAAATATTAAATAAAATAAAAGTAGTAAATACTATAAAAAAAAAAAGACTTACAGTTCTCTGTTTATCAGACATAATGGCCCAGATACGAGGGAATAAGTCAAGCCACACTTTTTCGGCCAGTGAAGAATCATTGTGACACAACTGATTAAGACAGCCAAGAAAGTGAGTTATCTGATTTTTTCTGGATCTTTCAACCAATTTAAAATTTTGTTTCACTAATTTTTCTACTGTTACAGTTTCTTTCTGAAAAACAAAAATTGAAAATAGAATGTTAATAAATCAAAGAATAAGAGCAAAGTGTTTTTAAATCCTTTAGATCTGTCTGTATTATTGAACATTTGGAAATGCCAACAGCGGAATAAAGATATTGAGTGCAGAAAATCACACCCCAACAATTTTTATATATTTTCTGGTAAAACAACAAGTAGCTTCTCCATCATTCATTTATAGCAGAAAAATATTGTATAACGCTACATAACGCTCCTTTTTGTTTCTCCAGCCATAGCTTCTTTTTATAAAAAGAACTGAGGGAATTACAAATGTAATCGATTTTGAGTTCTTAATCAGAATTTCAACATCAAGCAAATATCTGTATATGTGCATTAGCATTATAACTCTTGATAGAATGAATATATCGATACAAAATTTCATACCCGACTCTACCATGGGAGTTCTATATTTTGCCTATCCTAAATTTTTATTCAACTAGGGGTCTTTAACGAGTACCTATCATCGTACAGGCTCACGACCCTCGCTTAATGTCCCATCCGAAGGACGGTGTGCTTAAGTTTTTTTTTTTTAACTCCCAGATAAAATAAACTAAGGGCCTCGGCCGGGTTTCAAACCCGCTATCTAGAGCTCAGTAAGGAAGCACGCATACCACTGAGCTACCAGAGTACTCTAAATGAGTTAAGATATTCTTTTACACTGTCCAACTATATTTATCCTTAACAATAGTAGATTGGAATTTTTCAAACTATGTTATAGTAATGATGAATAGTAGTTTTTTTTTATTCCTTACTCTTCAAGAGAGTACATTTCCATAGCAAGAAAGAAAAGATCTAGCTGACTTGTCACCTTTCTCCGACACTCCAAAAAAAAGCTCTCGAATAGACTTTATTATAAGGGCAGTTTTTACTCAATTCATTCAAACTATACTTAATTTATAATTAAAAAATAATTTAAATTTTTATTTATAAAATTTGTCGGTGCATCCCCTAATGTACTTCGCTATAGCGATCAACTAAGTCATCACTTTTCCTCTAAAACCAATTGACCTATTTGGTTGAAAATCAGTGTCTTACTGAACGACTTCTAAACCCACATCTGAAATTTTGCATACCTGGAGTTATTGGGGTTTTTCAGTTGAACCACCCCCTCCTCTGATCCCCCCTCTCTATGTCGTCCTTATGTGATTCTACACAAAACATTTCTTGACGGTACATCATTACATCGGGAATTATCGTGTTAACAGAAACACAAACAGACAGAATTTTTTTTTTACATACCGGTGAAAACTCATTATCCAATTCTCACAACTTCCCCTTAACTTCGTATAAAAACTTGATTTCTCACTCCGTAATAAAAAAAACTATAATCAAATTCAAATCACTACAATTCAATTTTGATTACACATTAGATCACAAACACACGCAACATTTTTTTCTTACTTGTATTCCTTGGGTAGGAAAACGAGAAATTCCTGTGGAAACGCAACATTGCATTTCTCACGGATTACATAACTTGCTCTATACCACGTAAAGCTGGGGAAGTATAAAACAAAATCCATTTTTGGTGTCTGGAAGCACGGTAACTCCCGAATGTATCGAGACAAAAGTATATATATGTTGATCCAGAGCCCCATAACGATGACACCAATTGATTATAAGCCGGACCGACCAGCCAACGATGGAGCAGAGAGGGGACTTCAAAAACTATGTTGATCCAGAGCCCCATAACGATGACACCAATTGATTATAAGCCGGACCGACCAGCCAACGATGGAGCAGAGAGGGGACTTCAAAAACTATGTTGATCCAGAGCCCCATAACGATGACACCAATTGATTATAAGCCGGACCGACCAGCCAACGATGGAGCAGAGAGGGGACTTCAAAAACTATGTTGATCCAGAGCCCCATAACGATGACACCAATTGATTATAAGCCGGACCGACCAGCCAACGATGGAGCAGAGAGGGGACTTCAAAAACTGTTGATCCAGAGCCCCATAACGATGACACCAATTGATTATAAGCCGGACCGACCAGCCAACGATGGAGCAGAGAGGGGACTTCAAAAACTATGTTGATCCAGAGCCCCATAACGATGACACCAATTGATTATAAGCCGGACCGACCAGCCAACGATGAAGCAGAGAGGGGACTTCAAAAACTTGTTGATCCAGAGCCCCATAACGATGACACCAATTGATTATAAGCCGGACCGACCAGCCAACGATGGAGCAGAGAGGGGACTTCAAAAACTATGTTGATCCAGAGCCCCATAACGATGACACCAATTGATTATAAGCCGGACCGACCAGCCAACGATGGAGCAGAGAGGGGACTTCAAAAACTATGTTGATCCAGAGCCCCATAACGATGACACCAATTGATTATAAGCCGGACCGACCAGCCAACGATGGAGCAGAGAGGGGACTTCAAAAACTTGTTGATGAAATGAATGCATCGACACTAAATTTTATACGTGGAGTCAGATCCCCTTGATTAATGCAACTACTGTTTTCCAGCCAACTTGGCCATAGATTAAATGTTTCAAGGTAGACCAAAAACTTATTGATTACAAACAACCCGAGCTGGACACTTTTTTTTTTTTTTTCATCAATGAATTTCAAATGAGAATCGGTTGGCGCAAACATCGATTCATTCCGTCGGTCCATTCAAGAGAACAACAGTGTATTATTTTAAATTTACCTCAGTTCCATCAGTATCTACTTCCATAACTTCAGTTTTAACAAAGGGCGTTAATGCAAACCGGTCACATTCTATAGGATCTCCAACAACCAGAACACCAGTGATACTTTCCAGAAGGGGAGTCATGTCGTCCAACTGAGTGAAGAAATCTGATAAATAGAAATAATAATAAGTTAAATATAAAATTCCATGAACCGTAGAATTTAAAAGCAATTAACAATAATATAAGTAATTGTTATTCATATATTCCTATTAAACTCTATTTAATGGGACGTTAAGCGATGGTCTCGAGCTTGTGCAGTGTCAGGCACTCATTTAAACAGTACCCTAAGTAACTAAACCTGGGTAAGCAACATTTTAAACTCCCGCAGTCCACCTAAAGCCCACCAAATCAGCGAAAAACGCTCCGGTAGTAAGCGATAGTACCCCCATGTTTAATACTTAGTGATAACAAAGTAACAAAAACAAACGTTTTTTTGAAAATACGCACTCATTATAAAATACAAATAGTAGCATTTAGTACAGAGAAATTTTTCTAAAACGAAATCAGAGGGAAACTTAAAAACTCTTAGTATTACTCGACAATAATTATTGCCTGTGTTAACAAGCCATGATTTTGAAATTATAATTTCAAAATCATGGCTTGTTAACACAGGTATAACTACCACATTCCTTGTATTTGTTAGATTTAGATGTTTAACAAGTTTTAACACTGATTCATTTTTTACAAATTTACAAAAATAAATGTTTACTATTATAAGAAGAATAATTAAGTATTACAAATGGAGTAAAAGAACAGAATTTAAAAATAAATAGTATTACGCCGCCTAGAATACATTCCTGAAGAACTATATTTGTAAGAATGTTCAACACAAATGAACATTTTCCCCAGAGAATATTTACAAAATGTTCAATTTAACCTTTTTTGGAGGACCTCAAATTTAAAAACATATGAAACATTTCCATCACAGTGTCTTTTAGAAAACATTTCAACAGATAAAACATTTCAGCAGATATCTTAAAATGGTTTTTACTTTCGAAATGAGTCATTCCTGCAGCCGCTATATTAGAGTGCGACATTCCATACTTGGAAATATCTAAGAATCCATGAAAATGTAATATTCAAACCGACATGAAACTGGAAATAGGGGGAAAAAGGAGAAAAACTCTTGCATATTCGAGAATACTTTCATTAAGGGACGTAAGAACGTCATACAAATTACCGACTGACATGAAAAAACTACTCCAAACACTCAACGACGAATACAACGCACTCATCGAGTTTCTTAAAGACGCAAAACTCCACGAGGAAATACGTTGGGCTAAAGACACTTCCGAAGAGTTTTTTGAAAAATAGTTATCTTAATTTTTATTAAATTGAAAAATGTGTCTACTTATTCTAAATGTATCTATGTATTTTTTTTTTATATATTCATATATTTTTAAGTATTTATTTATTCAGTTTTTATTAATTTCATTCTTCGTTTTTAATAGTTTTGTTATTACTACTAATCATACCTGTGTTAGACTCAAGCAGGTAATTATAAAACTAATTTATAAGCTATCTTAATTTTTAAATTCTTTTGACGTTTCCCATTACCATGTATTGGTTTAACGGAAATATATAAATGTATTATTATTATTATTATTAAATACATATAAATGTATTATTATTATTATTATTAGAAGTCAACCTTTTGAAGACGGATAAGTGATTGTTTTGATGTGGAATGTCACATATAGAAAGTTTCCAATAAATAGCTTACCTAAAAGTTATTATCTACTTACTTTCATCAGCAGTCACTAGAATAAGTTCAATGCATTGTTTAATCCAATAGTGAGATCCCATAGGTTCCCAATTTTGGGAGCTGACAATGTACAACAGTCGGTCGTGTATCCGTCGTCGCATTGAAGCATCGAAAATATCGAAAAATTTGGTTCTTATCTGTGGCTGACTACATCTAAGTCCGGCCAAAAATGCTGGTTCAAGTTTTTGAACAAGTTCTGTTGTTTTGAGAGAATCATCCCTAAAATAAAAATATACATTTTGTATAACTGGTTTAGTTAGGATTACAAATAGAAAAAAATATTTAAATTTAAAAACAATTTAGCAGGGAAGTTAAAAGGCATATCTGACTCCTAGTTCACTAGAGTTATGGCAACATTCTGCTAGCTAAACGTTCACCGGTGATACACCGGCAATGTACGTCCCGAAGTCGAATTATTAGTAATAAACTAAGTTACCGCTCTCCCTCAAAACACTCATTCTCCCTGGTAGATGTATTACTTAGCCACTTCTGAATCTATATATAAAATATAATTTAACAATGTTCATCACATTGAGTGTTATAAGGGTTTTGAGGATAAACCCCCCTCCCCCCCACTCTAAGAAAACGTGAAATTTCATTGGACACTTCAGAATGTTTGGACCATAATATAACTTCCTATACGGGAAGTAAAAAGGAGGGTAATTTATTTAACTTTTACCAAAAAACGTACCATTTTGTACCATAAGAATTTCGAGTCAAAAAGTCACACCGCTTTCAGAAAGAAAATTATTTTTATTTTTTCGACTTGAAGACAAGAAACAGTTTACAAAAATAAAAGTATAATAACTACATACATATTATAAGAAGAAGGTAGAAACAAGAGTCCTTGTGGGAATACATAATATATAGACGAAAAAGCGCTCTGGTAGTAGACGATATGACCTCGTAGTTAAAGCCCGGGCATCCGTGACAATAACTGATAGAAAATTTAAAGAAATAAATATCATATGCTGATTATAATAATTATAAATGTAACCACCAGGAGTAAACATAATGCTAAAAAAAAATGAATAAAAGAACATTTTATGGACCTAATCATTCATTGCTCTTGTACCCTCTCTAACGACTATTGTTACTGTAATTGTTACCTACCTGTAGACAAAGTTGACAAGCTCCAAAAACATGGGGTTTAGATCAGGGAACTTTTTCTCAACAAATATCATTAATTTTATTAAAAGTTGAGTTTTTTCCCTTAAACTAGGTCCAGCCAGTGGTTTTGTGTTCTTTACCCATTCTTCTACCATCTGCAAAATAAAGCAACTTAAGCATCCTCCGCTCAAATAATAAAATATATATACATAGATAAAGTTAAGTGTATGTTTATTCCAGCATGGCGCCTCACCGTCCCATCTATATTCACGTCATTCATTTTCAGTGAATGTTCAAAATGAGTCAGGAAGAAGGTAGGCTACTTGTAACTGAATCTCTTAGGGATGGCTGTAGAAGAGGGGTGGTGAATTTCTTATACATTTTCACATTATGTGTAGGTCTTGACTTCAAAAATATAGCTTTCCCCCACATTACCTAATACCATAATTCAAAGTGACATTGGGCAAGTTACTTGGCATATCTAAAGTTTAAGAAGTGGCGGAGGGGGGACTGTAAATATGAAACCCCAGATTTATTTCCTTAGTAAAATGTTGGGTAGGTAGCACATTGAAACAGACAAACTATTTAAAGGGAGAGAGGGCTCCCAATGAATTAAAGTCGGCGCAGACAACTTTCTATCTTACACGATTTAGGGGGGTTAGTTTCAATATTTACTTATCTTTTCTTTGAGACGGGGGGAGGAAAAAAAATGTTATTCTTTGGCTGGGTATGGCACGTGATCGCAGCTCTCGGGTAAAGTAATATATCGCAAAGTTACTCCCAGGCACCGCCGGGTAACCTGCTAGTGTAATAATAAAAACAAAATATAATAATATAAAAAAATATCAAACCTTGCAAATGGCTTTCATAACTTTTATATCAGGAGATTTTTCAATTAATCCAACTAAAATTGAGCTGATAAAAATTTTCTTTGTATCTCCATTCATTGCACCAATTCTGTTTTTGACCAAATCAAGACTGAGAATCAGTAAGTCACTCGTCCCTGGAATAAACAGTGTAAACTGCATTAAATGTGACATTTTCATTATAATAACATTAATCAGTTAGGAGTTTGGAGGCAAGTTTCTCATGTATCATAAAAATAATAAAAAAACAACATAAAACGTATTTTAAGGGGGTTCGGATAACCGGGAAATTTAAAAAAGTATAACTGCGTCAATGATAATTTATTAACCTAAACTGGCTTCAAAGTCATTTCCTTCTTCTATTTTCTCATAAAATCTCACTGATCCGACACTTATCCGATACATATAGAATTTCTAAAGGCTAGAACAGCTTGTCTACAACTTGAGTTGAACTTGATTTAAAACATCTTTTGGATGAATGCCATGAAAATAACATAAAAACATCGAGAAAAGTGCCTTTAACAAAATAACTGTCTTTCTTCTTTATTTGAAAGAAATTAAACATAATTGAATCAGGGCTCATGGTGATTCCTAATATTAAGGTTATAAAATGGAACTTGTCCCGAGTCATTCTAGATATCAATGAATAAATTAAATGACCTATTGACAAATATGAATGATTCAGTTCGTAACAATATGTCCAACGATCATTTAAAACATTCCAGTTTTGCAACCGCTTTTCACTACGCTCATAACTTAGAATTATCAAAAAAATATATACGATATGTATTCTCATTGTACATTTTTCTAATATTACGGGTAAACCTATAAAACTGGGTATAGGTTCATTCTGCAACTTTTGAATAGGGTTTTGATTGCACATTTACAATTGAAGCGGTCATTGTTAAAAGGGGATATGTGACATCAAATGTCAAAACGACTTTTTTATATTTTCATAATCTTGAGCACTGAACACATCTTCTGTGTTGAAATGAGACATGTGCAGTGCGCTCTTTGGTTGTGGTGGAGCTGAGAATATCTGAGTCACTGTTGAAAGGAGGTATGTGACGCAATTCTTTAGGAAGTTTTATTGAGCTTCCCAAAATTTTTATTTTTGTTACATATCCCCTTTCAACAATGACCACTTCAATTATATAGTTGAAAAGAAAGACTTTCCTAGTAGCTCGAATTATTCATAATTAACTAAGACTTCTCTATCTCTCTTAATCCTCTTTCTCTTCTACTGATTTGACTGAAAATCAATGAGTATTACTGAGGTCAATTTAATTAATTATTTGATAATTAATAATTAATAATCATTCTCCTAACTCTGCTCTATTCTTAGTATATATATATATATATCTGGGGAATTAATAGGAATATATACTAACCAGGAGAAGTCTCATTAGTGGAGGGCGTGAGATGTTCCCTGCTCATCCGATGTATGACCCGGACGAAGGGAGTGATGAGTCGGTCCACATAGCTTGGGTTGCTGCTACATGCAGCCTTCAGCATCATGATGGTACCGAATAGACTCCCAGAGTTGGCGTTCATATTGGTCTCATAGTTGGCCAACCCCTCATACACCACCTGGACAACAATAACAACTGTAATAATATTGTAACAAGCAAACTGTCCATTGGTAAAATCAAGTAGTGTACATTATGGTTAGGGTGTACTCCTGCTATAACCAGGGTTAGTTCAGTACGTGTAGTACAAATATAATTTTTGTTAATAGTCGATTATGCATATGAAATGTGTAATACTTCATTCAAAGAGTACAAATAATTTGAGGCTTTATAAACTAGAAGATAGAAAAATTATCCTGCCAATGGACAACTTGCATGTTTTTTAAATTGTCATTGTTTTTTATATGGGCCCGGCCAAGGCCCTTAGGTTTTTTATCTGGAAGGTGATACAAATTGAGCACGCCGTCCTTCGGAATAAGAAAAGTTCCACGATGGTCCCGTGCCTGTACTATGTCCGGTACTCCTTAGTGATACCTATCTTATGTGAATAAATCTAAGTAGGCAAAACTTAGGACTCCCATAGTCGGGCTCATGTCCACCAGAGCGACGTTTTAAGTATACAAAACATCTTCATCAAAGAATAATATTGTTTTTCTTCTTTTAAGTGGGAAGTAAATTGCACGAAAAAACCGAGTCGGAGCGAAGCATGATTGGCTCCACCGAATGTCAATCGCTCAGAAAAATCGCGAAAACCATGAATAGGCTACGCATAACAATTGAATACACAATCGACATAATAGTTAAAATCAAAGAATGTGGGAGAATTGAAAATAAATGGGCATTTATCTGAGACCGGTCAGCGAGTAATTGTTTGCACAATCAGAGGATGTTTGAGGAGAACGGCTAGGAAACAATACTACATTATCCATGTTAATAATAAGAAAATGCAACTCGATTGTACACCTAATTTCTCGAGGATGTCCGCTACGAATGTTTCATTTTAACGGTTTTCGCCCTACATACCTGTCGATAATGTCTTGAATTATTGTGAGGCATATTCATAATAATTTCACGACTTTTCTATGCAATCGGCATTCACTGTGAAAGCAAATAATCATGCCACGCTTCTACTCGTTCTTTCCCGCAATTTCTGTCCCATAAAAAATATATATATATATTTCTCTTTCCAAGGGATGAATAAAGAAGCATGAAAAAGAAAAATTATCATTAACCTTTCATAATTCCTGTCCTTACTTTACTAGAGAAGGCTCTACTTATCTGTAAACAATTTCAGAACCAAATTCAATTCAACAAAAAAACTACAATAATTTCAAATTACACTATTACTTCTCCCGTCACAATGGTACCACGTACGCAAATAAAACCATAAAAATAAAAATTTAATTAATTAAGAAACAAAAAAAATTGTATGTACGAAAGTGATAAATGAATTACCCTTCCAACGGAGGAATAAATGCACTCCAATTCTTCATATTTTGAGGACACGGTAGAATTCGAAGGTTCAGTAGGAAAGATCCCCATGAGTCGAGTGAGCAGCCCGTGCGTCAGACGAATCACCTGCAAATCAAATAGGAAATTTAAAATAATTTGTATTTTTTGAAAGTAATATCAATTAAAAATGATAATTATATTCATCATTATGCAAGATAAAGTCTTTATTTTGATTTAGTAGATACTTTGATAGTGTAATTTTTATAATGGCTATTTTGTTTTCATAGGCATTAAAGTACGTATGATTAGTACTCGGTTCATTACACGCCAAAAGCACCACTTTTCCGACATCAACATACTGTTTTTTCATAAGCTGTATTACAGGGGTTTGTTAATCTAAAGATAAGCCTGCTACTGTCGCCATAGCAAAACCAACCACGTCGATGAATGCTCGCCACATTTGTGTACATTTAAATAATTATGTAAAACGTATGTAATTACAGTATTTTAATTACATTTCTAAAATAATTTCATCACATACTAAATCTGATTCGCAGCGCACATAGGTTACACCCGGTTTTCTGCACAGAAACCTCTCTGGCTCAGCCAGTATTGAAATCATAGCTCGATTATTACTTTTGGAATGTTATGAAGGACACTTCAACAAAACATATCTCGAAATATTAAAAATATATAAACAAATACGATTTCGTTGACCAATAACCTCATCAGCCGGATTTTTGTCAAAATCACTCTTCTTTAATATGACACTTCATTTGTTTTTAAGCTGAGCAGACGTGAAGTTATGTGTGGAAAAGTAGGATTTCCAAGCAAACCGGACAAGTATACAAGTATGTGACTTTAAATTATTTTTTAAAAATTAATTTCCTATTAATTTTCAGAAATATATATATATAATAATATAAGTATATAGAAATGAGCTACACTTTTAGAAGAAGGGAAGGGTTGCCATCCCTCAGTTCTTTAGGTAGTTATTCGCTTGCTTTTGCTTTTATTTTATTAGCCAATTTTCATTTAGCTTTATTCTGTGATAGTTAGTTGCATCCTTCATTGTTAGTGTTAGATTTAAGTAACAATGTCGGAGGAACGACGGAAGAGACAGGGACGGAGTGAAAGTCTTGGCAGAGCTGCACCCCTGCCAAAACCAGCCCATCTCCCCAGCTGACATGTTTCACCTTACATAATACTAAACGGTTTAAGAAAAAAAAAAAAAAAAATCAACTTACCCTGTTATTAGAACTGGAAATACAAGCATTAAGTCCTTTTTGTAAGGACTTACAAGAAAGCAAAACTTGATCTTTCTTCATGACAGAGAGAGCCAGTGTGAAGAGTTCAAGGGCAATACAAATATTTCCCAAGTTCTGCTCCTGAGCATCAACTGAGCAGAGCAGTTTGTCCATCCAAGGAACACGAAAGTCAATACCGGAGGTGATCTCAGGCTTCAACGCTGTTCGGACCAGGTTGTAACATCGACGAGAGAGGATCTCTCCAGGGCCACTGATCCCTGTCGCGACCTGACTGTTCGGCTCGTTCACCTGGACATTTTAAAACGAATAGAAAGTTTTATAACAAATCATCATTAATTAACATCTCTTTTAGAAAATAAGAAATAATCATGAAAGATGTGACTAGAACAGGACTTTCCCATACCAACCATGTTCTTACAGATCCCCCCCTCCCTCTCCTCAAATTATCAAATGCAGTTCAAGCTGGCATTACTGGCACAAGAAAGTAATGTGTTAGCATCAGTGGCGTTCTCTGTATTGTCAGTTTGAAATGAGCTTTCGGGGGGTGGGGTGGGGTGAGGGGATAGAGAGAGATCTGTAAAAATGTGATTGTTATAAAATAGATGTTATGGCCATATCAGATTATATATATTATTTATTTTTATTCATTAAAAAACTATCAATAATAAAAACATATTTTGAAATTCGTTGCTTTGCGTTAAGGGCATTTTGATAGTCGCAAATACAATAAGAAAAGTTTTTTGTATGGACCAATTTTTCAATAAAACAAAAAGCATAAATCAAGCAAACTTCGAAAAAAAAGGGTTTCGAGATGTCAATTTAAGACGGTTTTGGGCAAGTATCTCGCGAACCGGGCGGCTTTTGAAAAATTGCATTCTCTAGTAAATATGGTTTTTGGTTTCCCCTAGATCTATTATATGGAGAGATTTTCGAATTAGGCCATAAACTTAAGCGTTATCTTGTAAAATGTACTTAGGTCGTGAAGTAAAGTTGCCTCAATTTCTTTGACTTCGGCTAAAAACTAATCAGATCTAAATTAGCACATGTTGTATTTTCATCTCAAATTCTAGTTCATTGATACAATAGTTTCAGAGTTAGAGCGCTAAGAAAGCGCCAATCACATACAAACAGACAGACAGACGCACAGGGGGCCTAGAAACATAAAAATCCGTTGCACGATTACAATACTTCCTAATACTAAAGGTATAAGAAAGTAAACATTGAAAAAGACAATGGCTTTATCCTTTTGCTGTAACTTACAATCTGGACCGTACGTAGAAAGTCCCACCCGTAGTACTACCTAGATAAAACCGGAAGAAAGAAGGCCAAGAGGATGGCCCCGTATAGGAGGGGTGGTTAGAGGACCTGGGACAAAGAAGAGAAATTGAAGGGAGGGGGAATAAGGAATATGGGAGGACGGAAATGGGAGTGGAGGAGGATTACCTAGGCCCACTACAGGAGAAGAGAAATATGAAGAAAGTACAACTCACATTGCATGCTAGACGAATCAGAAAGTTAACTAAAACTTCAGCATGTGCCTTGTCCAAAGGCTTCGAACCATCGGCCTCAGTTTTATCTGAAGAGGTCCCTGGACCTTTTTTCTTCATTACTTGTTCAGTTTCATCAACACAAACACGCTTGGCTGGAATATCTATTTCCTGTTAAAATTATATCATCATTAATCTTCAAAAGAGTTAAATTAAAATATAGGCATGACTATGTTCCAAAATTGTTTTTCAAAATATTTTCCAACATGAAAAAAGAATGATAACTACAAATTACCAAATCTGTAATATTTCAGTTCTTTTGGAAATCATGTAATTCAAGTATAAAATATTGTTGAGCGTTCAGGAAGGCTTCTTTATACGATACTTCGACGATATTATTATAGATACAAAATATGCGCTAAATTGCGCAATTTTTTTTTTTCAAATGAACCGATTAGCATCAAAATCAATAGGCCTTGTCTGACTGTGAAAAACGTTTTAAAAAAATAAACAATCAAATCGGTACATTTCTTCAGAAGTTACCATAAACCAAATAAAATTGAACAAAAGAGCGTATATTTCAAAAACCACTGATCATATTGGCACCAAAATCAATAGATTACTGAGACAAACATAATAACTATTCAAATTGGTGCATTTTAGCAGAAGTTATGGTGAACAAAAAAAATTTGAACAAAATTAGAAAAAAATAATAAATAATTCAGAAAACCATGTTTTTTTTACGTTTTGAGTATAGGACAATATGACTTTAGCTCGGAGACGATTTCATCAGACTATCATCCATGGGAAGATGAAAGTAAAATGTTAGCTTAGAATAGAATAGAATAGAGACAGTGAATGTTGTTGACAGGGAATAATACTCACTTGTTTAACCTGACCTTCATCTCTAATCCTTTGTAGTTCCCATCGGATTATGACTTCAGCAAGTTCACAGCCGAGCTTCTTGTGTTCCAGAGAAGAGGAAGCACTGAAGCCTAGTCTCTGCAATGCGCTCACCATATGTTGTATCAGACTGTGTCTTACTGGGTAGTAGACCTGAAAGAAAACCCATTATACACATTATATGGATTTACTTTCTGAGGGTATAATTAAATAACGTTAATGTGTATTAATCCAATCATTTGGATACAATTTGTGTTTCGCTAACTCAAAACAAATGTTTGAGCTTAGATTGTAGCTCAATGGTTACTACCAATAAAAAAATATTATAATTTATTTTATTTATGAAAAAATTATCATTCAACTTATTTCACGATTATTAGTTCAAAAAATATCAAGAAAAGAGTGATTTGTTTTGAACATTTTGCTCGCTATCTTAGATCTAAAACTGATGAAAAATTTGTTTTCTGTATTCTTCTGCTCTATACTTTCCAAAAATGCATTTAAAACAAATATTCAAAAAACGAACTCTCTCGTCTAAGTTTATTGAAATTTATATTCTAGTTCTTATTCCATTTGTAAATGCAAAACATTTTTAAAAAATATTCTCTTTTTTCATATACAAGGGAACAGATTAACTATCACGGTGAAAATAACGTTTTAGCGATTGTTTCTATTGGATCAAGTGGGTGTTCATTATTTATTGTTTATAGGTTACGGCGCCCTACCCTAAGTTTGTATTAATGGTACATGAAAATCCAGTCAACACACTAGCACTCTATACAACATGTATATTCTACAAAACTTGCCTATTCTGGTTAGAATTTTACAAAGAATATTTTGTTAATGGTTAGATTCTTGATATGAATAACCGTTTTCGCGTAATTCAGATAGTCTAAAAAAATACATAGGTGAATAATCAGCAAAGTTTTTCCTATGCGTGGATTGATCAACAAAATGTTAGCGCTCTCTCTAAAATCAAACGACCATTTCGGCTGAAAATCAATATATGCCTTATTCAGGGAATTTTCAATCGTTAAAATTCCGTTTCGATATATTCATTACATCAGCTGTTATTATTTGACTTTGACTGTTTTGGCTGAAAGTCAATAGGTGCCGTTCTTATGGGTTTCTAGAGGCTCTTATGATATTTCGTGTCAATATATTCCTTCTATCAGGAGTTATCGTGTTCATAGACAACATACGGAGACAGCCATGTTTTTTTTCTCTCTTTAAAAAAAAATGAAATTCTAATAACTCAAAACCGAATTGACCTATTACATATTTTACGCGCAACTGGGAAGGTTAAATGAGGAAGGGAAGAGAGGGAGAGGATGTTTATAGGCATCCGATATGCACCAAAATTAAATAATTGAAGAGATACATGCGTCAAAATGACCATTCTAACAAACCTAATTACATCAAAATATTTCGGAAAACCTTAAAAAATGTGAAAAAAAAAAAAAACGTACACTGTAATGGCGAACAACCAATTGAAGTATATGAAACAGCTGTTGCATGGAGTGTCCCTCTTCAACTATGATCTTCTTGGTCCAGTGAGTCAACATTTTATATCCGTCCTCCATTCTAGCAGGAAGGGCTGGTGTGAGGATGTCCAAAGCTTGTCGGACCACAGGCCGCACTTCAACTGCATGGGCCTTTAGCAGACTTCGAAAAACTGAAAACGAACAACACTCTTATTAAAATTACTCAAGAAATAAAAAAATTCTGCAAATTAAATCATTGATGTTTAAAAAAAACATTAAAGAATAGTCAAGGTCCACGGTGAAAACGTCTTTGCGCCGTTTTTCATTTTCTTTTCGATGCTGCCGTAGCTCTTGCATTTGCTCGGCACTGAAATTTTGTTAGCGCTCTAACTCTAAAAAGATGGTCACAATGAACTAGAAAGATTTCGCATGTCCTAACTTAGATCTGATTATATTTTAGCAGAAATGGGACGAAAACTAAGATCACTTTACTAGTACAGGATGAAACGAATACCATACTTGCATATTCTAAGATATAAGAAAGTAATAATTAAAAACAAATTATAATAATTTAACGATTAAAAAAAATTAGAACAACTAATATTGATAACGCTAGAATTAAAACGGTAGAAACAATAATCTAACAGAGATAGCTGTGCCATAATGTCTAGTTTTACTGAAATACTTTCACTGCAGTTCATGTCTCCTTCTCAACAAAATAGCAGCACTAAATCTTTATGGAGAAACTAAATTGAAAAATGTATAAAATAATAGTACAATTATAAAAAGAACTAATAGCAAAAAAATGGTGACGTGGCCATTACAGGACTTTCTTATACCAACCACGCTCATAGGTCACTCTCTATCCCACGTCTCAAATTTATTTCATATGGCATTAATGGGTATAAGAATGCCTGCTCTCAAATAGTTAAGTCCCAGGGGAAAGTCGTCTCAATTTTCGTTAGACTTTAGCCAAAATTTAATCAGTTTTAAATTAGAACATGTGACCCCTTCAATCCAAATTTCAAGTTCTTAGCTACAATCGTTTTTGCGGTAGAGAGCTCACAACTTTTCAATCACATACAGACACACTGACACATACACGCACAGACAGATATCATCGCGAAAATGGTCAAAACGTATTCAGAGGACCTTGAATCATTTGAAACGTCGATCTCGGATTTTCGCACGATTACAATACTTTCTTATACTATATGTATAAGAAAGAGAAAATTACCTTGGAGAACGATTCTCTTATATGGAACAGTGTGAATTGCCAGTTTGGAGATGATATGGGCAAAGAGAAGATGACCATGGTAGCGAGTGGCAGGGTCCACACAGTTGTTACTGAGAAGACAGGGCCAGGCGAAGGTCATGAGACGGCGGAGTTTGTAGCTCTGCGTGATGGGGTCGTGGATGTGGGGCAAGGCTTGCTCCACGAGAAGACAGGCCAACTGGAGGAGGAGGATCCGGACAGAGTCGCCATGCGAGTTGGGTACGTCGGGGTCCACCAACTGCAAAACACAACAAATGATAGCAGCGAATCTAACCGCGAAACTATATGACAAACGCCGGAGCGGCAATCATTCATTACAGCTTTCTGTAACAACCTGCACAAAACTCATTAAATACACGATATCATGTATACTTCCATTATATAATTAATTAATGTCTAATACAATTGGGGAGCTTGTAGTTGGAGTATTATTTTTTTCAGACTTCAAAAGAAAGCAGCAAGAATAATAAATAATATTAATCAAAGAAATGTTTTAAACACTTAAAATTTTGCTATTATCTGCGACTGCTTATACTTGAAGTATTAATCGCCATTAGAAAAAATATAAAAATTTCCCCTCTCAACAATACCATTATTCATGATTATGATACCATGAAGAAGAGTTTCAAATAAACAATGTTCCTACCTTTATAAAAACATTCAAAATTCAATAAAAAATGTTTATGACAGAGGAAATCAAGACACGATATCAGAATTTTCATGAAAAACTCCATCATGACTCCAATTCACTTATACAAGAATTATCCACAAATACTCTCGTCACAAACTACGACGCCTCAAGCGGGTAAGACAGAGGGACCTGCTCCAAGACTAGCCTGGACTACTCTTCACTCACCACTCCCATCCGAAGGAAGGCGTGCTCAAGGTTCTTTCATCTCCCAGATAAAAAAACTTAAGGGTTTTGAACGCGCTATCTTGGGCTCAGTAATTACTTACTATTAACTTTATTATGTTTTTATTTTTTATTTCGCTCTTTGTGACCTGATGAAGGGCGTATAGACGCCTCGAAATCTCGTCGTGAAATAAGACATCTTAAAAAAATATAAATAAAAAATATTTTTAATTTGGAATTTAATAAAAATAATACCTATTGTATTTATTGATTTAGGAATTTTATATTAATTTATTTTGTTTTTCGTGTTCGTATTCTAAGATTCAAAATAGGTTCATGTATATAATTTATAAGCTATTTTTGCCACTGATATCATTACAATAAAGCATTGTAATGTTACTCATGATACTCACTTTATTAATAAAAACAGAAATAATGTTATCAGGGGAGTCTTGATGTGGGTTGGGTGGTCCTCCGATAAGTCTGTCCCCTTCACCACGTTCGAAACAGACAGAAAAACTAGGGATGATGACTAGCTGAAGTATCTTGGCCTTCAACTCGCTCGAGAGGTGGCTCGACAGAGAGGACGGCTGAGCGGCTGTCGGAAACAGTTCGACAAAACGAAAATATGCTGCTCTTTTCCATTCAATTGTATAACTTTGAGCAACTGTTGTGTCGAGAAAATCTCGTAAATACTGCAAGAACAAACAGAAAAAAAAAAAAAATGAAAATAAAAAATGACAATAAACCATTATATATGTCACCATCAAAAGTCTAATTCAGGCAACTCACGCAGTGACCAGGCATAACCAGAAACTTTTAATATTAGCTAACACTAAAATGATCTCTACTTCGGTCTTCTTGTGAAATAGACCAATGATGAGAGGATCAACATTTTATTTTTTGGATACAAAATTCCTTTTAGTGAAGCAGAACAGGTTTCCCAATTAATAATCTTAATATAGTTAGTTATTATGACTCATGTCCTGGCTTTAACTACGAGGTCATATCGCCTACTACCAGAGCGCTCCTTCGTCACTCTGGTGGACATGAGCCCGACTCGGTAAGCACGCACTGAGCTACCGGCGCCCTCTAATCTTAATATATTGTCAGTATAATACGAAAACACTAAGTTGAGAAACGCGGACATATTGTGGAAGCATAATAAATAAATAAAACTAACTTTATTTTTAGAAATATTGTTTATTCCATAAGAAATTGTATATAAAATATATAACTAAACCTGACGATGATGTAATTTCGAATTGTTTATGTACAAATAGAGAATATTTCAAAAAACCAAGTCAGTTTTACTTATTTATGGACCCCTTAGTGTATGCGTTCATTAGGAGTCTTGGCTTTTGTCTAGTCTGAATTCAGACAAGCAGAATGTTTGTGTCAGTGTATGATTGAAAAATTCTAAGCCATTTCCAAATAAGCTAGAAAGCTGAAATTTGGAAGGCAAAGGCCAACCAACCCATTGAACACAATAAAGTAGACCAATCTGAAAATACAAAATAGCAGCCCTGGAAATGGGGGATAAAGATGGTGGCTATTCTCCTGCGAAACTTAATGACGAGTTGCAGAAAGATGCTGTTTTCAGCAATATCTTTGGGTTCAAACGTCAAGAAACAACCTCACTCATTGTATATAATTACCTTTCATGTCTCTCGAGATAACTGAATTCAAAGGGTAAGCAAATTCGTAAATACCCTGACTTCTATAGACGTTTGATTGATTTATGCGAAAATTGTTAATTATATGGAAGAATAAAAAAAGTTTCTTATGAAATTTCAGATATACAATTTTTTCCAGATTTGAAGTACGACCAACGTGTATACAGCTATAGCACTAACAAATTACCATTCATGTACACACACATAGAGACATCACCGCAAAGATGGTCAAAACATGTTAAGGAGACCTCAAAATGTGTAATTCCATTGAAAACTCGATCTTGAAATTTCGCACAACTACAATACTTCCTTATACTAAGTATATAAGAAAGTATTAAACAGTTACTAAGGTAATAATGTCTTTTATTGATATAATTACCAATTTCTTATTTTTTTACTGTCAACTTCCATATTTCTAAATCACAAATTATAGAAATAATTATCATAATTTAAAAATATATAGATATGTATATATTGTGATCATACCTGGAAATCTGGAATGAAACGATCGCAAAAAGATCGCAACAGATGAAACAGAAGATCAATATTTGTGGGATGATGGCTAAAATAATTTAGTAAAATTTTAACAAGTAATTTAGGTTCTTTCCAATGAATATGAGAAACATTCTCTATATTTCTGTGTCTAGCCTGAAACAATTGAAGGAGAAAAAGAAAAATTATGAAACAAATATTTAAAAAATATAATATATATATCACATTCTCATACTAATATAAACAAAATTTGCATCTAGTGGGATTTTAAAATATTTTTAAAAAATTGTCGAGTGGGCATAACACAGAATTAGGGTACCGCTCCTCTAATCGATTGTGTCTAGATGTGAGTATTGGAGAAGTTGTACTGTTTTTATATTTTATGTTGTTTCTCCTCATATTTTTATTTCTATTAGGTTTCAAGCAGCAATTAAAAAGTACGGTGTTCCTGAAGAAGAAATATTCCAAACAGCTGATCCAGTGGCGGATACAAGGGGGGGTGTAAAAGCAGAATTAGCCCCCTACCCCCCTAGCGCAGAGGCTCATAAATCAGTTTCTTTAAGGATAAAGAAATATGCACATTAAATTTGGAAAGACGTCCTAGTGATGCGCGAAGGACCTCTTGCGGTCTTGACAAAGTGTTTAGCTAACTTCATATATATATATATAATGTATACATAAAAGCTAATATATAATGTTATCCTGGATGGGTGTACTCAGGATGTGGAGCTTAGACCGTCAAGGGTGGGAGGCAATCTGTGACTTTCAGCTGAGTGTTAACAGAAAAAGATACAATAGCGGTTCAGGGATAGACGAATCTGAATGTGTTTTGTGCACGCGATTGAGGCTAGCATAGAAAACATTTCACTTAGTTGAGTAGTGTCTGTAAAGGTTCTCAGAACCAGAATGATTGCCCTGGCATCAAAATTAGTTCAATATATAAAGGAAGGAGTGAAAATTCTAAGGATGTATTTTTTTTTTTGTTACAGCAATAGTTTGGAAGCAATTGGAACACAGAATGAATTAGATTTGCCTTTTGTCTTTTGCCTTTTGTCTTCTAGAAAAAGTGAAAATCTATATAAATCGGCTGCGAATTTTTCAATATGGAGTCGGAAGTACGATGAATATTTATTTATAAAAGGAAGCGACGAAAACATTTTCCAGCTTTCTGGCATTTAGTTCCGTATTGAGGACTTTTATTGCCTCGATGTCTGCGTAGTAGTATACAACAAATAAAATAACATAAACAAGAACTTTGAATATTAATACATGATTGAATACAAAATATTTACCTGATAGTCCTCGTTACACCAAATATGTATATAGGTAGAGGCCAACTGCTGTTGAGTTGATATCCACTGATCATCGTATTTTACCAGAAGAGAGACAATTCGGATACTCTGAAATTTAAATTCCATTTTCTCCTCTGGAAAAAAAATAATAACAATGAGTAAATAAATTATCAAGGCAGACAGAAAATTTCATTAATAAGAGAAAGCTCAAAATTTATTGAACAGTAGCAATTATGTACAGTTTGCTTCCATCCCCTGAATCCGAGGGTTTTGTTGATCTTGTTTTTAAGGAAAAATATTTACATTTCATTAATTGTTATATTTATTGATGGCGGTCTGTCTGCATATTGCGTCCTGTTCTAAACTGATGGTTGAAATATACATTTAAATCCATATTAATAATGGTGAGATTCAACACTCGACCTACCGTTTCGTAGCCCCACCAACAGTAGTTTCCGAAGAACAACCAGTCAGTTGAGCACATAAGCTGATTTCTATATAAATCCGCTAAATATTCTCAAGTGAGTTCAACCAGTATTAAAAAATATATAATTAAATATATTTATAATTTACCTTGAGAAAGTTGGTCAGTTAAATTGGACGAAGCCAGTGCCATTGTGATCAGTTTATCAACAGAGGTGCTACTCTGAAGAACGTCTCTAAACGGCTTTCCTTCTTCGTGTTTTATCAAGTACTCCAAATATTTACTCCACAACTCATCCTTAAAAATGAAAAAAAACAAGTTAAGAATACAAATTGGACAAAAAGCTGTTCCCTGGAAAATCTATTACGTAAAATTCTCTATCTTTATAAACAACGAAAATGTTCTCTTATTGGTCATTAATTTTATTAGTTACATATTATTTACTTTATTGTTTACTGTTAATTTATTTATCCATCTTTGTTTCTTCTATATTTTGCTCATTGTAACCTGAGGAATAGGTGTGTAATCGCCCCGATATATCGTTGTGAAAAAATACATCTTAAAAAAATATAAATATAAAATATTTATAATTAAACATTTAATAGAACTAGTATATATTGTATTTATTAATATTCGGGATTATATATTAATTATTTATTCATTTTATGTGTTTAAGTATGTATTCTGAGATTTAATATCAGTTGAGTTTTGTTAGTTATTGTGGTGGTTCATGCCCGGGCTTAACTATGAGGTCACATCGTCTACTACTAGAACGCTCTTTCGTCGCTCTGGTGGACATGAGCCCGAATCCACGGTGGAAGACCTAAATTTTGCCTACTCATGTTTTGTTACATAGATTATGGGGTCTTTAACGAGTATCTGACATCGCACTAGCTCGGGACGATCTCTAACGTCCCATCCAAAGGACGGCGTGCTCAAGGTTTTTTTAACCCCAGATAAAAAACTTAATGGCCACATCAGGCTAACATGCTACCTCTGAGCTACCGGCGCCCTCGGTAGATATATAATTTATAAGCTATTTTGATGTACAAAATTGTATGACGTATGTTATGGTTTAACAGAAATAAATATTGTTATTAACTTGATAATAATAATATAAGTAAATGTTTACTTTGATATGCGCTAGAAGGAAGCTGACGGTCTGCTGAGGGTAGACAAGGAGAAACTTCAATAGAGGGAGTCTGAAGGGAGAGCTAGCACCGATCATGAGACTACGTTCTGTCTGGAGGACCAGCTGGCTGAGAGGCTCTATGAACCTGGCTCCTGCGGCTGGGTTCTGGTGGAAGATGTTGATGATCACGGCAATCACTTTCTCTGTCTCTCCGGATCTGTTGATACCTAAAGAACAAAAAATATATATAATCCACTATATATATTTGCATATAAATATAAATTATTAGTTCGTAGGTCTGCTTAGAGCTTTCTCCTCAATGAATTTGATGTTATCTAGAACCTATGTTTAATAGCTTCCAAAATGATTCTGTCTTTACGTTTGTCCTCTTGTCTGTACACTTTTCCCTTCATTTCTCTGGGGGGAATAACCATGACGTTATGACCTTACTTGTTGATATAGCGTTATTATATCCTAATTCAACTTCCTGATACCTTAAACCTCTTCACAGAAAACATTGAGAGATAAAATCATCTTATTTTTTTAAATTATTTTTTAATTAATAAAATTAAAATAAAAGATCAAACATTGCCCTTTACAACAGATCAAACAGTGCCCTTTACAACAGATCCAACAGCAAGTTAATAGCTTAATTATTACTCAGTTTTGAGTTTTTGAAATTGTATCCATCCTAATTTTACTTTGACCCCAATTATTTAAAAATCCCTATATAATGGAGCAAAATGGATTTCAGTTTCGAATTTAGGAGATCAAAATGAATGGCAATGAATCACACTTATTCCAAAACAGATAACAACAGAGCAATGTTATATCAGTCGAAGATATACATTTTTCCTACCTAGGTTTATTACTAAGGATAGGTAACTTTAACGAATATCTGACATCGCAGAGGATTGAAACCATCACTTAACATCATAAGAACGGCGGGCTCAAGTTTTTTTTACTTCCCAGATAAAAAACTTAAAGGCCTGCCTACGATCTTGAGCACAGTACCTTTCTGAGAGTGGATGAGAGTTTCAAACAAGTTTTGAAGGTGTTGTAGAAGATGTTCACAGAGTCGTTCATTGAAGCTGGTTGGGAACAGCTGGACAAGATAGGAGAGTCGTCTGGCCCCGCACAGGTTGATGTTCCTATAGTCGCCCAGGGTAGCCAGGAGGGGCTTCATAACGTCGTGAACCTGAAACAGCAACAACCTCAACAATCATCTAGTAGACCCATGGAACAGCTGGACAAGATAGGAGAGTCGTCTGGCCCCGCACAGGCTGATGTTCCTGTAGTCGCCCAGGGTAGCCAGGAGGGGCTTCATAACGTCGTGAACCTGAAACAGCAACAACCTCAACAATCATCTAGTAGACCCATGGAACAGCTGGACAAGATAGGAGAGTCGTCTGGCCCCGCACAGGTTGATATTCCTATAGTCGCCCAGGGTGGCCAGGAGGGGCTTCATAACGTCGTGAACCTGAAACAGCAACAACCTCAACAATCATCTAGTAGACTCATGGAACAGCTGGACAAGATAGGAGAGTCGTCTGGCCCCGCACAGGTTGATGTTCCTATAGTCGCCCAGGGTAGCCAGGAGGGGCTTCATAACGTCGTGAACCTGAAACAGCAACAACCTCAACAATCATCTAGTAGACTCATGGAACAGCTGGACAAGATAGGAGAGTCGTCTGGCCCCGCACAGGTTGATATTCCTATAGTCGCCCAGGGTAGCCAGGAGGGGCTTCATAACGTCGTGAACCTGAAACAGCAACAACCTCAACAATCATCTAGTAGACTCATGGAACAGCTGGACAAGATAGGAGAGTCGTCTGGCCCCGCACAGGTTGATATTCCTATAGTCGCCCAGGGTAGCCAGGAGGGGCTTCATAACGTCGTGAACCTGAAACAGCAACAACCTCAACAATCATCTAGTAGACTCATGGAACAGCTGGACAAGATAGGAGAGTCGTCTGGCCCCGCACAGGTTGATATTCCTATAGTCGCCCAGGGTAGCCAGGAGGGGCTTCATAACGTCGTGAACCTGAAACAGCAACAACCTCAACAATCATCTAGTAGACTCATGGAACAGCTGGACAAGATAGGAGAGTCGTCTGGCCCCGCACAGGTTGATGTTCCTATAGTCGCCCAGGGTGGCCAGGAGGGGCTTCATAACGTCGTGAACCTGAAACAGCAACAACCTCAACAATCATCTAGTAGACTCATGGAACAGCTGGACAAGATAGGAGAGTCGTCTGGCCCCGCACAGGTTGATATTCCTATAGTCGCCCAGGGTAGCCAGGAGGGGCTTCATAACGTCGTGAACCTGAAACAGCAACAACCTCAACAATCATCTAGTAGACCCATGGAACAGCTGGACATCGCATTTGTTCGTGTATCTGTGAACAAGATAACTCCCGACAAAATCAATGTATCATCACAAAATTTTATAAGTTAATACTGAACCCTCTAACGATGAAACCTATTGATTTAGAGCCAAATCGACCAAAGGAAAGGAGAGATTAGGGGAGAGACTTAATTCAAAAACTCTAATAACTGCCGTTGTAGTGAATGTATCGACACAAGATTTCATGTGTGAATTCAAAACCTCATAACGACGACACATCAATTTTAAGGAATCGATAGAAGGGAAGGGGGAGAACAGCTCAACTCATAAACCCCAATAACTGCCGATATAATGAATGTATAGATACAAAATTTAGTATTAGTATTCGGAAGCCAATATGAAAGTCAAATATTGAATCTTAGCTCAAACGGTCGGCTTGGAAGGCGAGCAAAAACGTTATTGAAATCTTCCAAACTGTCTCTACATTACAATATGTTTTCAACTTGATTAAACATATCTGGACTGATTTTAAATATCATCCTAATGAAACATTCAAATTCAGTTTAATGCTAAATGCTATTTTTCACTATAAACTCTTTTCCCCCAGAACGCCTCAATTGGTCCTAAAGGGCATAATAAAGTTCAATTTTCACTTATAGTTTCACCAGTTTGCCAGTCGATTTTTGTTCACGAAATATTGATGCTAAAGTTTGGAATCAATTACAGAAAAACAGTTTTAAATGACAACTACTCACCATATTCATATCGACTTGTGTTCCAGCTACAAACGTCTTCATACAGTGGAAGGCAGCCTCTTGCAGTTCTGGGTCGGGTCGCTCCAACGACTGATAAAGTGCATTGAAGATCTTGTCAGTGGCGGGGAGGTAATGACAAGCGGCCAGTGCTCGCATGGCTGCCTTCCGCAGAGGCACTAGAGAGCCAAGGCTCTTGTAACAGGGCAGCTTCATTAGGGCCGCATCCTGTGACTCGCACAGACCGATCACCTCATGGAAGAAGATCTTGTGTTCCATCACTTTTAGATCTACAACAGAGAAAAGTTATGTCAATTCGATGGCGTGTGATGGGAGAACGACTTTCAAAAGGCTCCAAATTCTAGAACGAAAATGCTTTGAAAAATATAGGATTTTTCGGCAGATGTCTCATAGAAGTTTAAGATGTAAAAACTGATACTGAGTACAGAATGTGTAAGTCATACTTCATTTTATTTTTAAAAGAACACCATCGATTTTACGTTAATTATTATAATATTTTTCATTTCTTTATATTGTATTTAATTAACCACATCTCTCATTGGTTTTCTGCTAATAATATGTAAACTTAGATTCAAATGGAATAGATAATTAAAATACACAATTTCTTTGTCAAACTTCACTATATATTCTTAAATACTCAACTAGTTTCGCCGTGTTAAGGCATTATCAAGAGTCACTTATAAACGATGACGATGAGTATTTAAGAATATATAGTGAAGTTTGACAAAGAAATTGTGTATTTTAATTATCTATTCCTAGAATGGAGCTTCACAAAGTAAATCTGGAAACCATAAATTATTAGATTCAAATGATCGTTCAGTTAATATTATTTTTTATTATATTTTATTTACATAATTTCTTAATCTCAATTAAATATTTGTAAACACCGTACATTTTAGTATCTCAATATTAAGAATATAATTTTTTTTTAGATTATTCAGTCCTTAACTCAGCCAAGTCTCTCCGACCAATCCCCTGAATCCAAAACTCCAGAACCCAATAAGGAAAACATGTGTTGATATTCTGCGAAATTGGCGACGGAAAAGAAGTACAGAGGAGGGAGGTTCAACTCATAAATCCTAATGAAGGGCAGTGTAATGTATCGACACCTATTAATTTTCAACCGAATTGGTCGATTGGTTTTAAAGAAGAGAAGCTGGGGATGTGCCGATGATCCGCCGACGACTTTTTAATATTTTTTACTCCTTTTTTGTAGACCTAACCGCTTGTCTTGCATTATATTATATAATTTTGACTTAAAAGAAATAAATACAAAAAAAAAAAGAAGTCGTCGGTGAATCATCGACAATGTACTTCCCCAGAACGAATTAATCAATTAACATTTTGCTCCCGTGTTTGTCATCGTGTTCACAGATACAATTACACACAGACAAACAGACGCTTTTTTTCTTATTTGGAATGTAGAGGACGGAAAACATGAAATTCCGTTGATAACTCCGCATCAAATTTTTGTCTGATTACAAACTATACTTCGTATAGCTAGGGAACTAAAAATTAATTATCTTATTTATCAATTGATAATATTCTTGAATGAACACATATTACCTATGGTGAAGAGTCTGGGAGTGAGTGTGGTACAGAAGGTGTTGCCCTCCATGAGGCCGATTTGAGCATTGGCTGCCTGGTGCCGCAAGAGATGTTTCTTAGGAGGAATCATATCGGCCAATACGTCCTTATGTGGTTCCATCACTTCAACCACTGTCTTGTTTTGAGATTCAGCGAACACCCTCAAAAGATGCATTGACTAAAACAACAACAACAACAAATTAAAAACGAATCCAAATAGGAATAAAAGTGGTTTCCTATTATCATTTTTCCCGTCATTGAAAATTAACTATTACCAGAATCAATATCTCAAGAGATACATATTAGAAGTAAAAACTTTTTTTATTTTTTTATTACGTATATTAGCCATTTTTATTCACCTAGGGTACGGGTCTTTAACGAGTACCTCACATCATACAGGCTAGGGCACATCGCTTAATGTCCCATTCGAAGGACGGAGTGCTCAAGGATTGTTCACCTCCCAGATAAAAAACCTTAGGGCCTTGGCCGGGTTTCGAACCGCGATCTTGAGCTCAGAAGGCTAGCACGCTACCTCTGAGCTACCGACGCCCCCAAGAATAATGAGAGCTCAGTAAACATAACCTTTATTCATTTTCTGGCTAAAATATATTTCTAACTAAAATATTGAATATACACGTTGAACAAAAAAAAATACACGAATATTGTACTGACCCAGTCTTAGATGCTAGGGTAGAAAATAAAATACGATAAATTGAGAAAGGGAGCCACCCTTTGGTGTGCCTCTGTGAAATATCCAGCAAGTCTCTAGGCCACCTCCGCATAAGGCGAAGGGGCAGCACAGAAGAAATGGAAATACTTCGATATATTTTTTTGCAACATTATTAACTGAGGGCATATTTTTATTTTATTTTATTATTATTATTTATTTTTAGGAAAAGATTCTGACTTGTTCTCTGATGAGATCGGTGGGGCTGGTGACTTGTCGGGTGAGTTCCATAGATACATCGGTGAGTGCTTTGCTCTGGATCATATAGAGGGTGGGATCAGAAGCCATCTCTATCTTGGGAGCACACATCCGGATCAGCGCCTCCAGGTTGCACTTGGCCTGGTCTATTGCACCACTCGAGACCTACCATTAACAATAACACTCTTAAATTAAATAAGCAAATACAATTAATAATAACAAACATATTAAAAGAATTGTCAATAGGGAAAAAAATATATGTTAAGTACTGGCAGAGAAGTACAGAATGAAGGATCCGTAGTCAGGAAGCTATCTTAGCATATGCTGGTGAGGTGGGCCGAAGGGCTCCCCCCTCCACCGCGTCTACTAAGGGCCCTCTCCTCTCCAAGGTATTCCAACCAAAAAGTTCAATACATTATTTACAACTTTACAGTTTGAAACGTGATGTCATGCAACACTATTACAGCACTTCCTTGCATTATGTTCTGCACATTTCATTCTATTACAAAGTGTAAACTTCTTCAATGGCCTTCCGGCTATTCACTAAATAGATTCGTTCGCGAGCCATGGCTACCATTAGATAATAAAATATAAACAATAGACTTTGAATCCTTATTGTGCACATTTTGTAAAAAGAAACATTCAAAATAGTGCATTTTTGCATTAGTTATCGTGAACAAAAAAAAAGAAAATTTCAGAGACAGACAAGACTTACAGACACACCATGGTGCAGAAAAACTTTGTTTTACTTTGTGAGGGTAGACCAATCAGAATCTGAACTTATCTCGGACACGATTGCTCTACCGCGTCACCGAACTTCCATTTCCATGTGATATATAAAAAAAAAAAATTAGACAGTGTACCTCGCCAGTGAGGTCCATCATCACGAAAAGTTGAGCCTTAACGAAGACGAAGAGATGTTGATAGACCCACCGAAGAGACATGGACTCATAGAGGAACATGATGGCCAGACACCCGCCCAGCTTGGCGTACCAGGCCCGGTCGTAGCAAAGAGAACACATCCTTTCTGCTATGTACTCCATCACGGGCAGCCGGCAGGCCTGCACAAAAAGTAATTACATTTTTTATTAATCCATAGATCAAGGAAAAATAAATTTTAAATTAAAAAAATATAGGAAGAAGCTAGTCTTTCTGGTTCAATGTTAAATTAATGAATATTTAATGCAGGTCTTTATATTATTTTGATTCAACAAATAGTATAACGTAAAAACAATTTTTATAAATTTAAACAAATAAATAGAATTATTCTAAACCCCTTAAATGCCTGGTTCGTCCCCTTCCCATTTTTCCTAGTAAAAACATACTGCCTTTAAACAATAAACAACTGTGATCTGATATTTTAAAAGAATTTTACGGGATATATTTCCTAAAAAGTTCTATGTGATAAAATGGCCTTCTAATGTGTCATCACATTTTAATGTAATGTCCCTGTATATATTTTAATATTTAACTATTATCTATTTGTTTGTTTTTGTGGCTCGTGTTTTAACTATAACGTCATATCACCTACTACCAAATGGCTTTTCGCCGCTCATGAGCCCAACCATTATGAGGATCCTAGATTTTACATACACTGGTTTAGTTAACAAAGGGGTCGTCGCACAGGTTCGAGACCTTCCCCTCCAAAGGACGGCATGCTCACGGATTTTCTTTTTACCTCTCAGATAAACTAAATTGATATTTGAACGTACATATTGTTTTATTTTTTTCTTGTCTCTAAATGATGACTCTTAACACGGGAATAAAATTGGTGTGACTAACATTTATTTGAGCATATTACTATCAGTTATCTTATATTTTCCTGTCTTTGGGTTCCAGAAATTCATGTAACATACATGCCAACATGTCTCTAGACTTAGAAACAAATGTACTTATTCGTTAGATTCAACAAGAGGTTGCTTCATTTTCGTTACCCGCGGGAGCCATCAAGTTTATTGTATGGGACACAAAAAAAAAACCTTGAGAACTTGAGACGTTAAATGGTGGCCCCGAATCTATGCGATGTCAGGCACTCATTAAAAAACCCTTAACCTAAGGAAAATTTAGGACTCCGACAGTAGAGATATCTCATAGAAAGTAATAGATGACCTCCCACTTGGAGCGTGCAGATAAGTTATAAGTTATTCATCTCTATTTATGAATACTTATTTTTTAAATAAAAAAAACTGAATAATTACCAGGTCTTTGGAGCCTAGGATCACCTCAGCAGTTTTCAATATAATCTGAAAGGCAGTCCTCCCGGGCTTACATAGCTCCTTCTCTTCATGTCCCATGATGACCGCCAGAGCATCCACCAGCACCATGGGGTCCATACCACAGTTCTGCTCCGGGTGAACTATGAAACACCCTGATACGCACACACCAATCATCATTGTAACATTAATGTTTTTTTTTTCTTTTTCTTCATGTTTTTTTTAAAGGTTTTGTACGCTGAAGACCAAAAACGGATCTCTTATAGCAAGCTGTCTGGTCTGTCTGACAGGTATTAAAGCTAGATAAATGTCCGGAAAATGTCCCTGTAATAGACAAAAATAGTTGTGAAGACATGAGTTCCCAAGTCAGCTGTTTCATCTTTCTAAAATTATCTCAGTCCGTTTTTCTCCTTCAATATCAGAATATTGCAGTTTTACGTTAATTGTCGATTCTAAGATAATCAAAATGTAATTATTACCCGTATATCCTTGTTTGAAGGAATATTCATCTATCCGTGTCAAGTATTTTAAAAGTAGGAACGTCGTTCTATATAGATATCTACTCCTTATAAGCTTTGTATTTGGCTATTCGTTTATATGAGATTTTATCCCCCTCCCCCCCTCTGGCCCTCGTAATTTGGAGTAGGTTGAAAACTTTTGTTGATGTGTAGTTAAAATTTTCCGGACATTTATCTAGCTTTAATACCTGTCAGACAGACCAGACAGCTTGCTATAAGAGATCCGTTTTTGGTCTTCAGCGTACAAAACTGAAGACCAAAAACGGATCTCTTATAGCAAGCTGTCTGGTCTGTCTGACAGGTATTAAAGCTAGATAAATGTCCGGAAAATTTTAACTACACATCAACAAAAGTTTTCAACCTACTCCAAATTACGAGGGCCAGAGGGGGGGAGGGGGATAAAATCTCATATAAACGAATAGCCAAATACAAAGCTTATAAGGAGTAGATATCTATATAGAACGACGTTCCTACTTTTAAAATACTTGACACGGATAGATGAATATTCCTTCAAACAAGGATATACGGGTAATAATTACATTTTGATTATCTTAGAATCGACAATTAACGTAAAACTGCAATATTCTGATATTGAAGGAGAAAAACGGACTGAGATAATTTTAGAAAGATGAAACAGCTGACTTGGGAACTCATGTCTTCACAACTATTTTTGTCTATTACAGGTAATATAGTATATATATATCGCTTACCAGACTGTTGTGCGATGGCAATCAAAGTATAGTGTCTCACTATAGCTTCGAACATATCTGGAAGATCTTCTGTTAAATCTTTCACAATCATCGCAAAGAACAAGCCTTAAAAAAAAAAACATTAAAACAATATATAAATATAGAGGATAAACCATTGTAGTTACTCATTGAGCCGGCATTTGATAGGGTAAAGGTTAAAATAAAGATTTTCAAACAAGAGTTGTTAGCTTCAAAATGAGGTACTATCTTGAAAGTAACCCATCTTCGAGGGAAGGGTAACCCATCCTCCAACATCATCGGAAGTAGTCATTACATCTTTTGAAATGTACAGGATAAAGGAATATACACACACTAAAGAAATATAAACTCCACACACTACTTGTCAATATTTTCACTATATTGGTCAAAATTACACGACTATAGTTTCGCCTGTTACGGCATCATCAAGTGAACTAAACAGAGATTACTTGATAACAGGCGAAACTATAGTCGTGTAATTTTGACCAATATAGTGAAAATATTGACAAGTAGTGTGTGGAGTTTATATTCCTTTAGTGTGTGTATATTCCTTTATCCTGTTCATTATGAATTTTCACAAAGTAGACCTGGAATCAGTTCAATACTTTTGAAATGTATTTTCAAAGACACTTAGAAACTAAAAAGAATACTTTTGCTTAATGAGTGGACGAAAATTATTGAAACTACCCAATTTCATTTCAATAGACGGCCATTTTGAAGGATTCAATTTAGATTCGTAGTTAAAAATTATTTTTTAAGACATGTTCAAAAATATAGGTCATCAGGAAGCCGCAACTATAAAATCTATATTTACATTTTCGATAACATGTAAAAATATCGATTAGGCCAACCATTTGGCCATATTTGAAATTGTGGTAATTCAAAATGGGACATCTTGAATAATACTAATGATAAGAAATACATATTTAAACAAAAAGGTACAACTTTTTTAAAAATAACAACAATATAATTACCCGTCAAAGCATTTATTTGTGTCTGTCTAGCTTGACTGTCCGAACATTTGTAGGGCTGACAATTTGGTAGAGTTTCAGGCAACACTTTCAAGCTTCAAAAATAACAAACAAAAATGATTTCAGTTAAATATAAATCAACATGGAAGAATCTCTTAAAATAATAATAATAATTTCAATATACCCATGATAATTGAGGAGTTTAAGAAGGGTGGTTTTGTCATCTTCAAGTTTCATTGAAGCCAAAAGGTAGTCTTGGACAACACCCCAGGCCATTTTTCGATAAAATACATCTACGTTGCCAGGTTTCAAAACAGATATCGCTGCTTCTATTATCTATATTAACATTCATATAAAATATAAAATTATAAAAAAAAAAAAATGAGTGGATATAATTGAAGAATTGATAGCGAAACATTGACTAGATTAAAGTTCCAATTTATTTTTCACAATTGGCTCAATCTATTGGTAAAACTACACTGATGGACAAAATTAACTTAACATTTTTAATGTAATAAGGTTATTCATATTTTGCATATCAAAAATAATATTGGTTGAAAAAATAAGTAATTTGAAAATGAAATTTAATTGTAACTTATAGAAAAATACACGATGAGTGTAGGAAAAAAAAACCTTAAATAAGACAAACCTTTTAAATAAAACATCACTTTTACTGTTTAATACCGAGTGTTTCCATCTGTGGCACGAATCACGTCGGTTAAACGCCTTTGCTTTCCCTGAAAAAAGATTTTTGATCGAATCCTGAGGAAGGTTCTCCAATTCTTCGACAACAGCCCTTTCTAACTCTTCAAGGGTGCTAGGACCCGGGTTCCGCCGTCGTAAACGTCGCTTAAGTTGGTCCCAAACGTGTTCATTTGAATTCAAACCAGGACTCCGTGGTGGCCACAGCAAGTACTCAATTCCAATCTCATTCACAATACGAACTCTATGGGGCCTGCCATTATCCTGCATTAGCAAGAATCTCCCACCGATGTAGGGCGCAAATGGCACCAGATGTTCCTCAATTATCTCTTCCAGTACCTCTGTGAGATTAGAGACCTTCCTCGCACAAAAACCAACTCGGAAATGCCACCCCAGAACATCAATGAGCCACCATGAAATTTGTTGTACAATCTCGTTTGTAGACCTAGGTCGACCCTGTCCCCGCCTTCTGGTGTGACTCCCTATTTCTCTAAAGCGTTCAAAGAGCCCTGCCTATGGTCGAGTGATGTACACCCAGTCTCCTAGCGACTTGACGCTGGCTGTACCGTAACATCGTACAGACATAGTATGTGAGTATTAAAACTCTCAATATAACTGCATATAGCCCTTCTTTCTATGCTAACCTTAAAGAGAGGAAGATAAACTTGTTTAGCATGTTCTGGAAACTGTACAATAATACAAGGTCCAGGTAAATCTGTCGTAACATAATCAAGTTTCTGCGGTTCTATCATCATTTTCCTATTTCCACCTCCAAATTTACCTAAAACTCTGAAAATAAATTAAAAACAGTTAGAAGTTTTAGAACATTATAAATACAAAACCAATTAGATCATTATAAATATAAAAAAATATCTACTGTGGCCAACACAGAATTTTTTTATAGCCAGTCGATTTCCTTAAATTTGTGTTTTCCTCAAGAAAAAAAAAAAAAGGCTTTCTCTTGTCAATAGGCCGTTGAACAGATTTTAACCAATTCTGGAATACAATTATAGACCATTCAGTCTCATACACTTATATTCCAAATATTTATACATTATTTTGAACTATTTCCTACAGCATCTTACCGTAAATTTTTGGAAAAGCAATAGCTCGTTTTTTTTTTTTTGTTTTGTTTTTTGGCTTTATGTACAATGCATATTAGCCATGTCAATGTGTTATCTAGTTATATTTACGACATCCATGGCCCCGGGAGGGAGTTCTATCTAAGAAATAAAACTCACTCCCGGACGGGATTCGAACCCGCAAACCATGGTGAGACAAAGCGACCAAAGCCCTACGCTCTAGCCCGCAATAGCTCTGTTTGTATTGGTTTTATCACGAATTTGAGGATACGACTAGTAATGTCATAACGAATATTTTTTGTGAGAAGCAATTTTTCAATAGGACTTAGATCGATATCAATTTTCGACAGAATTACAATAGGTATTTCCATAAAAGGTAATAAGGTTTCAACCCCTTTTTAATCAAGAGCAGCAGCAATTTTCAATATAATATAATAATTTAAACAAATAAGTTATGATAAAACTAACTCGGTGTCTCGGGGTTCGAACCCGATCTTCCATACTAGAAAGCAAGCATGTTAGACGCTCAACTGTGAGGGAGCCTTGACTAAAATAGTAAATAGTGTAGTGAAGTACCTGAATGCTACATGAGCCACTTGATCAGTTGGATTCCTCAAAGAACGCCAAAGGGCCTGCATCAGTTCAGCACGAACTGGCTGAATATGTTCATATAGAAAATCAGGTTGCAGATTATCCACGCACAATTCTAGAGTCCTCAACCCCTGTAATTCATACATGAAAATAAAACTTATGTATATATTTATCGCACCACTGAATTGTTGTTTTCATGACCTTGCACCCAAAATAAAACTGTTAAAGTAATCCCGCAGCATTCGCAAATTCGTTATTAGCGAGTTTCGCATATTCCCGATCGATTCAATAAAAAACACTAACCTAAGATTCGCGATTTGAATAATCACTATTTTTTTTTGACAATTAAGTTAGGCCCTGATATGCGGCCTGTAAAGTTAGTTTTAAAAATTGAAATATTGAAAATTCTTCCAGGTTGTTCCATGTTTGTACTACATTCTTTCAAATAGTATACCAAAAGACCAAAACGTGAAAAATAAATAAAGCCCTTTTATTTTAATTGTTCCAAGTTGTTACTAAATATTGAATCGATAAAATCAGAATCCTATCGAAATATCACATGGTGACACAATACCTGCATTTTTGTAAATGAGATATTTGAAGTTTGTTCTAGGTTCATCTTTTTTAAACCCCAAAAGGGTGTAACAAAAAATTCAAAATATAGAAGAAAATTTGAAAAATCGACTATTCGACGAGTGGCGCAATACTCGTTTTATAGTAAATTAAAATTTTGATGGTTGTTTCAGGTTGCATGCTCTAGCTGTTCTGAGCATTGTTCAAAAAATGTAAAGTCTATTGGCTCCGCCGAAAATTGCTCATCGTATTTCATTTTTTTTTTTTTATTTTGGAATTGGCAACGCAAAAATCAACTTTCTTGACCTAATTTTCGTTTTCTGGACAATTTTAAAATGAATAATTTGAAGGTTGTTCCAATTGTCGGGAACATTGTTTTTAGAATTTTCATTCTATCTTCTTACACATTTTAGTTTAACTAGCATCTTTGTTAACTGAGCATATAATGCACTTTTTAAAATGTTAGAATCATTAGAGACAACTTAGGTTTTTACAGGTTCTTATAGTAGCGATAAATAGATCTCTCTTGTGAGGACTTAATTTGAACGATTTTTAATTATCCTCATATCTGGAGAGGCATCAACCTTTTTTTTTTTTTAATTCTATATTTTATATTACCTATTCTATGTACATATGGCTGATTGTAACTAAAGTGGATACCTGAGAGATGAGGGTTGGTGACCCGTTGAGTGCAGAGACTAGCGGGTCCATCAACATGGGGAGGTACGGAAGGAGAGAGCTGAGTCGAACGGGGACAGTGAGACAAAGCTCCACAAACAGATCCTTCATATGCTGTTTGTGTAGCCCTGACTGCAGACTGTTCAAACCTTACAAAACACACAATAAACATTATATTTTCGGACTCCGAGTAGGTCTGCGATGTAGTTTTCATGTAAATCTACGCATATAGTCTACACAAAGCAGCCGTTTCAAAACTTTTTATATGGCGTACCACCTAAATAAATAGTCTGAAAGAAAAGTACCATTTAATATTTTTTAACATAGAAGTTAACAGTAATCCCATACGAATAAAAGTTTAATTCAAAAGATTAAGAAGTGTAAATAATACCGTTATCAGACATAACTGGATGGATTTGCTAAACCTTCACACACTAAAAGAATTCAAGGCATTCAAAATAAAATCCTCCGAACAATCACACAGTGGCCATACTTCTTAAACGAAGTCACCCAACAGGTGTATAGAAATCTGAATGTTCACAAGAACACACTTTTCCATATTTTTTTTATTATGATATATGTTCATAGATTCATTTATTAATAAATGTGAAAAAAATAAAACAAAAATAAAGAGACCTTACGAAAATATGTACATTACAAGTTTTAGATTAAACAGAGGAAGTGAACTATTCTAAAAAGACATGCCGCGGCAAGCCGGTTGAAAATAAGCTAATTTCTTGATTGATGTATGAATAGGTTCCAAATTATAAAGTGTAAACAAAATATACAACCTATTTCTCATGTAAAAATAAAAATAAATGAATGCAGCAACTTCTAGTAAAACTTAAGAAAATACGTTTACAAGTATTTAAACAATCAACTTCTTGTGTTGTATTGGTAATTTATATAATTAATTAGGAACAAATTAAACATTTTAAACTTAAAAATATTGAAGTATCAATGAGAAAGATGCGCTAGTATCGTATCTCAGTGTAATTTGTAACATCACTGCGAAAAGATTTACCGCAGAGTGATATCCCCTACCGATTTCCCTTTCCCACACCACTCAGGACGTTTAACTTGCGGTTAATGTGTGTAATGGTTATGTTTATTGAGATTTTGCGTGAGGGTGCCGGTAAGCTCAGTGGTATGGCTGAGCTCAAGATCGCGGGTTCGAAACCAGGCCGATGCCCTTAGCAAGCACGCCGTCCTTCGGATGGAACGTTAAGTAATCGTCCGGAGCCTGTATGATGTCAGGTACTCGTTAAAGAGCAATTCCCTAAGTGAATAAAAATTCAGGGTAGGCAAAATTTAGGAGTCCCATAGTAGAGTCAGACTCATATCCACCAGAGTAAGGAAAGAGCGCTCTGGTAGTAGGCGATATAACCTTGTAGTTAAAGCCCGAGCGTGAGTCATAACAACTAACTTGAGCTTTTGTCATAAATGAAATTGGAAGGAAGGTAATGAACAATTGTCAACCTCGTGTTGAATTTAACGAACAAAATATAAGATGTTAGTTTAATATTTCACCCTTATTTTAGTTAAGACCGAAAAAAATAAAAAAATAAATGTTACCTACATGATGTATTGCTAAAGGGAAAACGTATATTCTACCTAATTCCCTACATACACTGCATACTCTACGATGTTTCCTATGTCAATGTAGAAATAAAAAACATTCTCCACAAAATGACCGTAGATAAATAATAAATTCATACCTTGTAGAAGATTGGGCAAAAGTGGGAGAAATTCTTGATAGAGAAGATCATGATTTCCTCCCCCTATTGATCGGAAAAGAGTACGCAGCAACAGGAAGTAGTTGTAAGGTTCTTTGGCAGTCATCGCTAGCTCCATCGACCTGGAGAAGAATACAAATTATAAAATGATTGCTGAGGGAAGCGAGCTGTATATTTCCAGATGGGGTGGGGAGTGGAGCCGAAAATTAAGGTTTAAAATAGAAATATCTTATAGCATGATATGGAGTATGATCTAAATAGAAAATTAATTGGTAGTGAAATATAACAACAGAAAAAAAGAACCAATTAATAAAAAAGAAATGTATAAATGCAAAGTGTACAAGAAAATAACTAATGAATGTACAGAAAATTCATTCATTCACAATGGCGCGACAACCCACTAGTGAGTCAAAGCCTCCTTCAACAGTGACCACCAGTTATCTCTGTTTTGTGCATCTGCTCTCCAGTGTCGGACTCCAAGCAGGCTCCTCACATCATTCACCACAACATCTTGCCACCTCAGCTTCGGCCTCCCGACGCGTCTTGTTCCGTAAAACCGGTCCGACATCGTCTTCCTCGGGGTCTCATGTTCATGGCTCACCTGAGCCTTCCCAGCCTGATGACCTTCACAACGTCTGGTTCCTGAGTGAGGGAATAGACTTCGTTCGTGCGTCGTCTCCATCGCGTATTGGGCCATATATTCGGCGGAGGATCTTTCTTTCGAAGACTAGAAGATGTTGTTCATCTGACTTGGATATAATCCAAGCCTCGGTCCCGTTTGTTAGGATGGGGCGGTTTTGTGAAACCTGAGCTTTGTTTTCCTTGTAAGGAGGCGACTTCTTATATATATATGCCTCAGGCCGAAGAAGCTCCTATTCGCTGCCATTGTTATTCGCTTTACATCGGCTGACATGTCGTTATTCACGTTCACCTGAGAGCTGAGGTATACAAACTCATGCACTTTCTCGGAGAAGTAAGGGCCAATGATGACTTGCTCCGGTGGCTCGACCTCCTGCTCTGAAACCATGTACTTGGTCTTGGTTTCGTTGATGGTACAAAATATAGTCTTCCTTTTTATTTTATTCAGTTGAATATGAGTAATAAAGCAAAAAAATATAGACTTACGATACTCAATTTCTAGTTCATTTTATAATGAAACAGCCTTTTACACAATAAAAAAATACATGATTTGAAATTACACTTCAACTCCAATGTATAAACGAAGTCAATATTACTGACACCAGTGTTGCCACTTTATGCCATGTTCACGTTGTGCGCTCCACTGATTTGGTAGTAACCTCTAAATCTATTTGAAAATTCTAAAATGTACAAAATGGAAATATAATGAACTAACCTGTTAACAATTTGATGGAGATGAGGTCGGAGCATATGTTCATTTTCAGCAGCGAACAGAGACACACTCCCAAAGACCAGTTTGAACAGTTTCAAATAGAGATTACTTCGCTCCATGTTACCGTTACCCATTTCCTCCATTCTTCCAAGGAGATACTCGACCAAGACTGTCGCAAAGATGGGAGATGTGTCCGGATTGGAAAGAAAGGAATTACCGACAATCTGAAGAGCAAAATTGGTCGCTATCCTTTCCACCATGTACTCAATGGTTGTAGAGAAAATTTCACGAAATGTCTGCGCATCCATTACTGAAAACTGTACATTAATTATTAATAAATGAAAAATAGTAAAAACAAGATTTTTAATAGTTTACACACTTTTTTTGGCGACGTTTTGTTTCAAAATCGGACAACTCGACTTTTTAACTTTCTTTTGTGGCTAAAATATAAAATTATTTCACGTTTTCAGAACTGGAACTGGTTTTGGAGTCTGTTAAGGGGATACAGAAAACATTTCAGAGCTCTACCAACTCTAGAATATGAGCTAAAGTTTTTCCGCTCTCCTGTAAAATTTTGAAAACTGGTTATGTCCGTCTTTGGTACCAATCTCCTCATTTATTCTCGGAGTACGGCGTTTCACGTTCATTATTCATTTTACTTCCCCAGGTACATTTTTTTTTATATCGCCCACCCTTATCGAAATTACTACCTTTGGACGGGGGGGGGGCGGGGAGGGGGGGGGGGGGTTAGCCCATTTTTAATTTGACACCACCATTATCGGGGAGTTATCTACAAACATCCATGGTCCCAGGAGAGAAGTTTTATCTATGAAATAAATCTCTCCTCCGAACGGGATTCCAACCCGCGCCAGTGGTGAGTTCATGCAATCAGAGCCCTGGGCTCTAGTCCACATGGCCCCCTTTCCAGGTTATACAGGAAGATATGTAGTGATATAAGGTCTTCAGTTTTAAGTAAAATAAAAAATCTTTGGTGAATCACTGGCAATGTACGTTCACAGCGCGAATTAACTTTTTGAACTAACTTTTCTCGCTATCACTGAAACCAATTTACTTATCGAGAATCGTTAGGCGTCTAAATTTCGTGTTGACACATTCGTCACATCGACAGTCATTAGGGTTCGACAGAAGAGACCACTGTTACACCTCTTGTTTTCCAGCCAGATCTGATAAAGAGAAATGGAGTATATTAGAGGGGAACCTGACTTAAAAACTCAAATAACAACCTCATGTAATGAATTTATCGACATAAAATTTTATTTGTGTATTACAAAGATTCCGAGTAGAACAAATAAGTATTTAGGTCAAGAAGGGTTTAGAGGAGGAAATGAAACTTAGTTAATTATACATTTGGAGCCATGGAAATACATTGCCAAGAATTGAAGGAGGGCGCCCCCCACCCACTTTAGCATATATCCTGAGAGACGCACCACGCCAGAGAAATGTTCCAAGACTTCCTTCTCCTCCTTGGTGCGGACGGTCTGCTGGGGTGGGATAATGGGTCTCTGTTGGCCGGAGAGCCCCAGTGCAAGGGCCGCCGGGTTAGCTGCGGCTATACTCAATGTGTAAATGTCTAGGGCCTGTAGGGCCCACTTCACCAACCGGATGAAGATGATTGTCTCTCGCATCTTCAACTGTAGGTTCAAACCCTGTAAAAAAAAAAAAAAAAATTAAAATAAGAAAGCTTTTCTAAAAATTGTAGTTTTAATACATAATGATTATTCACATTCTTGAAAAATTGTGGAATAATTTGTCACGGAATTTTACAAACTTAAACATCTGGTATATTAAGTGAGATGTTAAACAACACTCACCCAATTGAATGCATTTTTTATACCATACCGATCGGACGCAATGAATAAAAATGCAGAAGTCAGTATATACTAATTAACAGAAGCCGTTCATGTGGGAGTAAGAGCCACCATATCGAGAGGCCTATCTCGGCTTCCATTGAACACTCTAGGCCTCATTAATAAAAAAAATATATATTCTACTACGTAATGGAAGATACTACGTATTAAATCTTCTCCAAAAAATAATCGATTCATACATAAGTGTAAAGAGAAGAAAAAAAACCGAATAAGTGTGTTCAGGAACGGGACACACAGATGCAAATATTAAGTTGTAATCTAGAAGGCTTCTTTAATAATTACCAATCTAACATAAAGATTACCAAGCAACAAGACCTACCTTAAACCTCCAGGTGATGGTCTTCACACCGCAGACCAAAGTTTTGATGAGGCTCCGACAGTCTGTTATGGTATAATTCATAGCTTGAGTTGTGGGAAATCCAAATTTACACTTCGTTGATTCTCTTTCTTCCACTTTAGTTGATTCTAACAACAAAATAAAAAACAAGAAACTGTAAGTTTTAATTTTAATTTTTTTGAAACAGAATATTAATGAATACTATATATGAAAAATATATTTACCTAAATCCCCTTCTTCCTTTTTAACCGGTATAGAGGGCGTACTAACGGGAGTTAGTGTTTGTTTACTAGTAACAAAATAATAATAAGAAAAAATATATAATTGAAAAAATTACTATAACTATTTTATTCATTCTATTTTATTCATTCATGATGATAATAAAAAGAGACCAAAAGAAAGTAAACTTTCTCCTCAACATAATGTAATGGAAATTACAATAAATCATTTATATATACGTATATATGATAATTTAAATTTGATAAATATATTGTTTGATTTAGGTTGTACTCTGGTTCCAAGGTTGGCTCAGTCTGCTTAACACATATTCTAAGTAGATATAGTATATTCAGTTCCATTATATACTTACATATATATATTTTATTCATTAATTGCCATAATAGAAATTAATTTAAAAAAGTCAATAGAAAGCAGACTTTCTTCCCAAAATATGATAATAGATACACAATTATTATCTATATTATTTTAATGAAAGTAATGAAAAAATCAAAAAAAATCTAATACTTTACATGATTTTCTACATGCACAACCTATTCTATGACAGCGGTTCCTGAACTTTTTTTTTTGCGTATCACCTAATTAAATAGAAAGACTAGTAAGTACCACCTAATATTGAGGGGGGCAAAATGTTATTTAAGGAACTTAAATGTATTTTCTCTCTTACATGATATGTATTTCAGCAAAGAATACATGGATATGGAAGAAAAAGTCCAATTTTATTGAAAATAATGTTCCTAACCGACCTAATTCCAATACTTTCCACTGGTAAATTTACCTAAGTCCAAGTCTTACAGTGTTACGTGTAGAAATTAACTTAACCAATTCCCCAAGCTACACTATGAGGGCATACCCCACAGAATGCACTATATATTAAAATAGTTTTAGTCGCAAAGTAAATTTCACTATCAGGATTAGATAAATACATGTATATCCCAATGGGAATACACCAAACATTTGATATTGGATAACATGGTGGTGGGGGCTGACCACAGGCAATGTTAGGGACGTTTGTAGCCTCCACTCGTTCTCATGCTGCGTCTGAGATGATCTCCGCCTTACATACTACCACAACGAGCTGCAGATATTAGAGCTAGGATGTACATTTCCTCTCATTTAATTCTGGCTTTCTCTTCAATTTTGAAATAGCATTCTTAACAAAAAAATAAATAATAAAATTCCTGCGTTCCACCAGTGATACGCTCACCACAGTTTGTGAATCCCTCCCTGCTCTATGATATTATCTAGGTGTGTGTAGAAAAAGAATATTGTACGAGTATTGACCCAACTCTGAATATAACATTACCTTTTGGAAATTAAAACCGGCAACTGAAGTTTGGCTATTGTTTTAAATTTGATAACAAAAACCTCCAGCATCCTCATCAGAAGATCCTGACCAACTTGGGACTGTGTTGGGTCCTTTTCACTCTGCTGTTTGATACAGTCGACAAGATTTAGAAGGAGTTTACAGGAAATCGTCTGAATACTGTAAAAAAAAAATATATTTATAAATAAATTACTACTGTTTTTTTTTTTTTTTTTTTCAGGTTAAACAAATATCATACAAGTTGTTGAGGGAGCCGGTAGCTCAGTGGTATGCATGCTTGCTTTCTGAGCTCAAGAACGCGGGTTCAAAACCCGACCGAGGCCCTTAGTTTATCTGGGAGGTAACATAAACTTAAGCCCGACGTCCTTCGGATGGGACGTTAAACGATGGTCCCGAGCCTGTACGATGTCAGGTACTCGTTAAAGACTCCGCCCTAGGTGAAGCAAAATTTAGGACTTCCACAGTAGAGTCGGGCTCATGTCCACCAGAGTGACCAAAGAGCGCTCTGGTACTAGGCAATATGACCTCGTAGTTAAAGCCCGGGCATGAGTCATAAAACCTAACCTACAAGTTGTTTTAGCTTTCGTGTTTGTATGTTTGTTCCACCATCACAGGAAAATGGGGGAAATTCAAATGTTGTACAACGTTATTTTCGAAAGAATGAGAACTTTCGTCATATTCCAGATGATATCGAAGTGCTTTTTAAGATTTTTCAAGAAAAACCCAACTCAACATTGAAAGGTCTCAGACAAACTTACTTCATAGTCAATAACTATGGGTTCAAACTCACTCTACATCACATAACCTGTAAATAAATATATATATATATTTTCGCTTTGTGTCTCCTTTCTAACCAATTGATTTAACTCTAGGTCCACATCTCCCTTCAACTTCGTACGAAGTTTCAGCAATATAGCTTCAATAGTTTCCAAGGTATCGTAAGAGCAGACAAACTTCAGACACCAGTTAATAGAGTTTTGTAGACGGTTTTGGGCCTGAAGAACCCCAAAAACTAGATAGTTACCTGGTGGGAAGAGTCTCATCGTGTACATTCTTAGAGAATAGATGTACAGCCTTGATGAGGTCTGCCATGGGCAGCTGCTGTCTCACGTGATGGACCAGGTCTGCCAGGGTACTGTAGGCCAGCGGACGAAGAGACTCATGGGTGGTCCAGCCTCGCCCGAGCAGTACCTCCTCGTCAAACAGACGCTCCATGTACGGAACGAACACTGAAATAGGTAATATGAGTTAATTAAAAAATGTTTACGTAAAGTACCAATTTGGGCATTACACCATCGTTAGGTTTCGTTATAAATATACTGAGAAGTTTGCTGAGTGCGAACAGGTATGGGAGGGGTTGGAACTTCAGATAGAAAACCACTGTGGCTCAACAATTGTATGTTCTAAGATATTTTCTTCACTTTTTTTTCGATTTTTTTCGAACAGTTGTAAAACTAAAATTAAACGTAAAATGATTTAATTCTAACAAGTTAAACTAATTTATATGTGGTATGTGTGAAATAATGTTTGTCCATTTAACAAATTGATTACTGATGACTTGAGAATATCAATAAAATTAAAATCAGAAACTTTTCCTATCTATAAAATAACTGAATGAATAAAATTGAAGATATAAATTGAAATTATAACAATATAAAAAATATCAAATAGTGATAATAAATATTGATTACGATAAATGATATATATAATACAATTAACCACTAAATACATACATATGCGGAAACAGAACTAATTCTAAGTTGTTAACGAAGGGGAGTGGGAGTGGTTAAAATAAATTTGGTAATTATAAATACACAAACATGCTATTTATGCTGGCTTTATTTATTTCCGGTTGTTCTGAACTATCAAATAACCTGCGTTTTGAGAAAAAATTGAGGTATTGGTTGGGTCAAAGGTCGATAATGTGAGTCGCGAAAAGTCGACCGGTTGCATCGGTTTGCTAATTCAGTCATATATCCTTTAATCTGCCTTTAAAATGTCGGTCAGTCTCTTCAATACACAATTGGTTGCGCCTTACTTACTATGATATCAATCTATATTTCCTATAGATTTCAGCTCTGAGGATCATCGAAGAGAAGGACTCATATTTGAAGTTAGTAGGACAATTTGAAGTAGCATTAACTGTATCTATTGTCAATTTTCTGTAAATTCGAATTTGTTACTAGTAATTTTAACCTCTAAGTCAAAATTAGTGATTGGACTCCAATTTCTAACGTGAATCTTGTTGAAATAATCGAAAAATAGTTGAATTTGTCTTTCTGTCTCGTTAATCACATACCGCAAAATAAAATATTTTTTTAAATGGAATTTTCTCTAAAATTTCTAAAAGCTGTTCACGAATATTATATTTATTTAGTCTCCAAAATACGTCCGCCTTTTTATTGTCATTTTAAATACAGGAAAAAACCTCTGACATTAATTGTCATCATTAGTAATCAATTTGTTAAATGCACAAACATAATTACATGCATACCATATATAAATTGATTTAGATTGTTAGAATTTAATAATTTTATTTTTAATTTTAGTTTTACCATTGTTGTTGAAAAGGAAAGAAAATATTTCAGATCAAATTCCTAACTATACAGCCCCAGGTATTTCTAAGTTAAAATTCCAACCCCTTTCCTTACCTGATATATAAAAATGGTTCGCACTCAGCAAACAGACTTAGTTTATAACTATATCAGACGATGGCGTAATACATGAAAACTGTAGTGTACGTATAACAGTTTAGTAAAATAGACAATATTTCAAAAATATATATTTTTTTTTTTATTATAAGTTTCCACAATATTTCCGTTTTTGTCTCAATTAAGCAAAAGTATTGAAAAATGGTGACCGAGTTAGCACATGAAGACGGTTTTAGGCAAATATTTAAGTAAACCTGTTCGTTCCTAAAAATGTTTGGTTAAAGTGAATTTTATGAAATATTTTGCAAAAATGCAGTTAGTCCTTAAATATAGTTGCCTTGTTTACGCGCGATTTTAACCAAAACCAAATCATTAGGGTAGGATGAATATTAAAAATGTATTGGTTCATCCGTTCAATAGCTATCAAACTGACCAAAGGTGTCTTTACACACACACAGACATTCGATACGAACTGAGGGGTAGTAATGAGTCGAGTCAAAAATCGGAGAAAGTCAGAAGTAATTAGGGACTTACTATGTTTCAGATTGGTAGCCAGTATGTGTCGCGCAGCAATGAGCAGCTCCTTGCGCAGATGTGTCACCTCCATGGGACAGAGAGCCAACATCCCTAGCATGCCCTCCACTACCAGCTGTGAGTGTTTACCAACATTCTCCTCGAAAATTCGAACAATGTAGGCCAACAATGAGAGTGTTTTGATCTGAGCACCCATAAAATCTACGAAAATCTCTTTACTAAACCCAGGATGACTTCTAAAAAAGAAAAATAATACAATGAATAAAATACAATTAAAAAATACATATAATAAACAAAATACATATATATATATATATATATATATATATATATATATATATATATATACTTATATATAAACAAACCAAATAGGCTTTCAGTAATGGTTCAAGCATAATTTTACATTTTTAGTTGTGTATTTCAGCCTATATCAGGGAAGAAACATTCGAGGTGACCACCACTTGACGCTCGACGAATGTTCAAACACTATTCTAACCTTCGGGTCGATAAAAAGATTGCAATAAGTAGTAAAACTTTACGGTTCAATCAACACCTCCCCTAAATTTCTACTACACACTGTACCCTTTTTACATCAGGGCACTTACAGTTTTCCATTCTCTAAGATTACTCTTAATAAAATAATTATAAATTGCTTAAACGGTTTAATACAGGAAATATTTTACTGCAGAAATAAGACTTTTTTGTTAACAAAAGCTAATAAAAAATACTTACTTGACAGATTAGTTTTTTGAAATTATTTAACAAATCTATTTGTAATAGTTTATGTGTTGTATTAAGAACACTTAAATCGTTTAATTAATAATTTATCGAATCGTTTCGGGGCACTAACAATACAAATGAAGAAGCAATAAACTCCTTCAGTGAATCTAGTCTAAATCAGCATTAATAATTTAATACAATATAATTAAACTCATACCAAACGAGACTAGAACCACTTCAACTCTCCATGGAACATTTCACATATTGCAATGTTACCAACCTCCGGAGTACAACAATACTATATTATTATTAAAAAGTTTCATTTGGGCTTAAACAATAACTATTTTTCCATTTATATTTTTATATAATTGAAATCTAATTTGAAATCTTTCGAGTCTTTAAAAGTTAGATAACTACGTCCCCAGTTACGATATAATAATTAACATATATAAGTTGGTATGTTAGTTGATTGCTGTGACTCATGCCCGGGCTTTAACAATTGGGTCATATCGCCTACTACCAGAGCGAAGGAATAGCGCTCTTTCGTCGCTCTGGTGGGCATGAGCTCAACTCTACTACGGGAATTAATGTTGCCTACCCAGGTTCATTCACCTAGGGCAGGAGTTTTTAACGAGTATCTGACATGGTACAGGCTCGGGACCATCCCTTATCGTCCGAAGGATGGCGTGTTCAAGGTTTATTCAGTTGTAATATACATTACCTTTGCTGAATAGTAGGTTGATGTGTAATTGTCTTGACAATAACAGGAATGTAATCGTTAACTTCTTGTTTTATGTGTTCTTTGTACAATTCATACATCAGAACTACAATAATGGGTAACTCTTGAAGAACTTTCAATGAGGAGGTACCTTTTGGTAATAAATTATACTGCACCTAAACACATTTTAGACATTAAAAACATTTCATAGTCTAAATTTATTTATTGCAATTTTTTCATTGTATGAAAAAATGGTTCTTATTACATTTTTAGAAAGTAAGTACAAGAGAATAGGCAAGTTCCAGAATTCAACGATCAAACCAAAAGTTAAATCAAGAAAACCAAGTCCAATTATTAAATTTATGTTCATAAAACAAATCATCACTGTGACTTTAAAATCCACCAAGCTGAATCGATTGAAACATAAATCACGGTTGTATTAAGTATTCAGTGTTTTGTTAGTAACATGTTGTAAATAGATAAAACAAACTTTTTTTTTGATATACTGTCTATCTCACAAAAAGTGTTACACAAAAAATACCGGTTTAGGCATTACACAATCTTCAGGTTTTGTTATAAGTATATTAAGAAGTGGAATAGACAAAATTTCCAAAAATAAGTTTGTATTATTTATTTATTACATTTATATTTCCTCAAGTTGAAGTGTTCACTGAAATGTTTTATCCGAGTTTTTCCTCTCAAGTAAAATGCACATAGCGGATTTTGAAGGCGCAATGATGAAATACAATTATTTATCATGAATTTCGTTATTTTCATTTCCAGGTATGTTGGCAGCATCGGTGAAAAAGAAACTAGTTTGAATGGTAAAATAATAGACGATAGTATTGAAATCTGTAGAAGGGAACTAAGAAGTTTAATAAAAAAAACACTTAGCTTTCTTCAATATCTGTATTTTCATTCGAATAGTTTATATATACATATAACAAGTCTGCGTCAAATTGCGCAACATTCCATTTCTTGTAACGCCACATACACTGAAGTGAATTAAAAATTAACTTATTTCACTGTTCACGTCCTTTCCGATTAGCTATTTTAGCTCGAGTCAGATAGCTTCCTTCAAATCCTCACTATTCCAATTCCTCTTCACCAAACAATCCACTCCTCTTTGATCTCTCCCCCGTATTCTCTAATTCGACAACCTTAATTATCTAATCATTCTAATCACTTTTCCCCCGCCTTTTTTTTTTTTTTTTTTTTTTCTAGCTCTTTCTTGTCTTTGTCATTCTCTAGTTTTATTATATTTTTTTATCATATTTTCTAAACTATTCGTTCATAATCAATAATATTGATTTTTCGCTCATTTACACATTTATATATTTTTAATATGCATTTATTTATTTTTTATCTTATCTTATTTTCTGCTTTCTAAATTAATTTTATTTTTAACCTTGGCTGGGCATCCTTCCTTCTCTTTTATAATCAACCACCGTACTATGCTCGGTCGATTTATATTTATTTATATTATCAATTTTATCTCTTTCTTAGTTTTATGGATTTGCTTTTTTTCTTTTTCTCTTTTATTTTTGTAGATACTTTTATTTATTTTGTTTCATCATATAGAAGTTGTTAATTTTATGTTTTTTCCTGTTTTTCTATTTCCTGTTTATCTATTTTTTAGTTGTATAGTTTTTCTCCAATGTAGCACTAATTTTTATTTACCTACCTATCTTTTTATTTCTATGTTCTGATACTATATTTCATTGTTTCATTTTCATCACTCTCTGTATGTATTTATTCTTAGGGGACCTCGGTCCCAGAATAATAAAATTTATTTTCATTTCATTTCATTTCATTCATAGCTAATAGTATTCAAAGTTACAGTATTTTACTTCACGTTTTTTTCTGAGAAGTCAGTATTTATTTAACTTACCCAATTACTTTTTCCCCCCATCTATTTATGGCTGAATTTGCAAATCACCCATTAACTTTGAGCCAAGTTCATAACATCAACAGCTTCCAAGAGATCAGGGAGGGTCAAATAATATTTAAATTGATTTCAGTACATACCGGCCTTATGTAAAATGTCTACGTGTTAGTATTTGACGTTGCATACATACTTTCAAGTACCTTAAGTCCCTTCAGATTCTTCTAGTTTAAAATTTCCAAAGACAACTTAATTGGCATATATATACTTACTCCTTTTTTGTTAGGTGTGCCGTCTGAATTGTTTTTCATAATATGTATAGTTGTAGATGTGAAAATTTCTGTCAAAAGAACTTCTATATTGACTTCATTTAAATCTTTAACTCTTATTTCAGGTCTAGGTTCAAATATTTTGTTTAAATGATCAGGAAGTCTTAAATAAATGGATCGAACAAACTGAAGAAAATGTTGAATCTGAAATATCACCAAAACATATACATATAAACGGTATAAAACATACATAAAATACAAACATACATATAAAATATTATTAATAAATAAAATGTGTCACCTCGACATTATAGGCTGGCCGGTAGTGTTTATGTAGCTCGATGATGATCCTTAAACAGACCAGTACATTTTGTTCATTTTCAGTTGCCAGCAACCTGAACACCATTGAAAGAATCTGCTCTACGTAGATTTTTAAAAACTTATTGGTCGGAAAACGATATATCATTTCTAAAAGAAGTTTACGAACTTGCTGTAAAACAAAAGAGCATATTATAAATCACAACTAGCAATAATAAATGCATATAATTATTAAAGAAATGAGCATGTAAAGATAAAATGAATCTTGTCAAAAATTTATGGACCCAAGTTTTCGTACCGATATAAAGGCAGCAATTGGACTTGCACAAATTCTCACTCAATATTACTTATGTATTAACTCTCATGTATTCAAAAACATTCTTGTCTCCAACCATTGGAGACAAAAGTATCAAAACAACTTACTTGAATGTTATATTCCGCAATGAAATGCGGCTCGCCTTCTTGCAATATTTTAATAAAAATCTTAATGGCATGGTCTAAAAATGCCGGATAATGGTGAGAAGACAGAATGAGCTACAAAAATACAAATAAAAGAATTATAATAAAAATGTAAGCATATATTAGCAAAGTTCAAATACAATTAACAGTAGCTTAAAAAGTACCTCAAAATTTTCAGATATTTCTTGCGCTGCTTGAAGCTTATTTTCATCTTTAGCACCTCTGTCTCCAAGCATAGTAACATAGGATTTGTAAGTATTTAATTGTGTTTGGTGATCTGTTGTGTCACCTTGGGATCCTGATGCTGCCATGATTTCAAAATATTTAACAAAGTCAAATTAACAAAAGATTACAACTGACGACACTAATATTAAGTCATTCTGTAGAGCGATTATGATACACAATAGCTCAAGGTGAGTGATTCAATTACAAAGTTCATAAAACACTTTCAGTACTTTTACTAATGCACAAATATTTGATTCTACAAAATCAGAGCTCACGATAAACAAAGTCATAACGTATAAATGAACAATTTGTTATACACAAATATTCAAACCTTCCACTACCCTGACAACGCGCTGCTATCGCAGATATCGATAATTTGGCCAGCCAAAATAGTCGATACTTCTCCATCTTCAATTTCGGGCGTTGATAACCATGGCAGTTTTTCGCCCTAAATCGACAATCAATCTCACTCTCAATCTTCAATTTTTTTTTTCTATTCAATAAAATTCAACCGTGTATTGTTTCGAAAATAGTAGCTCCTCATTAAAGAGAAAACAATTGGTCATTCACCATTTCTCTTGAAACAGGAGCTACTATTTTCGAAACAAATGCACGGTTGAATTTTATTAAATAGAAAAAAATAATTGACAACAAAGCCCAACTTTCTTCTATATTTCTTTCTTGACTTGGGGGGGGGGGGGGGGGGGGGCTTAACTCAATTGGGGATTCAACGACGACTTTTTATTTTGGCTTTCCCTTCCAAAAATGAGTCGAGTTCCTGTAACCATGCGTAAAGATAAAATAAATATTCTGCATGAATTAACAGAAATTTTCGAAGAAGAAATATAGAATAAAGTTGAGCTTTGCGGTACCGTTTTCGACCAGATATCGACCAAAAACGATGATAGTTAATTACTTAGTTACTTTGGCCCATGCCCCGCTTCAACTACGAAGGACGACGAGCTCAAGGTTATTCTAACTTTTCAGTTAAAACAACAGTTTCCAACTCGCGACCCTAAGCTCATAAGACACCACGTGTAAAGATAAAATAAATATTCTGGATGAATTAACAAAATTGTCTTTAACCTTGTCTGCTCCCCAAGTTACTCGTCTTTGACCTCACAACTAATCGATTAGTATGTATATTCTGTTTTAGTCTCTTTATAACTAACAAATAATAATAATAATAATAACATTTATTTGGACCAGCAAAACAAGGTGCTATACACAAATATATAAAATAAAGGATTTAAAATAGAAAGTCCTGGTACAGTCTTTGTTTGAGTCGCCTCCCAGGAGTAGGCGCTCCTAGACTGTAATGTACAGCCCCGGAACAATACACAAGGGCTTCGTGGTGATTCTTCACTAGTTTCTCGATGTGAGCTGCAAAAAGAGGAACACCCAATTCTTCGTGGATTTTGTGATTCCTCACAAACCAGGGTGCGTTTGTTGCTATTCGGAGTACTTTATTCTGAAATGTTTGTAGTCGTTTAATGTTAGTGCTGCTGGTACCGATCCAGACTGGACAGGCGTATGTTAGAAGTGGAAGTAGGAGTGTCTTGTATAAGAGAATAGTACACGTATGTTTAAGTGGCGTGTTTCTGTTTATGAGAGGGTAGAGGGTGTTAAGTTGTGAATATGCTAGCTGTAGTTTTCTGTTAATGTGTAGTTTCCATGTGAGTCGTGTACCTAAAAGTACTCCAAGATAGCGCACACCCTGGTCCTTAGGATTCCAGAGAATGGGGAGGTCATCAATTTGGAGCTGACGTTGTTCTTCTATGGAGAATCTGCGGAGAGTGAATATTTTAGCTTCAGTCTTCCCTATGTTCAGTGTTAGTCTCCATTTTGAGAACCAGAGAGAAACTTCTGTCAGGGCTTCCTGGAGCTGTTCAATGGCGACGGAGAGGACACTATGCTGACAGGCGATCATTGTGTCATCAGCATAGGTGGCTAATGTTGCCGTGGGAGTTTCGGGGATGTCGTGGGTGTACAAACTAAAAAGGAGGGGGCTCAGAATAGCACCTTGAGGGACCCCAGCTGTAATCCTTCTCTTGGTGCTCAGTGCGTTACTGACTCTCACCTGGAACGTCCTGAAAAGAGGATATAAGACCAACGATGTATTTGGGTACCAAGCTTTTCTTTAGTTTGTACAACAGTCCCTGATGCCAAACGGTGTCAAAGGCTGCGGCTACATCCAAGAATAGGGCGGTGGTGTAATTCTTCGCCTCGAAGCCGTGGACAATCGTTTCGGTCACCCGTTGTAGCTGCTGGACTGCAGAGTGTTTGGCTTTGAAGCCAAACTGGTGGGACGGTATGGTGTCTTCTAGATATCCAGTAAGCCTTTTCGATATAATCTTTTCAAAAATCTTAGACAATGAATTTAGAAGGCTTATCGGCCTGTAGCTGTTGGGGTCTTGTTTCGGCTTGCCGTGCTTATGAAAGACAACAACGATAGCATTCTTCCACGTGTCAGGAAAGTATCCTCTCCTTAAACAGCCATTGAACAGCCCTGTAAGATAAGCGATGCTTCTTGGAGGCAGGTTCTTGAGGACGATGTTGGGGATGAGGTCTTCACCGGGGGCCTTCTTGTTGGGGAGTCTCCGGATGTATAGTGTAATTTCTGACGGGTTTGTGTACTTTATATGTGGTTCTGCGGTGTGGAGTGGGGTGGAAAGAAATTCGTGGACTGTGTGGAGTGTTTCGTGATCTTGTGTGTCATGAGTTCTGAATTTCTGTTCAAGGTGCTGGGCCACTAGCTCACTCTTGTCCTTGTCCGTTGTTACAGTATTCTGTCCGTCTGTCAGGGACGGGAGGCCGGGGTCTTGTCTGAGGAGGCGTCGTGTTTCCTTCCAAAGGTTGCTGTCTCCAGGCGTAAAGTCGCTGGTGTATTGTCGGTATCTGTTGATTCTGTCATTGTCCAATTCCCATCGTATAAGTCTTGTCAGTCGGTTCAGCTCTCGCTTCTCTTGTGGATCGCGTGTTCGTTGCCAGTGTTTGCGGAGTGTATTTTTGTCGTGTATCATGTTAAGTATGCTTGTAGGGGTCTTATTTTGTCGCATGTTGCGTTGGTCCTTGTAGTGATTGTATGTTGAGTTGTGTATCGAGGTGTAAATGGCTTGAGTGAAATATTTCAGTGAGTCGTCTATGTCTTCAGTATTGTCGTAATGCAAAGGGATGTCTATGTTTTTGTCCATCTCCCATCTAAACGCGTCCCAATCTATTTTCCCCTGTATCAGTCTAGGCAGATGTTCTGCCTGTTTCGGGTTCACTTTGAAGGTACACACGACTGGAAGATGGTCTGAGTCGAGTTCTGTCAGTGGTTCGTGATAAAGGGGCAAAGTAAAATTTTGTACTAGTCCAATGTCCAGGATGTCTGGGAGATATCTCTGTTGTGTAGGATAAAATGTCGGTTCGTCCGGTGCTGATATCTGTACGCCTAAATTGTTAATTATGTTTAAGAGTCTTGTCCCGTTGTTGTTTGTCCGTCTACATCCCCAAATTGTATTTTTACTATTTAGGTCAACTAGTAGTATAGTCGGCCCCCCAGTGAAAATGTGTTCAAAATCCGTCTGGTGAATTCTGATGCCTGGTCGGTGGTATGCTGAGATTATGTTAAGTGTTCTGTTGTTGTTGAGTGTGAGTGTGGCTCCAACGGCTTCCAGCTGTTGAAGTGTGGGTAAGAGAAGCTGAGAGTGTGCGAGGTTCTTTTTTATACAAACAGCGACGCCTCCAAATCTGGTTTGTCTGTCCTGTCTGTATATGGTGTATCCTTTTAGCTTGAATTTGTCGGTATTATGGAGGTGAGTTTCTGTGATACAAATGATGTCGATGTTGTAGCGAGTTAAAAAGTCCGAGAGTATCGTTCGTCTGTTTTTTATTCCGTCAGCGTTCCAGTTAAGGATGGATAAATTATGAAAAATATTTAAATTAGGGTCCACCATTGTTAAATGAAAATACTTGGGTGAGAAGATTAGATAAAAATGATTTTATGATAGGGATAAATGGTTTGAGAAAGGTAATTATTGTGTTGGTGAGGTCAGTCATGTCGTTAGCTGGTTGGTTGTCTTGGCTGCTGGGTAAGTTAGGTTGAGGTCGAGGTTGGAAGGGTCGGGGTCTGCCTTGGTCGAACCAGCTGTTCGGTCGGTCCGGGGTCTGTCTTGGGGGTTGTCCTTTGGGTGGTGCATTGGGAGGATCTTGTCGTTTAGGTTGGGCCTGTCTGCTAGTCCTGTCTACGTATGTCTTGTAGGAAGCACACCCTCTGTAGCTGGCTGGATGGTTGCCCTGGCAGTTGGCACACTTGGGAGAGTCTACCTTCTTCTGTCTGGAGGGGCATGCTGCCTCCCCGCACTTCACACATTTGGGGTCCAGTCGGCAAAAGTTTTTGGTATGACCAAAAGATTGGCAGTTTGTGCACTGTACAACTTGGCTGGAACGTCGGCGTGGCTCCACTTTAACAACTTTATAGTAGAGCCGCGTCAGTTGAAATATGACCTCTCCAGATGGGGTGTTCTCCAGCTCAACTGCACAGAGGGGTGTGGGGCGTCTGTCGTGGTTCAGAATCCGGGTGACTTTAATAACAGGGTATGTCGGGGTCAGTTCGTCTGTTATTTCTGTGTCGGTCATTGAGTAAGGAACTCCCCGTATAATTACGGAGAGTTTCCTGTCCTCGGGGTTGACGAAGGTGTAGTATTTCACCTTATTGTCGTCATAAAATTTTGTCACTTTGCGATAGTCATCAGTCGTTGTGAGGATGATCTTTATTTTTTTGTTGCACTGTTTTGTTTCAAACGGCGAACAAATTAAACTTTTTAACTCGGTAATGACCAGCTGATAATTATCAGCCTCACAAAGAAAGATTGGAGGGATCTTGGTCTGTCTGTTAGGGGTAGGCTGTCCGTCTGGCTTTGTCGGTTGGGTTGTCTCCTGACCGTCCTGGAGAGTGAGAAGTGGCTCGTATCTGTTCTGTGTTGGTGTTGGTGTGGGTGTGATTTGTAAATTATATCGGTTCCTCTTCAGCTGAGGCTCCTGGGAGATGGCTCTGTTATCAGGGACTACTTGGCCGCCGTCTACTGCCATTGATATCCCAGAGTCCTCACAGCTTGAAGAGAGCTGCCTCTTAGCAGGTAAAAAAGTGGATATCATCTCACCTGTTCCGGCTACATTGTTTATTTGCTTGATATCGGCAAGGTTAGAATTTTGAATATTAAGATTATTAGACTGTTCTCGTTTCGAAACGCCGGGTTTCATTCTCACCCAAACAGAGGGAGAACTTCTGAGTGTCTTTGTCACTGTTTAGTAATATAAAAACTTATAACACCGTCACAATATTAATAATAAATGTTAACAAACTTTAACGTGTGTTTAGCACTTTATAGCCAATACCATAACTAACAAAAATCAACTTGAGTGTCCAGCTGGTCCCTGATACTCCAACGTGCCCCTTGACCTCTTCTCTAGAAAGATTCACCACCTGAAGATGGCAAATTGCCGAAACTAGTTGTGGTATAAATAAAACAATTATGTTGGACTGATAAATCTAATTACTTATTTAACAAGTTAGTCCACTACATCTGCCTACCACCAAGTAATATAAAATCAACTTGGTTCAAAATAAACATTATTTACATTTAAAAAAGTTAATTCACAACCAAATGTTTTAAAAAAATCAAACACTAAAAGTCCTTATTCAATTAACTGATCATTGTAAAATTAACTAGGACAACTGACTGACAGCAGACAGTCTTTCTGACATTCCAATCTCCAGTATCTAAAAGATTTCTAAAGCCTAGGACATTCCATCAATTATTGGTCAGAATTTAATTGAACTGCAACTGTCTGGAAGTTCTCCCAGTGATCACCTGATCTAAAGCAATCTTAATAGAAGAATATCAATATTAAAATAACTGTTTTACTTCCTTAATGGCTTAAGCAGCTAGCCACGAAAATGTCAATAGAAGAATATCAATATTAAAATGACTGTTTTACTTCCTTAATGGCTTAAGCAGCTAGCCACGAAAATGTCAAGATGTATATGTGGATCCAGCAAAAATTTCAGAAATGGTTAGGGCGGGTTACCGAACCATCACCAACCAGCTCTAACCACCCCTAACCATTTCTGACCTGTTCTGCTGGATCACACATAAAATTTCAATGCATTCATTACATCGGCAAATATTCCGCTATCAGTGCACTCTTCTCGCTCCTTCCAGCTTTCCCGTTCCCTCGAGGAACGTCACCTTTTGGTTTTCACCGAAATCGGCCGAAGGTAAGACGATAAAGCGAGTGTGGGAAACAACTCAAATACCTCAGTGTGATTGTACAGAAGTCCCAGAATAAAATTGAAAAATCCGTGCACTGATTTTTGCTAATATTCAACAGTTGACTTACATAGGGTCTCCTTAATCCTCATACTAAATGTTGTATCGATAAATTCATTACACTGGCAGTTATTAGGGTTTTTGAATTGAGCCCCCTCCCCGGAACTCCCCCCTCCCCTCAGCCGATATCGCTGAAATTTGACAGGTTATGTCCTCAGTGAATTTTAATTTTAAATAAAAGCCAATTGAAAAATAAGGTGTGTGGCGTCCCAAAATTTTGAACGGGAGGGGGATTGTGGGTGTAGGCCTAAGTGTAAATGTAATGCTAGCTCATTAACTAATAGTCGGATAGTCACGAAAATTCACACGTAGTATTATTAAAAGCCAAATTGATAAATAAAGTGTGTGACGTCTCAAAATATTGAACGGGAGGGGGGGTTGTGGGGGTACGTCTGAATATGAAGATAGTGCTAGCTCATTAAATAATGGTCGGATAGTCACGAAAATTCACATGTAGTATTATTAAGAGCCAAATTGAAAAAAAGGGTGTGTGACGTCTCAAAATATTGAATGGGAGGGGGGGGGGGGATAGGCCTAAGTATAAATATAATGCTAGCTCATTAACTAATGTTTGGATTTTCATGAAACTTCACATGTAGCATCCTTTTGAGCCCGATTGAATAATAGGCTATGTGACGTCACAAAATTGTGAACGGAGGGGTTTGTGGGGGGCCTACATATAAATATAGTGATCGGTCATTAACGGATGATCGGATTATCATGGAATTTCCCATTTAGTATTCTTGTAGGCCAAATAGAAAAATAGGGTGTATACGTCACAAAATTTTGAACGACAGGAGGGTTGAGGGAGCTTAAGTATAAATATAGTGGTAGCTCATTAACTAATGGTCGGATTCTCAAGAAATTTCACATGTAGTATTCTTAAAGACCAAATAAAAAAATTGGCTGTGTGACGTCACAAAATTGTGAACGGGAGGGGGGTTATTGGGGGCTTAAGTATAAATATAGTGATCGTTCATAAACGGATGATCGGACTGTCATGTCATTCCACAGTTAGTATTTTTAAAAGAGAAATAGAAAAATACACTATGTGACATCTCAAAAATTTGATGGGGGGGGGGGGGGGGGAGGGGGGGGGGGGGCTAAGCATAAAAATAATGCTGACTCGTTAAAGGGTAATCGGATTCTCATGAAATTTCACATGTGGTAGCAGTAACTATGTACTAGCTGTGGGGTCCGCTGTTGCAAGGCCTAGTATGTGGTGCCTAGCGTTCCTAATTACGTACTAGCTGTGGGGTACGCCGCTGCAAGACACTTACTAGCCGTGGTGCCTAGCGTTCCTAACTACGTACTAGCTGTGGGGTCCGCCGCTGCAAGGCACTACTAGCTGTAGTGGCCAGCGTTCCTAACTACGTACTAGCTGAGGGGTCCGCCGTTGCAAGGCATAAACTAGCTGTGGTGCCCAGCGTTCCTAACTACGTACTAGCTGTGGTGCCCAGCGTTCCAATCTACGTACTAGCTATGGGGTCCGCCGTTGCAAGGCATATGATACTAGCTGTGATGCCCGCGGACCTAACTACGTACTGGCTGAGGGGTCCGCCGTTGCAAGGTCTTTGAGAGACCTTTTCTAGAAGAAACAACAACACACTTTATTTGGACCAGAACATCTTGGTTCTTCTCACAAAGTATAAAATGGAAAATATAAAATGAAATTAATTAATAATAATGTCTTGGTATAATCTTGGTTTGAGCCTTCTGTGGAGAGTAGGCTGGCCAAGATTGTAGTGGGCTGCTCCAGAACACAGGCCTAGTCTTCCGTGGTAGTTATCTACTAAGGACCTTAAATAGGCTGCGACCGAGGAACTCCCAGTTCCTCATGGAGTTGGCTGTTTCGGATAAACCATGGTGCATTCAGAGACACACGAAGAATTTTGTTCTGAAATGTTTGTAGTCGTGTTGTGAGTGAAGGACTGGCGCCATGCCATATTGGACTGGCGTATGTTAACAATGGGAGAAGTAACGTTTTGTACAGGAGCAGTGTGCAAGAGTGTTTGAGGGGTGTGTTGCGGTTAATGAGTGGATAGAGATGTTTTAAACGGGTGTATGCTTGTGTAAGTTTTGTGTTGATGTGAAGTTTCCATGTGAGCCGTGTGCCTAAGAATACACCAAGGTACCGGACAGCCTGATCTTTAGGGTTCCATGGAATGGGAAGTCCGTCAACCCGCAGTCTACTCTGGTCCTCTGTAAAAAATCGGCGAAGGGCAAAAATCTTCGCTTCTGTTTTACTGGCGTTCAACTGAAGCTTCCATCGAGCGAACCAGCTGGAGACGTGGTTGAGAGAAGTTTGTAACATGTCAACTGCTGTCTGGAGGTCTTCATGTTGACACAGAAGTAGTGTGTCGTCTGCGTATAGTGCTAGAGTGGTATTACATGGCTCGGGGATGTCGCAGCAGTATAAGCTGAAGAGGAGGGGACTGAGGATAGCTCCCTGTGGCACTCCCGCCAGAATACTACGCTTGGAGCTGAGGATGTTGTTGACCCGCACTTGAAACGTCCTGTTCTCCAAAAAGGAATCAACGATCTTTTCCAAGTACTGTGGAGCCCATGTCTTCCTCAGCTTATAGCGGAGACCTTCATGCCACACCGAGTCGAACGCGGAAGCTACATCTAAAAAGACGGAGGTTGTATATGTCTTCTGTTCGAAACCATTCACAATCTTTTCCGAGACCCTCTGTAGCTGGTGCACAGATGAATGATTATGTTTGAAACCAAACTGGTGAGCTGGAACAATTCCTGCGCTTCCCAGGTGAGAACCCAGTCTTCTCAATATTAATCGTTCCAAGATCTTCGACAACGAGTTCAGAAGGCTTATAGGCCGATAGCTGTCCGGCTCTTGCTTGGGCTTACCATGTTTATGGAAGACGATTACAACCGCGTTTTTCCAATTTCGAGGAAAATAGCTGCATCGCAGGCATGCGTTGAACAGACCGGTTAGAAAGGCTATACTCTTGGGTGGCAGCTTCTTCAGCACTATGTTCGGAATGAGATCCTCACCGGGGGCCTTGTTGTTTGCTAAGTTTGTTATTAATGTTGTGATTTCTGAGGGAGTGGTGAACTTGATGAAATTTTCAACAGTTTGTGTCGGTATGGATAGATATGTGTGTACTGTGGTGTTCATGTCTGTGTTAGCAGTGTCGGGTGTGCGGTACTTTTGTTCGAAGTGTGTTGCCAGGATTTCGCATTTGTCTTATTCGCTCGTCACTGTGTGATGTCCGTCTGTCAGTGGGGGCAAGGATGTGTTTTGTCTCAAAATTTCTTTCCAGAGACTACTATCGCCGGGGGTCAGGTCGGTCAAGTAAGCCCTGTACTTACAAATTCTGTGGTTGTCGAGCTCCCATCTCACCCGTCGGGTCAAGCGATTGAGGTCTCTTTTATCTACATCACTTCTTGTTCTTTGCCAGCGTTTGCGAGCCGTGTTTTTTTCGTGAATTAGTGCTAGGATTTGAGTGGGAATGGAGTCATGTATATGTGGTCGTCTGTCTTTGAAGTGGTGATATGGTGAACAGAGGTGTTAATATGTCTGTATTGCCCAGTCTATGTCGTCTGTGTGATTGTAATAGATTGGAATTTCAAGAGTTTGATCCATTTCCCATTGAAAAGTTTTCCAATCAATTTTTCCTGTTATAAGTCGTGGAAGCGGTTCGGTGTAGTGTTTGTGTGCTGTGAATGTGTTAAGGACGGGGACGTGGTCTGAATCGAGTTCTGTTAGTGTCTCGTGATATATTGGGAATGTGAAATTTTGTATAAGTGTAATGTCTAGGATGTCTGGATTATATCTGTGTTGTGACGGGTAGAAGGTTGGTTCGTCTGGGGCTGAGACCTGAACACCGAGGTTGTTTGTGGCCGACAAAAGTCTGACCCCATTGTTATTGGTTCTTCTGCAGCCCCAGATTGTGTGCTTGCTATTGAGGTCCCCGAAAAGTGCAGTCGCGTCTCCTGTAAAAATGTGTTCTAGGTCTGTCTGTTTTATTCTTAAGTTTGGTCGTTGGTATCCCGAGATGATGTTGAGTCGTCTGTTGTTGGTGAGTGTCAGTTGAATCCCGACAGCCTCCAGGTGCTCCAGATCAGGAAGAAGTAGATGGGAATGCTTTATTTTTTTCTTCACACAAACAGCTACTCCTCCAGAGGCTATTCGGATTTGTCTGTCTCGTCTGTATGTCACGTATCCTGTCAGTCTGAATGTGTCTGTCGCTTTGAAGTGTGTTTCTGTTAGGCAAACTATGTCTATGTTGTATCGTGGTGAGCTCGACAGCACACAGTGGAGTGGGGCCTTTGTCCTTGTTCAGTAGCCTCGTTACACTGAGGACTGGGTATGTCGGGGTTAGTTCGTCTTGTATTTCGGTTTCAGTCAGGGAGTATGGAACCTCTCGGATAACAACGGAAAGTTTCCTATCCTCGGGGTTCAGGAAAGTATAGTATTTTACGTCATTTGTTTGGTAAAATTTGGTCAGTTTCCTAAAGTCTTCAGATGTCATAAGGGATATTTTAATTTTTTTGTGGCATTGTTTTGTTTCGAAGGGAGATGTTGTGATACTTTTAATGTCTGTCAGTACTTTTTGAAAATCGTCGGCTTCACAAAGGAAAATTGGGGGGATTTTAAGTTGTTTTTCGGTCTGTGGGGTGGTATCGTTAGTGTGTTGGTCGGTGATGAGTGCTGCGAGTGGCGCGAATGTGTTGTGCGTGGGTATAGTGGAATGAATTGCGTACCTGTTCCGCTTGGGCTGGGTGTGGCTGGCCCCCGGTGAGGGCTCTCCGTCTAGCTGCATGGCTGACTCCGGGAGTGCTGGGAACTCCATGTCTTCTTCTGGGGGACAGGATCTCTTCGGCTGGCTCACTAGTCGGGGTGAGTTCGACTGATCTGGGTTACCTGTATTGTCCAGTCGTGCTTTGAGGTTATCCGTGAGTCCATTTTTCGTGTTGACTGGTTTTTCGGTCGAGTTGATGTTGGGCTTCATTCTCACCCGTAACTTGGGTGAAAAGTAAGTAATTTTGCTCACTTTTATGGGTATAAATAACTTTTCAAATAATAAAAAGGTAAATTTTCTTGAGACAATTTGTTTACTTGTTTAAACAAACAAAAGTTTACAAAAACGTTAAATAAAACATTGAATTAGCAAATTTCCTAGCATCCTTAAACGTTCTGCTCAAACTAGGGTACGTGACATCACCCAACACTCTCAGCGACTTCTGAAATGTTCTAAAAATAGACGCATCGACGCATAGTATCAGTTTGACTGTTGACTCCGTTTGACGTGGATTGTATTCTTCTATGTTGAAAATGAATTGGCCAAAACTATTGACTTTTCAGATGTTATTGATAAATTTAGTCAAAAGAAAGCTAGGAAAGCTATGATAATTTAGGGCAGTTAGGCTATAAGTAAGCTTTTGTTGTAGCCAGTGTATTAAACACACACAAACATCGTAATTTTTAGAGCTCTTAATGTTATTTTTTTTTAGATCGTAATACTAGTTTTTGTCAATTTTTATTTTAATGTTAGTGAGTCAAAGAAATCTAAAAATTTAAAAGTTAATTTCAGTAAAATAAAAGTAAATGATATAATTACGGTAGCAATTGATGTGTGAAATAATTTAATCAATAAAGTTTGGTTTTAAAATCTAACTGATACTGTAACATTAATTATACCTTACAATCTATTTTTAGTTTAAATAAAATTGTAAAAGGGTTAAAAAATAACCATGTAATTATAATATAGCACATGACTATGAGATGGGGGGCCGACCCTGATGCTGGTTACAGGGCCCGCAATCGAATGTGGGGGCTATGCCCCAGTTATACTCAATACCTTAACTTTCTAAGGGAACTTAACATTTTTAGCCGAATATTTTTAAACACATTTCATTCGGGGCTTCATTCTCACCCGTAACTTGGGTGAAAAGTAAGTAATTTTGCTCACTTTTATGGGTATAAATAACTTTTCAAATAATAAAAAGGTAAATTTTCTTGAGACAATTTGTTTACGTGTTTAAACAAACAAAAGTTTACAAAAACGTTAAATAAAACATTGAATTAGCAAATTTCCTAGCATCCTTAAACGTTCTGCTCAAACTAGGGTACGTGACATCACCCAACACTCTGTACATGTGTTATATATCCCGCACTAAACGGGTGATGTCACACAGAATGGTTATCTCATCCCAAATCTTCCTGACAAACTGATTTATACATTAAGTTAGCTTATAAATTAGATTTATAACTACTTGAGGGTAATTACACGTATGATTAGTATTAGAAATGTCATGCATTGTCCATGGTGATCCACCCTTAAAAGAAGGAACAGCGTTTCATCAGTTTGTTTTTGATAATGCAGACTTTAATGTCTGCACAATTGATGGGCTAAATACATTTCATTCCATGGGAGGAATCAGGTGCGTTACTCCGTCGAGTGCTATTGAAAGAACTACTGGGATACCACGATTGTCTAGCATGCCCTCATCATTAGAAACAGGAAAATTGGGAACCATTCCTTTAGAAACATACCACGGTAAGGGAGGTGATATGAATAGCGTAATTGTAGAACACTTCGAAATACCTGAGGAATCAACACATCCTTCACTGCACGACACCCTGTGGTTGCTCGGTAAGAAGCAAAATATTCCAATTCCACAATGGAAGGCATTTATGCACGCTGTGACCAGAGGAAGTTACAGTGAAAAAACCAACAGTTATTCCTCTCCCTTTTTTAAATGCTCCTCCATCCAACTACGATACAATGTACACAACGTTGATGTATGCTGTGGAATTGTGTAAAAAAATCAATCAGCAATGCGTGGTCATCACGTACGACCAGCCTTTATACTGGAAAGCGAGAGAAATAGTTGCTAATTGTCCAACTAATTCTCCTATATCTAAGTGTGTGTTGCGTCTTGGCGGAGTTCACCTCCTGATGTCCTATTGAGGATGTATGGGCTACCTTATGTCAGGAAGCGGCCTGAAAGAACTTTTGAGCACAGTCTATGCTCCAGTGTCGGTTGACAAGATGCTTGAAGGCCATGCTTTCGCTAGGGCAGTCCGAGGTCACTCGCTCATACAAACTGTTCTGTCAAACATTATACTCGATCAAATACAAATCACCGAAGAAGAGCAGATTTGCGTAGAAGAAATGTTGTCTGATTTTGGAAATGAGCCTCCTTCACTGACCTCATTAAATGAAAACCCACACCTAACATCACTGGCCAACAAATTTGGCGAAGCATTACAACAGGTAAGTGAGAATGGACCAACAGCAAAATTGTGGGTCCAATACTTCCGGATGATTAATCTGATGAAAGAATATATACATGCAGAGAGGTAAGGTGATTGGGAGGGCCATCTCACTTCTGTCAAGAAAATGATATCGTACTTTCATGCATCTGGCCACCTGCTATACGCTAAATCATGTCACCTGTATATACAGGATATGAAGAATCTTCCTTCAAAATTAACGGTACAGGAGCATGAACAATTTGTAAATGGTGCCTTCACAATGCGTCGGACGGATAACTTTTGGACTGGTGTGTGGTCAGATATGACGATTGAGACTACTCTGATGCGAAGCTTCAAAAGTCGTGGTGGCATAACGGGTGGAAGGGGTGTCACTGACAGTGTAATCACTAAGTGGGCTTTGGGGGTGAGTGCAACTCACGATGTTTGCACATCACTGGAGGAGTTTTGTGGAGTACTATTCACATCAGGTGAGCAGCACAAAGATTTTAGTGAAGCGCGGATAAAAAAAGACTTATCTGATACATCAAAAATGACGGAATGGCTAAAAAATCATCATCCCTTCCCTAAAACTAACGAAATCATGTCGATAGCCATAGGAGTGGTAGGAGATCATACAGTTAACTGTTATGACGCTGTTAGATGTGGAAAGCAAGCAATGTGTAAAATGGTAAACTTGTCATTTTCAGAATTGAAGTTATCACGGAAAGACCGAGCTCTTCCGCTTTCGTCTGTTAATTCGTCAATTAAGATCAATAATGAAAACGTTGCAGTAGACCCTTATTTACTCTTTCAAAGGATTTCAATTTGTAAGAAAAGTGATGAAGATTTAAAACATTACTTAAAATATGAATTGGCGCCATTCCCGTTGGCCTTTTTTAATGAAGGTGGAATGAGGAAGACCAAAAAATCGGTCTTCTATAATCTGTTGGAACCAAGCAAGGAAAGTACAGACTTGCGAAATTGTAATGTGGTTATTGATGGGGGATACCTGCTGCACAAAGTGATTTGGCAGAGAGGGTCCACAGTCGAAGCAATTTGTGAGGCTTATGTCAAGTTCATTAAGAACCATTACAGCGTAAGGAAATGCACTGTAGTATTCGATGGCTATAACAACTCACTAGAAAGCATCAAATTGGGCGAACAACAACGACGTTATCGATTGAAAAAGTCGGTAGATATTAATTTCGAACTAAATACCGAAATTACAGTACAACAAGAACTTCTGCTTTCGAATAAACATAATAAAGCAAGACATCGATATGCTCAGACCTACACTTGAAAAAAACAATATTGACACAATTCAAGCATCAGACGACGCTGATCTTCTAATTGTCAGTACAGCTATTGAGCAATCGATTCAAGGAAATTTCAAAGTTGCTGTTGTTGGGGAAGATGTTGATCTACCTGTGCTTCTTACAGCTATAAAAGGAGCCGACCACTATATATATTTATAAAACCTGGCCGAGAAAAAGTGGAAACAAATGTTTATTCCACCCAACAGATGCAGAAGCAAGGACTAAGTGAAATTCTCTTCCTGCACGCATTCACGAGCTGCGACACTACCTGTGCAGAATTTCGCCGAAGTAAGCTTGGCTTCGTTAAATTATATAAAAAAAACGAAGATATCCGAAGGGCAGCGAAGATTTTTCATAATGCCTCCTCAACAGCGACTCAAGTTGAGGAAGCTGGGATGCACTGCATGATGAGGTGGTACGGTGTCCCATCCAAAAATTCATCACTTAACCTCCATCGATTCAACAGTTTTTTGAAGTCAGCTTCGAAAATGATACCGGATTTATCAAATCTCCCACCAACCGAAGGGGCCACGAGGGAGCATTCTTTCCAGGTATATTTCCAAGTGCAGCTATGGTTGGGCCAGAAACTTAACCCAGAATTGTGGGGTTGGGAGCGCAAGGCAGATAATACCCTTACGCCTGTTCGCAATAGACAGCCGGCAGCACCAGAGGAAATATTAAATACTATCTTCTGTAAATGCTATGGGGATTGCACTTCAAACAGATGTGGATGTAAAAAACTATCGATTAACTGTTCATCGTTATGCCAGAACTGCCAAGGCCATTGTTTAAATGGTGTCTCCATATTACTCAATAAAGAAGACAACATGGATGAAATGGAAGTTTCATCACTCGAAAGTTTTGTGGATATTGAGAAAGAAGAGGAGCCAGAACAGGAAGAAGAACAGGAGGCAGAACACGAACCAGATGCAGGGCCCTCACGACCGAAACGAGCAAGATAATAATTTTTTAATTGCTATAGCTCTGGCCTAGATTGAAGCAAATTAGTAAACCGATACATCATTTTAAAGGTAATTTAATGCTCTACAACTTTTATTCTTATAAGTTTTACTGTAAAACTGTGGATTAATGAGTTAGAAACAAAACTTCGACAAAACATAAGCTTTTTTTTTTTTTTTAGATTGTCGATTTCCGTGTGCAGATATCTCAAAAACTAAACCTCCCCACATGTTTTGTTAGTGTTCTTCAACCGATACATTATTTTAAAGGTAATTTAATGCTCTACAACTTTTATTCCTATGAGTTTTACTGAAAAACGGAGGATTAATGAGTTAGAAACAAAACTTCGCCAAAAAATAAGCATTTTTTTTTTTTTTTTTTTTTTTTTTTTTTTTTTTTTTTTTTTTTTTTTTTTTTTTTTTTTTTTTTTTTTTTTTTTTTTTTAGATTGTCGATTTCCGTGTGCAGATATCTCAAAAACTATACGGAATAGAAAAAAAAAAGAATATAAGCTATAACATTGTAAATTCAATAAGCTTTCTTTTTGCAAATAGTATTTTTTTTTGTACGACCCACTGTTAACGAGATAAAGGCGAAAAACCGAAAAACGAGAACTTCCCCCCCCCCCCCCCCCCCCCACCATAGCGTAAGGTGTAAATATCAGGACTTTTAGTATGTTTATCTCATAACTACCCCCGACAGATTGCCGATGAAAAAAAAACTACCCTCTTCCAAACCCTCTATAATCGTTCATTGACTGGACTAGGTACGTGACATCACCCAACACTCTAGTGCTGGGTCAAATAGTCTTAAACATTTACACAACACACACCTCAGTGAAATTAAATCGGAAAAAAATTTAATTTTTACAAATTTTTAATTAGGATTTTCAGATTCTCCACAATAAAACTAGGTTTTCCAGTATCTTTAGTTTTCTTATACGAGGAATAGTTTTCGAGATATCGGTTTTTGAAAGTTGCGTTTTATTTAAAATCAATTGGGATTGGATTCATAGAGACCTCACTTCGTCCAGTCATATAAGATCAAAAAGAGGGTAAATCTCGGAATGAAAGGTAATAAGCTATAAATTTGTATAAACCTTTGATTTGACATTGTAAAAGTTGGCTCAAAAGTCTCATAAGATCTCGTGTCCGCGTCTTAAGATATTCGAGGTCAAAGGTCGCGAAAACAGTTTTTTTGGAAATATCTCGTTTCCTATGCTTTAAATGATATTCGCATTTATTATAAAAGTTGTAGAGCATAAAATTCTCTACAAATTAGCTCTTGTGCATTTTTTTATACGATTAACAGTTTTTGAGGTAGAGCGCGAAGAGTGCAGAGCGCTCAGTCATATACAATCAGTAACAAAAATTTTCGGACAATTTATAATTTTGTTTTTCTTTTGCAGTTACACATAGTTATATGGCAAAATATTTAATTCAAGCAAAGTTTTAAATTTCGAGATCATCAATCATTTCAAAACGCCGTAAAACAATTAATTAAACATTTACAGCTAATAGGAAATTTTGCATTAATAATTGAAGACAAGAAATTCACGTAACAAAATTTTCTGGACACCTGTTGTTTGTTTTGTAAACAAATGCGACTCTGATCATGATCTTTAATCCCTTCTCAACCAACCGCTAATACCGAACAAATGAAATGTGTTTATATACTTCTATTACTGCATTCAGTAGTTATTTGTATTTCCTGCTGTCAAGATGGGTCGAACATCTTTTGAAGTTCAACAGATAATAATTTTTAATTATGAAAAAGGATTAAGTGTCCGCAAAATCGGTGGTTTGGTAGGCCGAAGTAAAAGCACCGTAGCCGATATAATTCGAAGGTATAAGCACGAGGATCGGATAGATTTGAAATCTTCCTCTGGCCGTCCAAGAGTATTAAACGACCGAGAAAGGTGTAGCGTTGTCCGGAAAATTAAAAACAAGCCCTCGAGGAGTGCACCTCAGATCGTCGCCGAGGTATACAGAGAAACGGGAAAGAAAGTTCACCCACAAAATGTTCGAAGAATTCTAAAAGAAGCAGGATATAATGGGAGAGTACCAAAAACCGTTTGTGAGTGAAAAAAATATAAAAAAAAGATTGAGCTTCGCAAAAGAGTTCCAGAATCATTCAGAAATTTTTTGGAGTAATGTCATTCATCTGCGAGGTAAAATAAACTTAAGCACTCCGTCCTTCGGATGGGATGTTAAGCGATGGTCATGAGCCTGTACGATGTCAGGTCAAAGCGTTTGAGCTCTCACATAAACACACGCATGCAATTGATCTCTGATGTTCACACGATTACAAAATTTTTAGTACATATTATTATGTATACATATATTATATGTATAGGGAAGTAAACAAAAGTAAAGTAATAGTATATGTATACATATATTACATGGAAGTAAACGGACATGATCTGGAAACATTTATTTGTCGAAATATCGGAGAAAAAACGTTTAAATTAGAAAAATTGGGTACTTAGTTTCTTTAGAGGGAAGGTGGAGGGGATAGATTAGGGGGAAGGGACGGTTTCTGCCGAGGGTCAGCGCTGCTGTCGCTCTCTTCCAACGTCATATCACAAAAATCTAGTTTTCTGACATTACATGACCTGAGATTTCTTTTTATGTTGTGAAGAGTTACAAGATACAAGAATATTTTATTATTGCGGTTTGTTCTATTGCAAGCAAATACTTTTGAATGTAAGTTTAATATATTTAGTCCCGACAGTCGCGACAAAATTTGGAGAAAGTGTAATGAGGAGCTGAATCCAAAAAATTTAAAACCAATAGTAAAACATGGGGGTGGCTCAGTGATGGTGTGGGGGTGTATGGCGTCTAGTGGAATTGGTGAACTGGTTTTCATTGAAACCACCATCACTGGAAAAGTTTATGCCGAATTACTAAGGAGCAATTTGAAAAAGAGTGCTGAAAAACTTGGGATTTTACGGACTTTTCATTTTTACCAAGACAACGATCCGAAACACACCTGTGAATTGGTACGTACTTGGCTTTTGTATAACTGCCCTAAAGTTATGAAACCCCCCCCAATCGCCCGATCTCAACCCAATTGAACACGTATGGGGTGAGCTCGACAGGAAAATTCGATTAACACCCATTGCTTCAAAAAACGAATTGAAACAAAAGTTATTAGAAGAGTGGGGTAAAATATCTCCAAATTTCACCAAAAAATTAGTTTCATCATCAATGCCGAATCGAATGAAAGATGTTATTACACAAAAAGGGTACCCAACCAAATATTAATTAACATTATGGTTTTTGAATTTGTGAAATCGTAAAAAAAACATTGAATTTATTTATAGTTGTTTACATTTTTGTCCGAAAATTTTTGTTACCTACATTACTTGTTATAAAATTTATTAAATTAAAATATTTATTTGTTCTAATCAAAGCTGTTTTTCCTTTATCCTAACCCACTTTTGAATTCTTATTCTTATTTGAAAAATGGCTTTAATTATATTTTTAAATTATTTTTTATTACTTTTGCATTTAATTATTATAATTTTTTATTGAAAAATCAAACCGTCCGAACATTTTTGTTACTGGCTGTAAGTCATAATGTAAGGTCAACCGCGTATCCCAATAAATAGTTAGGTTTATAAAGTTAATTATTCATTAAAAAAAATTATAATTATGAAAAAAACTTCATTATTAACTAATAATTAGGATTAGAAATAATTATTAATTAAAACATTATATTTATTACTATTATTCATAAATTAAATGCTCGTTTAATAATACTTACTTAGTTCTTATAAATAATCAAATGAAATACTTTAAGTACATTTTAATTACTTTCTCATTTATCATAATTATATTTTAAGCAGGAAAGAAATGAAGTATTTTTGTTTTAACATTTGTTAACTCTTGAATACAATGTAAATAGTATGTTGTTGTTAGATTATACCTGGAAATGTGGGTCCCTATAATATGACCTTTTATGTTGTAGTAAGTTGGGACAGATGTTCTATACTATAGATAAGAAATCTATAGTACAGTTAAGAATGGTTTCTTTTTCAATTTCAGTGAATTCGCATTCAGTGGCTGTTACACGACTTCTGCGTTTTTTAAAAAGAGAAACTTCCCGATTTGGATCAATTGGTTCACGTATTTCAACAAGAAAACTGTCCTGTACAAACATTGCTTGAAAATGGAGTTCGCATCTTGTTAGCCATATATAATGCTCCAAAATCTGTGAACAGTATCGATCATCTTCGCTACAGACAATTCGTCAAATCAACAAAGCTCAACAAACCTATGTAGTTATCTCCTCTTCCACCAACAAGTGCAGCAGCCCATCAACATATCAATCCTGTCTGCTACCAGATTCAAACTTGGTTAGGCCACGATTTAGGACCCCAGGAATGGGGTTGGGTGCTGCAAAATGAAGTCCTAGAACCGATAACAACTTTATTACCACCAGCACCAGATGAACTGATTAACATAATATTTTGCAACTGCAAGACTGGTTGTGGTTCGCGCTGTGGATGCAGAAAATCGGGGTTGCAGTGCTCTTTAGTTTGTGGCCAATGTAATGGACAAGCATGCCTCAACGCTTCATCGTATCAAAATGATCTCGATGAAGAAAGTGCTTATGACCTTGACATCCTTGAAGGTTTAGAAAAAAACGTTATTGATAACGAGGATGGCGATAATAAATTGGAAATTCTTCAGCGACCAGAAGAAGAAGATGATGATGAAGAAAATTAAATAGACACATATATTTACTACTAATATTAGCTAATAATACTTACTATGTAATAAAAAAATTATAGATGATTGCTGAATAAAAATATAATTAAAATGTATAATAATAGTAATAAATATAATGTTTTAAATAATTAGTTAATAATGAAGTTTTTTTCATAATTATAATTTTTTTTAATGAATAATTAACTTTATGAACCTAGCTATTTATTGCGATTCGCGGTTGACGTTGCATTGTGACGTATATGACTGAGCGCTTTGCACTCTTCGCGCACTATCTAAAAAACTGTTAAACGTATAAAAAAATGCACAAGAGCTAATTTGTAGAGCATTTTATGCTCTACAACTTTTTTAATAAATGCGAATATCATTTAAAGCATAGGAAACAAGATATTTCCAAAAAAACGGTTTTCGCGACCTTTGACCTCGAATATCTTAAGACGCGGACACGAGATCTTATGAGACTTTTGAGCCAACTTTTATAATGTCAAATCAAAGGTTTATACAAATTTATAGCTTATTACCATTCATTCCGAGGTGAAATCCCTATTTGACTATTTGATTCCCCAAACCGGGCGAAGAGTGGGCCGACCCCCCCCCCCCCCCCCCCCCCCCCCCCTGGCCTTTCATATTGAAGGAATTATGTATTTTTATACTTGTACTTTTATACTCCCCAGTTATAGTCAATACTTTAGGCTTAAACATTGACACAACACACACGTCAGTAAAATTAAATCGGAAAAAAATTTAATTTTTACAAATTTTTAATTAAGATTTTTAGATTCGTCAGATGAAAACAAGGTTTTCCGGTATTTTTAGTTTTCTTGTACGAGCAATAGTTTTCGAGATATTGGCCTTTGAAAGTTGTGTTTTATGTAAAATCAATTGGGAGTGGATTCATAGAGACCTCAGCCCCCAAACCTGGCGAAGAGTGGGCCAACCCCCCACTCCCTGCTCAAAATCCTGGCTACCCCCCTGTCAATTTCACATGTATCTTTTCATTTTGAACCAATTATGTACTTATGTATGTTTTTTTTTTTAAATATTGTCCATTTCACAAAATATATATAATAGGGGAGTACTTTCGGAATTGCTACCATCTTCAGAGGCGATGTACTAAAAAAAGAGGACTGTTGGGTAGGTTCCAGAACAAATAATACATTATACAAACATCTCAACAGCACTAAAGAAAAAAGAAAAACAGAAGAAAAAAGTGGGGTTTACTATCTAAAATGTAGTTTTTGTAATTTTGTTCATGTAAGTCAAACCGGGAGACAATTTTAAAAATAAAATAAAAGAACACGTTTCAGAAATAGGCTTAAACATTGAGACAACACACACCTCAGTAAAATTAAATCGGAAAAAAATTTAATTTTTACAAATTTTTAATTAGGATTAGCAGATTCTTCACCAAAAAACTAGGTTTTCTAGTATCTTTAGTTTTCTTGTACAAGCAATAGTTTTCGAGATATCGGTTTTTGACAGTTGCCTTTTCTTTAAAACCAATTGGGAGTGGATTCATGGAGATCTCAGCCCGCAAACCGGGCGAAGAGTGGGGGCGACCCCCCACTCCCTGCTCAAAATCCTGCTACGCCCCTGTCAATTTCACATGTATCTTTTCATATTGAACCAATTATGTACTTTTATACTTCCCCAGTTAAACTCAATACTTTAGGCTTAACATTGACACAACACACACGTCAGTAAAATTAAATCGGAAAAAAATTTAATTTTTACAAATTTAATTAGGATTTTCAGATTCATCACCAAAAAACTAGGTTTCCCAGTATCTTTAGTTTTCTTGTACGAGCAATAGTTTTCGTGATATCGGATTTTGAAAGTTGCCTTTTCTTTAAAACCAATTGGGAGTGGATTCATAAAGACCTCACTCCCCAAACCGGGCGAAGAGTGGGGGCGACCCCCCTCCACCCTGCTCAATATCTTGGCTACGCCCTTGTCAATTTCACATGTATCTTTTCATATTGAACCAATTATGTACTTTTATACTTCCCCAGTTTTAATCAATACTTTAAGCTTAAACATTGACACAACACACATCTCAGTAAAATAAAATTGTAAAAAAATTTAATTTTTACAAATTTTTAATTAGGATTTTCAGATTCTTCACCAAAAAACTAGGTTTTCCAGTATCTTTAGTTTTCTTGTACGAGCAATAGTTTTCGAGATATCGGTTTTTGAAAGTTGCGTTTTATTTAAAATCAATTGGGAGTGGATTCATAGAGACCTCACTCCACAACCGGACGAAGAGTGGGCAGACCCCCCACTCCCTTCTTAAAATTCTGGCTACGCCCCTGTCAATTTCACAAGTATCTTTCCATATTGAACCAATTATGTACTTTTATACTTCCCCAGTTATAGTCAATACATCAGGCTTAACATTGACACAACACACACGTCAGTAAAATTAAATCGGAAAAAAATTTAATTTTTACAAATTTTTAATTAGGATTTTCAGATTCTTCACCAAAAAACTAGGTTTGCCAGTATCTTTAGTTTTCTTGTACGAGCAATAGTTTTCGAGATATCGGATTTTGAAAGTTGCGTTTTCTTTAAAACCAATTGGGAATGGATTCATAGAGACCTCACTCCCCAAACCGGGCAAAGTGGGGCCGACCCCCCCCCCCCCCCCCCCTCTTCCCCTCCTGGCTCAAAATCCTGGCTACGCCCTTGTCAATTTCACATGTATCTTTTCATATTGAACCAATTATGTACTTTTATACTTCCCCAGTTATAGTCAATACTTCAGGCTAAACATTGACACAACACACACGTCAGAAAAATTAAATCGTAAAAAATTTAATTTTAAAAAAATTATAATTAGTATTTTCAGATTCTCCATAAGAAAAACTAGATTTTCCGGTATTTTTAGTTTTCTTGTACGAGCAATAGTTTTCGAGATATTGGTCTCTGAAAGTTGCGTTTTCTTTAAAACCAATTGGGAATGGATTCATAGAGATCTCAGCCCGCAAACCTGGCGAAGTGTGGGGGCGACCCCCCCCCCCCCCCCCCCCCCCCCCCCCCCGCCTGGCTCAAATTCCTGGCTACGCTCTTGTCAATTTCACATGTATCTTTTCATATTGAACCAATTATGTACTTTTATACTTCCCCAGTTATAGTCAATACTTTAAGCTTAAACATTGACACAACACACAGGTCAGTAAAATTAAATCGGAAAAAAATTCAATTTAATTTTTACAAATTTTTAATTAGGATTTTCAGATTCGTCAGATGAAAACTAGGTTTTCCAGTATCTTTAGTTTTCTTGTACGAGCAATAGTTTTCGAGATATCGGTTTTTGAAAGTTGCGTTTTATTTCAAATCAATTGGGAGTGGATCAACCTTTGGAGAGAGAAGTCACGCTATTGTTAGCTGATCAACCTTTGGAGAGAGAAGTCACGCTATTGTTAGCTGATCAACCTTTGGAGAGAGAAGTCACGCTATTGTTAGCTGATCAACCTTTGGAGAGAGAAGTCACGCTATTGTTAGCTCCTGAGAATTATTAACTTGAGTATCATTTATTATTATTAATATTATTAACGTTACATTATTATTATCTCTACTTTTCATATTATTTTAGTTTCTTATTCAATTTTGGTTTCAATTGTTTATTGTTTGACTATTTTTTCATTTAAATTACTTCCTAAGTGGATGACAAGATGGAGGAACCATCAACCCAAAAAAGGAAAAGAGGACGTATAAAAACTCCCCCTGACCCTCTGCTATGCACAAATATCAAAATATTACCACAATACTTACTAATTAACAGAGACGACAATGATAATTTTGAAAAAGTATCTCCCTTCTTTATCAATAAGGCCATAACTAGCATCGTTGGTGAGGTTAGGAATGTTAAGAAGTTGAGAAATGGATCTCTGTTGATAGACTCAAATTTACAGTCTGGGAAGCTCCTTAGTTGTACGATGTTAGGAAATAAGATCCCAATAAAAGTAGAACCTCATTTAAGATTAAACCAGAGTAAAGGAGTAATCAGATGTTTCGATCTAGCTCATTTAGATATTGAAGAGATAAAACTTGAATTGAAAATACAAAATCAAAATTTAACTGATATTATTAGGCTAACCTATGAAAAAAATGGAAACAGTTTTGGCTCACATAACTATCTAGTTACTTTCAGTACACCAACCATACCCCAAGATATCAAGGTAGGTTTCTGTAACATCCCTGTAAAACAGTTTGTCTCCAATCCCATAGGTTGTTATGTTTGCCTACGTTATGGACATACAAAACATTTTTGCAAAAAAGATCCAGTCTGCAAGTTTTGTGGACAATTAAAACATGGAGACTGTAACACACCTCTATTTTGCGTGAACTGTCACCAAGGGGACCACGATGCACTGGACAAAAAATGTCCTAAATACAATGAGGAGAAAGAAATTAGAAAAATTCAGGATATAAATAAAATAACTTACTTTGCTGCCAAGAGAAAATATAATGAACAAAGACCCTCCCTCCCTTTGGCTTCCTTATTTTCACAAATAGCGAAAAGTAAAACAATGTCTAAAATAGAAACAAGAGAAGTTAGTGTACAAACTGATAACAATCAGGAAGAGAAAATTACGAAAATTAACAACGAAAGCAATACTTTATTAATAACTAATTCAGGTACCCTTGACAAGCTGACTGACCCAGTCGCACACAGATCAGTAGTACTGCCCCCCTCACCGGCCCAGAGCCCTGTCCAGCCTGGGCTCCCCCCTCCAGCCGCTGCTGCCTCCGCTACCAGCAACAAACGGCCCTCCGGCACACCTAACCCCTCTAGCGTGCCCGGACCCTCCCCCTTAATCTCTGCCGCCGCCGCTACCAGCAGTGGGCGGCCCTCTGGTGCCCTTAGCTCTGCTAGCGTGCCCGAGCCCCCCCAACCCAAACCTCCAAGATCTAGGTCCTCCTCTAAAACCAGAAAAAAACAAGACAGAAGCGCTGATACTATGGATGTCGATTCTAACGCTGAAAACAAGTAGCCTCTCACTGGCCTATACTTCCCCATTATGGCTGATCACTGCCTTCTCCCCATCCGTCTTCTACTTCTTGGTCATTCACCCTTCTATACATCGACAGATCGCTACTGTCCTATTCCACAATCCTCGGTCATAGTCTCACTTGACTATTACCATTACCGAATAGTAAATCATATTTCCAAACATTATTGTAATGTCTCCTATTTATATGTTCATGTTACCAACCCTGTTTGTCTCTATTTCCACTGTGAATACCTACCAATAAATTGTTTATGTTTACAACTCAAACCTAAGGCACATGACAACTATAAGCAATATGTCCTATTTGGTGACATCATCCTTTATTACTTTGAGAATCTGTACATGCCTTCCTGTTTATCTCTCACTAATAACTTTAGCTGTCCATCTCATCTATCTATCTATACATACTACTACTCTATATCTAATTGGTTTCTGACCACTTATTTTATCTCTTATGTTTGTAAAAGTACACTATTTCATATCCTCTCCTCGCTGACCCAACAAGCAACAACAACATTAACCCAATGCAACATCAAGTAAACATCCTCCAGTGGAACATCAACGGAGTGAAGAAACACTTTGATGATTTGAAGCTTCTCATTCATGAAGAAAACAACCAGGTATTTTGTCTGCAGGAGACTCACTTAAAAAATTCTGATTCCTTTTCTCTAAAGGGATTTGAAACCTACAGAACAGATGGACCTCCTGCCAACAGAGCCTGCGGCGGGGTATATATTAGTGTAAGTATGAATGTATTCTCCGAGAAAATAGCTCTGCGGTCCAACCTACAAGCTGTAGCCATCAGACTCGCAACTCATTTTACCAAAATCACCTTGTGCAGTATATATCTCCCCCCAACTGAACCATTCACTGCACATGAACTGTCACAACTAACTTCCCAACTTCCACCACCAGTCATACTCCTTGGAGATGTTAACTCCTACAAAACCAGATGGGGATCAGACCACACCAATGCAAGAGGAGACGTCCTAGCTGGAGCTCTGGACGACTCTGATCTGCACATCCTCAACACAGGAGAGAGAACATATCTAAGTCCAGCATATGGTACCTACAGCGCCATCGACATAACGACCTGTTCGCCACTCCTCGCTCCCCGACTTGAATGGACTGTCTTAGACGACCCCCACCACAGCGACCACTATCCCATCAAAATATCTCTAGGCGAGCGATTCCGACCTTACCAAAGGAAACAAAGATGGCTAACAGAAAAAGCGAATTGGGATAAGTTCAACTTGCTAGCATTTTTGGACCATCACACCACCAGAAGCAAGCCACATGCAGAAGAACCATAATAACCAACAAAAAGACATCGTGGGAAAACTTTGTTTCTACCATAAACTCTTCCACTCCATCTTCAGTAGTCTGGGAGAAAATGAGGAAGATGTGTGGATCCGATACCTATCCTATAACTGCAGTAAAATCAAATAACTTGCTTATAACTAACCCTATAGACATAGCCGAAACCTTCGCTACTATATACGAGAATGACTCAAGCACGGCTACGTATTAGGCGCCCTTCGCAGAGCATAAAACAAGAGAAGAGCAACAGGGTCTAAACTTCTGTTGCGATGCTGAAGCAAACCCATATAATATGCCTTTCAGCATGTGGGAGCTAAAAACTGCACTTGGAAGTTGCAAAGATAGCTCCCCGGGCCCAGATAAAGTAACGAACAGCATGCTGCATCATCTACCATCAACTACTATAACTAGGCTACTAGATCTGTATAACAGAATATGGAAATCGGGTGTAATACCTCAGGCGTGGAAGGAATCTGAGATAGTTCCGATATTAAAACCAGGGAAAGACAAGTCTGACCCCCAGAACTTCAGACCCATATCTCTAACAAGTACAATGTGTGAAGTCTTTGAAAGAATGGTAAACAAAAGGTTGATGTGGACAATTGAAACCAAAAATCTACTCTGTAATGAACAGTGTGGCTTTCGTGCAAATAGATCCACACTCGATAACCTCACCGCAATCGAAGCGGAGCTCCAAAACACCTTCATAAATAAGCAACATGCAGTCGGAGTTTTCTTTGACATAAAAAAAGCTTTGGACAAGGTTTGGAGGTATGATATATTAAGGACCTTACACATGTGGGGTCTCCGTGGCAACCTACCTCGTTTCCTGGAGGAGTTCCTTAAAGAACGAAAATTTCATGTATCAATTAGAGGTTACTGTTCAACAAGCCACAGCCTAGAAAATGGTGTACCACAAGGAAGTGTACTTAGCACGACACTCTTCTCAATCGCAATAAGCAGCATTATAAAAAACGTCTCTCAACATGTCAAAGCCTTTCTGTTTGCCGACGACCTGGCGATAATTACAACATCTAGTAGTAAAGCTGCAATCCAGAACAGACTTCAGACGACACTAGATCGTTTACATAGTTGGTCTCAACGTACAGGAATGATATGAAATATATAGAAACGTTGGCATTTGAATAGTGTTTTCTTCATTGACTGACCCTCAATACCACCAGAATTTTGAATACTGCATGAACTTCACGCGGTTGAGAAACGCATTTACTCCCGTACTTACACTCAACAGCACGCCGCTTAGGTTTGTTGACAGCGGAAGATTCTTAGGCCTGACATTAGACAGAAGGTTGAATTGGAAAGCTCAAACCAACACTTTGAGACAAAATTGCAAAAACAAATTAAAAATTCTCAAAGTTCTGTGAAAACAAAATGGGGAGCAGAAAGGCTTGCTATGTTGAGAATATATCAGGCTTTGGTATGCTCCAAGCTTGATTATGGCAGTTTTATCTACAACTCAGCTAGTCAGCGTCTCCTCGAGACCCTGGACGCTATCCACCACGAAGGGATAAGACTGGCCACAGGAGCTTTCAGAACAAGTCCAAAGTACAGCTTATATGCTGAATCAGGATTACCTCCACTTCTCTTCCGCCGTCATAAATTAGCTGCCAACTATATCTCCAATTTAAGAAGTCACCCGAATAACCCTGCATTTAAGTACATTTTTGAACCAAAATTTTTAAATCTATATAGCAACATGCCTAGAAACAAAGTACCTGTAAGCCTAAGATACAATAATATAACGGCCGATCTCAAAACTGTACCCCTAGAAGAAGAGGAACATTCAACTCCTTGGCTCGCCCGCAAACCAAAGTGCCGCTTGGAGCTCACCACCAAACGTAAAGACAGCACGAACCCAGCCGAGTACAAGCAAATGTTCTATCATATACTAAGCCTGTTCTAAGCTAGAACAAATGTACCCTACCCACCCAGTAGCCAGGAAGGTTATCCAGCACAACACTATGCTCAGAGAAGTTGGGAAAGATGTCCAGTTCATATGGATTCCCAGCCATATCAATATCCTAGGAAATGAGCTGGCAGATAAAGTGGAGAGAGGGGCCCTAACATTGCAGGAGATGAGACCGACCTTTCTAACGAAAAGGGAGATGTCTCGACCAGACAGGATCAAACTTCAAGAGAGCTGGCAACAAATGTGGAACGAGATCCAGGATAACAAGTTAAAGTACATCAAACCAACAGTCCTACCCTGGTCCTCTTCAATCAGAAGTAAACGAATTGAGGAAGTGGTAATAACAAGACTACGGATAGGCCACAGCAGGCTCACACATGGGCACCTTATCACCAAAGACAGGCCACCTCAGTGCAACAGCCCCCTCACTATCAAACATATCTTTGAAGACTGCAACATCTACGCAGAACATCTGCACAGGTTGGGCATACCTAGGTCCCTCACGCAATGTCTCGGCGATGACGAACAGCATATCAACCTGACACTAATATTTCTAACGGAAGCGAACCTCATTAATAAAATCTAGTCGAAACTAAATTGAAAAATAAATATATACCTATAAGAAAAGTTATATATAAAAAAAAAGATAACAAAAAAAAAGGTTTAAAAAAAAAGGAAAAAAATAAATATATATAAAAAAAAGTTTAAAAAAAAGGAAAAAATAAAGATTTATAAAAAAAGTTAAAAAGAAAAAAAAGAAGGAAAAAAATAAATATTTACAAAAAATAAAAAAAAACAAGAGTAACAATGACTATTTATGAAAAATTTAAAGAAAAAAAAAAAAAAAAACAAGAGTAAAAATAAATAGTAAATATACAAACATAACAATATCATGTATACATATGTAAAAAAAATATAAGTATATAAGTAGTAGTATATATAGGTATGTTAAAAAAAACAAAACATTAAAATACTGAGTAGATATAGTCCCGAGACAAACAGTAGTATCAATCTAAAGTGAATATGTAGGTGTAATGACCAAGAAGTGGAACACCTTAAAACATCAAACAAAACAAAATCAATTGGGAGTGGATTCATAGAGACCTCACTCCCCAACCGGGCGAAGAGTGGGCCGACCCCCCACTCCCTGCTTAAAATCCTGCTACGCCCCTGTCAATTTCACATGTATCTTTTCATGTTGAACCAATTATGTACTTTTATACTTCCCCAGTTATAGTCAATACTTTAGGCTTAAACATTGACACAACACACACGTCAGTAAAATTAAATCGGAAAAAAATTTAATTTTTACAAATTTTTAATTAGGATTTTCAGATTCTTCACGAAAAAACTAGGTTTTCCAGTATCTTTAGTTTTCTTGTGCGAGCAATAGTTTTCGAGATATCGGTTTTTGAAAGTTGCCTTTTCTTTAAAATCAATTGGGAATGGATTCATAGAGACCTCACTCCCCAAACCGGGCGAAGAGTGGGCCGGCTCCCCCCCCCCCCCCCCCCCCCCCCCCCCGGCTCAAATTCCTGGCTAAGCTCTTAGTCAATTTCCCATGTATCTTTTCATATTGAACCAATTATGTACTTTTATACTTCCCCAGTTATAGTCAATACTTTAAGCTTAAACATTGACGCAACACACAGGTCAGTAAAATTAAATCGGAAAAAAAATTTTATTTTTACAAATTTTTAATCAGGATTTTCAGATTCGTCAGATGAAACTAGGTTTTCCAGTATCTTTAGTTTTCTTGTACGAGGAATAGTTTTCGAGATATCGGTTTTTGAAAGTTGCGTTTTATGTAAAATCTATTGGAAGTGGATTCATAGAAACCTCAGTCCGCGAACCAGGAGAAAAGTGGGGCCGACCCCCCCCCCCCCCCCCCTGCTCAAAATCCTGGCTACGCCCCTGGCCGTATCTATTTGAAGTTACAAGAACTAAAAGAGCACCTACGTCCATCCTTTGCCGCGCAGTTAGTAGCCAGTAAAGTGACACATTGTGTTTAAACAATTTTTTGCCTGTTCAAGTACAAATAACCTTACTCCGGCTGTGGATTCTTGAATATAATTTACATAGCTTACATAATATAATATGATATGGTTATATTACAAACAGAACAACATTCATTCTGTTTTTATCATTATGTTTTTGACGAAACCGGTTGTGGCTGACAAGGTCAAACCGGGCAGGAGTTGGGCCATAACATCATCTTATTATGCTACGCCGAATGTCACTGCAAACCTATATTGTGCATTAAAAATGTATTAAAACAATATAGAAATATATACTTATAAATATATAAAAATACAGTCCTTCGGATGGGACGGTAAGCGATGGTCCCGAGCCTGTACGATGTCAGGTACTCGTTAAAGAGCCCTGGCCTAGATGAATAAAAATTTAGGACTCCCACAGTAGAGTCGGGCTCATGTCCACCAGAGTGACGAAAGAGCGTTCTGTTATTAGGCGCTATGACCTCGAAGTTAAAGCCCGGGCATGTCATAAAACCTAACCTAAGCTATGAAGGTTAGAATTGGACAAAATTATACAACTTGTTATGCTCATACATTAGTTTTCTGTAAATAGTTATTCTATTCAACGGCATTGATAAAGAGGAAACCCCAATAATGACTGAGACAAGTGAGTAATCTGTGGGTGTGTTCTGAGCTCTTGTCGATGAAAGTGGATTATCCGTCTGCCTTACAATTCTGATTTGATTTAATTCGAAAATGATCCTGCTTCTACAATTGGTTCTTGTCTGCCTAAACCAAAAGTAGAAGTTAAATGGAAAACTAGTTTAAAGGTCCATTTAAAGAACTTTCGTAACGTTATTTATTAGAACAGTAGAGGTTTTCAACAAATGTCCAATGTGCGGCATTGAAGGAGATGTTCATAAGATCATCTTAGAAGAATGTGGACTAACATTTCTCAATAGAAATAATTTCAAGGAGGGAAAATCAGGAGTAGACTCCTTCATTATATAAGAAAGTTAGGGCGGACAGAAAAATTCAAAATAGGATTTATTCAAAACTAGCAGTAATACCCGGCGTTGCTCGGGTAACTTTGACTTTTCTCCTAATATCTCTCAAATCTCAAATCCTATTCAATTCTTTATCCGGTACATTCATGATTTTACAATTTTCAATTGGAATGTCTTTCAACGTCAGACACCCCAGCTAGTATCTGTTTCAGCGGCGGACACCACAGCTAGTAAGTGTTTGGGACCCCTGGGCACCACACGACTCGTTAATGAGGAGTACGTTACGTAACTAAGCATGGGTAGGTAAAATTTCGATCTCCGGCTGTAGAGCTAACAGGGAAGGGATAAGATCATTGGATGCTTAGGTCCGTGGGTGTACACAACAACGTTCCTAATGTATCTTAATCTGTCTATGGCCTATCTACCGACGTTGCTGTCCTAATGTGTTTTTCAGAAAATATGTGAAAACGGTACCACAAAGCCCACCTGTTTCTATATTTCTCTCTTGACAATTTTTGTTTGGAACCAAAGAAAAACTTATTTTATCTTTACATGTGATGTCTAATGAGCTCAGGATCGCGAGTTGGAAATCTGGACGGAACTCTTAGTTGTTTTGACTAGGAAGTGAAAAATAATCTTGAGCACGTCGTCCTTCGGATAGGAATTTAGGCGATGGGCTCTTACTTGTGTTAACTGGGAAGTGAAAGAGAATCTTGAGTCGTACTTCGGACCGGACTTAAATGATGGTGACGAACTTGTTAGACGTCAGGTACTCGTTAAAGACCCTTAGCCAAACCTTGAACACGCTGTCCCTCGTAGTTGAAGCTCGAGCATGTGTCAAAATACCTAAGTTCCTAACTTACCGTTAGTCATCGCTTAATCATAGCTTAGTCAATAGCTATCCACCAACATTGCTGCCTCAATGTGTTTTTCAGAAAATATTTGGAAACAGTACCACAAAGCTTTACTATATTCTATATTTCTCCTACAACAATTTTAGGTAAATCCAACCAAAATATTTATTTTATCTTTCATAATATGAAAGATAAAATAAATATTTTGATCTGGAGCTTTTTAGAGACCATATTATGTCTCTACAAAGCTCCAGATCGAGAGGTCGAAATCTAGCCGAGGATTACACTGTTCAACAAAAAAAATTAAATTTATTTTTCTGGGGGTATCATTATTCTTGATTCTTATGGGAAATTGCCTCCTGAATTCAAATCTGTACTAATTAGTTTTTCTGTGTCAGGCATAGTTTTGAAGTTATACGCAATTTCAGTTTTTTCAAAATAGTTTTTTTTTTTTGTTTTTTTTTATTTAATGCCTTTAGATAATTACAAAATAAAAGATAAACATTACAAGATAAATAGGCTACCTCCTCCCAGAAGACAGAGTCTGAGTGTGGGAGGGGGAGCAGTCGGCTAGGAATGTACAATCACTGTTAAAAATTTAACATAGTATAGAGAGAAGAAATACAAAAATAAATAAATAAATAAAAAATAGTATCTTTAGTAAAAAATAAAAAAATACAATAATAATAATTTAAAAAAAAAATAATAATAAAAATAAAAGAATGAGAAAAGAAAAAGTGACTAAAATAAGAAATATTCTCGTAATATAGAAGAAAAATAAAATAAAAATTGATGAATAATGAAGTGCTGATGGAATGAACCTGACAACCCGGAGACCTGGCATTGAATTTTAGTCGAGTGAGAGACAAGACAGTGAACATGAAGTTGGCAGAGCACAACAGCATACATGGGAAGAGATCAGAACAGAGCGTCGTGCTAGACAGAGTAGAGAAACTTAACAAGGACTCAACCTGATCAGAGCTCAGTCCGGTGACCCACTCCATGACTCTAGTTATGTACCTGCTCAGAGAACCTCTTCGGTTTTCTATTTCTAGTTTTATATCTTTGGGCAAATTATTGAAAAGAGTTGCTATAATAAACGGTGTCTGTTTGGTCGTCCAAGTGGTGAGTGGTCTGTGTACGATAGTACTGGTGGAGTGAGAGGTTCGTGTCGGGTATCGGTGAGGAACAGAACAGAGAGTAGATGAAGCATTTAGGAAAAGCTGTCTAAGGAGGTTTTGAGGTATATATGCCGGATCGGGAGAACGGGGAAAACAGAAAAAACTTGCGTAGTAGGAAATGTAGCAGGGACTTTCAAAATGGTCTTTATAACTAGTTTTTGGGCGGTCACCAGCGGCTGGACAGCTGAAGCTGTTGAACCGCCCCAGGCCATGATCCCATAATCTAACATTGAACCTATGTATGCATGATAGATATTTTTTAGATTCTTGACAGGTAGGACTTCCCGCAGGGTTCTAAATGCAAAAAGCATACTCCTTACTTTCCTTGTTACTTGCTGGATATGAAAGGCCCAATTTAATCTAGAGTCTACCAGACTCCTAGATACTTATATTGTGAGACCCTTTCGAGGGGTAGGCAGGAACAGCAGAGGGTGGAGTCACAATTATGGATTTTTAAGGGATATTCAGGAGTGATAGATGTCAGCGAAAATGTTATGTATTTGCATTTTGTTACGTTAAGTGTGAGAGAGTTAGAACAAATCCACCCAAGTATGTCCTTTAAGTGAAGCTCAGCGTATTGGAACACATCACGCCAGGACCGTCCACGGTACAACACCACAGTATCATCTGCGAATAACACTATCCTTCCCTCCTTCGGTTCGTATACTGTTATCTCGTTTATGTAGATGAGAAATAGAACAGGACCCAGGTACTGCCTTGGATGGCCCCATAGCCAAAATAACTGGGAAGGGAAAAATCCTTGAGCACGTTGTCCCTCGTAGTTGAAGGCCGGGCATGAGTCAAAATAACTAAGTTCACAGGCTCACCGTTAACTATCAATAGCAGCTATCTACCGACATTGCTGCCCTAATGTGTTTTCCAGAAATATTTGGAAACGGTACCAAAAAGTGTGCGTATATGTATTCTATATTTCTTCTTCGACAGTTTTAGTTAGATCCTACCAAAATATTTTTTTATCTTTAAATATGGTGTCCAAAGAGCTCAAAATAGCGCGTTCGAAATCTATCCGAGGATCTTAATTGCCCCTATAAAAAAAAAAAAAAACTTTGAGCACGTCGGCCTTCGGATGGGATATTAGGCGTTATTCCCGGGCTTTTTCGAATGTCAGGTACTCGTTAATGTGTCGTATGTTATGTAACTAAACCTGGATAGGTAAAATTTCGGTTTCCCGCTGTAGAGCTAACAGGAGTAGAGCATTCGATGCTTAGGTACCTAGGTGTACACAACAACGCTCCCAATATATCTACATCTGTCTATCAACTATCATTGCTTCTGTTTGTTGTCTATCTAGCGACATTGCTGTCCTAAAGTGTTTTTCAGAAAATATGTGAAAACGGTACCACAGAGCTCGCCTGTATTCTATATTTCTTTCCTGACATTAATTATTAATGTTTGGAACCAAACGGACACTTATTTTATCTTTACATGGCGTGTGTCTAATGAGCCTAGGATCGCGAGTTGGATATCTAATCGTGACTTGTTGTTTTAAGTGGGAAGTAGAAAATCTCATAACCTATTTTTAATTTGGGCTTATAAGAATGGTACATGTAAATTTCCATGAATATTGAACCAGCCATTATTGAGCTAGTACTAATCTGATGCTGCGCCCCCCGTCCTATTCTGAAATTTGAGATGTCATATAACCTATTTTTCAATTTACTTTTAAGAAAACTACATGTGAAATTCATTGACAATCCTGACCATAGTAAATAAGCTACCGTTATCTTTATACTTAGGTCCCACAACCCCCCTTTTCAAAATTTTGGGACGCCACATAGCCTATTTTATATCGGGCTCAAAAGGATGCTACATGTGAAGTATCAAGAAAATCCGTCCAGCGGTTTGAGCGTGATGTTGGAACAAACTAACAAACAAACCCCGTCTTAGCTTTATTAATATAGAAGATATGAAATCGATATTGCTCTGCGAAAATATCAGTTATGATACGAGGTGTACTGACCATTGGTCAACGAGAAACCCATGGCCGTCGTTCACAACAGTTGGACAAGATGACACTGTCACAAGAAGAAAGGCGAAAAATATCCAACCAATTTGAATTAAAAATTCCCACTTGACAGTGTGAGAGACTCCATTCCAAACAGTGATAATACAGAGAATTAATTTATTAACATGACAGGACCTCCATAATATCGGAAGATATCTAAATTTAGACACAAGAATCATGTCTGTCCAAGAAAAAGGCAGGCAAGTGATTTAGTAAGTATGGAATCTTGGGGCTGAGACGAGGGAGGGGGAACCCCATATTGGTTCGTTCTTATCAGTCAAGGTTTTGTTTAGGTTTACTTCGCACGTATCTTCAACATGCCTCCCTGCATTGTCGACTATTCCTCAGATTCTGATTTTCCTATAGAAAATTTGCCTTATGGTGTATTTTCTACACAAAATGACGTAAGATAAAATTATAATTAATACAAATGTGTATTGTTAAGTTATCATTTACTCTTAGTTTCCAGATTTAATAATATTAAGAATTAAGAGGGACATTATCGTCTAAAAGTTTTGATTAACTTGAAGTTTCATATTTTTCATTACTTTTTTCTTCGGAATAAGTACTCATTTCCCTTCACCGTTTGATGAATGACTTCAGTTCTCATGTAATTAACTTGTTAGCACAACTTTTTTTTTTTATTGTAATTTATTATTGGAACTTTGGATTATTACTTGAAAGCAATCGTCAGAATTTGTGTGCGATAAGTGATGTAATATATGTTGATTGTTCAAACAAAACTATGTATTATACAGAGCGTAATAATATATTTTTTATTTTCCTTTTTGGAAAAAAAAAACTATATACCCATTATCTTAAAATAATCACGAATTGTTACTTTAGCCTTGTTTCTTTCTACATGCTGCCGTTCCTTTTAAATGGAAGGTGTTCTGTATCGCACTAAAGATAGGCTTAAGCTGTCGAGGTTATTTCATTTAAAACTCCTAAATGATAGCTAAATTATTTTTTTTTTAAACGAAATTGGCAAGGCTTTAGCTACTTATATTTTCTTAATTGACCAAGCTACAAAATTATTGGTACTTTCCCTCTGACGTTTCCTAAAAATGGTTTCTTACGTATTATTCACTTCCCTTTATATTAGCCCGTGAGAAGGATTGGCGTGGCCATCGGTGAAAAGATATTGGATCTGAAGAAAGTTAGCCATCTCTTCTCTGGACCAAGCCTCCAAGAGCACCCGAATGTCTTTAAACAAGTAAGTTAAGACAAGTGGTTATCTACAAGTTTTATGAGTTTTTTTTTGTGGAAAATTTATTATTGCATTTTTTTTTTTTTTTTTCAGGAAACACTTAACGATTTCATGGCCTTGCCTAAGAAATGTTGGACCGAAGCGAGGTCTACTCTCCAGAGCCTTCTCACCACCGGAGATTCCCCTCTTAAGACAATAGAAGGGTAATTGTTTATTATTATTCCTATACTCTATAATTCATTAAGAAATTCTTTACACAAATTATTGAGATCACCGAAAAAAATTGAAAGGTGAGCTTTCGACCTCATTCAACTCAATATCTGCAATACAATGTTTTAGGTGTCTTTAGATTTTCTTCGTAACAATAAAATAATTCTTACGAAAGTTTTGGAGCATTTTAAAACTCATTCTTAGTCGTTAGACTTATCAAGTAATTCGTAAAAACTAGCAACGCGTAAAAGATTCAATTATACTTACTGTTGTAACATTATTTCAATCAATTTCCATGTCATGTTATATTTTATTAAGTAATTGTGGGCTATTACTTGATCAACATAATTATTTTTACTTCATGTTTTTATTACTTTAGGGTAATAAAAAACGAAAAAAATGTTGCTCCGTACACAGCCAATATGTGTGATAGCCGTATGTGAAAGATCAGCTGTTGTTATTTTTTTTTCGACCTTTCTTGTACTTTTCACTAAAATGGGCTACAGTTTAGCTTACGGATAAATTGAGGAAAAGTACCTTACAATATATAATTCAGGAGAACCTGTACTGCTTAACTAAAATGACCAACGGGAAGGTCAACACTTTATTTTTTCGGATACATGATATGAAGAGAACAAATCGTAATTTCGACCCTCCCTTATTTTAAAAAGAATAAAAATTAGACAGAGATAAATCTTTTATGTAATGAAAAGTCGAAAATAATAACAGGATAAACTGATCTTTCTAGGGTTATCACCCAGATAAGCAGAGTTAGGGGCAACATTTTTATACTTTTGTTTATTTCTTACCTCTTAAAGTATTATAAAAACATGAAATAAGCTAATATTCATCGTGATCAAGTTACAAATAACTCACGATCACCTTTTATTATAGTATCCATTATATTTCTTAAAAAAAAAAAAAAGAAAAACATAAGTTTTTTAAAATATTGTCTACTAGAAGTAATACCCTGCGTTGCCCGGGGAACTTTGAATTTTCTCCCAATATCTCCTATAAGTCTATTCAATTCTTCGACAGTACATTCATGATGTTATAATTTTCAATTATTCATGCGGAATAAGGCTTATAGTCCTTCAACTATAGTAATGCTAGTACGTTTTTAAGACCCCTGGGCACCACAGCTAGTATGCGCCATTCAACGGCGGAAACCACAGCTAGTGAATACTTAGCATCGCTGGACATCCTAGCCAGTGCGTACTTAAGAACGCTTGTGGCCACAGCTAGTATGTGCCTTGCAACGGCGGACCCCACAGCTAGTACGCAGTTACTATTACTACATGGGAGATTTCATGACAATCCGACCATTAGTATATGAGTTAGCACTATTTTTATGCTTAGCCCGTCCCTACAACCCCCCCCCCCCCCCCCCCCCCCTCCCGTTCAAAATGTTGAGCCGTCACACACCCTATTTTTCTATTTGACCTTCAGGAATATTACGTGTGAAATTTCGTAATAACCCGACCATTAGTTATTGAGCTACCGGTATCTTTATATTTAGGCCTACCCCCACAACCCCCCTCCCGTACAAAGTTTTGAGCCGTCACACACCCTATTTTTCTATTTGGCCTTCAGGAATACTACGTGTGAAATTTCGTAATAATCCGACCATTATTTAATGAGCTACCGGTATCTTTATATTTAGGCCTACCCCCCCCCCCCCCCCCCCCCGTCCAAAGTTTTGAGATGTCGCAAAGCGTATATTTCAATTTGCGGTCTAAGAATACTACATGTAAAATTTCGTGACAATTCCCGACCATTAGTTAATGACTTAGCACTATATTTATACTTAGGCCTACCCCCACAACCCCCCGTCCCGCTCACAATTTTGTGACGTCACACTCTCTGTTTTTCTATTTGGCCTTTAAGAATACTACATATGAAATTTCCTGATTATCCGACCATTAGTTAATGAGTTAGCACTATTTTTATGCTTAGCCCCCCCCCCCCCCCCCCCCCCCCACGAGGCTAAGAGGCTAACGAGACGGGCTGAAGAGGTGGTTGGTGAATACCAATGTGGTTTCAGGCAGGGAAGATCGACGATAGACCATATTTCGACGCTGAGGACAATGCTGGAAAAATGCTACGAAAACGACGTCGACCTGCACCACCTCTTCATCGACTACAAGCAAGCCTACGACAGTGTAGATAGAGAACAACTCCTACAAAATATGTATGGGTTTGGCTTCCCCCCAAAACTGATAAGGCTGGCAAGGATGACGTTGACGCATACTTGTGGAAAGGTCAAGGTCCAGAACGCGATCTCTGAAAGCTTTGGGGTCAGGCAGGGTCTGAGACAGGGCGACCCATTATCCCCCTTACTCTTCAATATAACACTGGAGAAAGCTATTAGGGGCATCCGTACGAATCCAGATGGCACTATATATAACAGGCTCAGTCAGCATCTCGCATATGCGGACGACGTGGTCATAACCGGACGAACGAAAGCTGCATTGGCGGGGGCGTTCCAGGAATGTGACGAGGAGTCCAGGAAGCTTGGTCTTCTTGTCAACGAGAGCAAAACCAAGTACATGAGAACTACGAGGAAAGAAGTAAAAGAGAAGGAACTCGTACTTGGAGGCTGCAGGTTTGACCGGGTGGATAGCTTCAAGTACCTGGGGGCCGTTATCACGGAAAGGAACGACGTTAAAGAAGACATCAAAGCGAGGATAACGGCCGGGAATAGATGCTACCGGTCACTGCAGAAGGTGCTCGGATCGAGGACTTTGTCCCGAGACGCCAAAATAACAATCTATAAAACAGTCCTGAGACCGGTCGTCACATATGCGAGTGAAACCTGGGTCCTGACTAGGAGGGACGAAGTTTTACTCAATACGTGGGAGAGGAAGGTATTGAGAAAGATATACGGCCCCACTCCAGAGGGGGATAGATGGAGGATACGGACCAATGGGGAGCTGAGGGACCTGTACAAGAGCCCGGACCTGGTGGCCATAGTGAAGCAGGGACGGCTGCGATGGCTGGGACATTTACAGAGGATGGAGCCAGACAGATTGCCGAGGAAGATACTGGAAGGACACCCGGGAGGACGAAGAAGAAGAGGTAGACCCCGCCTACGTTGGCTGGAGGACGTGGAGGACGACCTCAGAACGATGGGTGTGAGAAGATGGAGACGGGAGGCCGAGGATAGAGTAGAATGGCGGAAGATTGTTGCGGAGGCCCAGGTTCTACAAGGACCGTAGCGCCAGGGAAAGTAAGTAAGTAAGAATACTACATATGAAATTTCCTGATTATCCGACCATTAGTTAATGAGTTAGCACTATTTTTATGCTTAGCCCCCCCCCCCCCCCCCCCCCCCCTACAACCCCCCCTCCCATTCGAAATTTTGGGACGCCACATAGCCTATTACTCAATGAGGCTCGAAAGGATGCTTCATGTGAAGTTTTATGGAAATCCGTCCAGCCGTTAGGGCGTGATGCTGGAACACACAAACCTCGTTTCAGCTATACTAATATAGATTATGCAAGTCAGTAGAAGAGAACGGAAAGATAAGAGCCCCCAATTCAGAAATCCCAATAACTGCCGATGTAATGAATGTATCAACATCAAATTTCGTATTTAAAATTAACATCCAATGAGGACATAACCAGTCAAATTTCAGCAATATAAATCCCAAAATATGGTAATTCCCCCATTTTTAAATCCCTGTATTATTTGTTGTCTAATTTTGGAATTTCTTTCAAATATATTCACTCTATGACTTTACGTCTTGTCATCAATAATGTGACTATTGTTCCCGTTTTCTTCAGCTATGCTGTTAATGACGTCTATCTCCATGTTTCTATTGTCTTAGTTTAATGGTATTGTATAGGCCCTATGAAATAGTAAATAAAATACTGCATGTTTGTGTGTTGGGGGAGCGTTTGATTTTTGTTGTTGGTTTTCTGTAAAAGTTGTATTTTAGTTTGTTGTTTATTATTTTTAAATTTAGATCTAAAACGTTTTAAGATGTCACTCCCATTTTTCATGTATACATTCATGGTTTACAAAATCAAATAGTTGTTTTATTTGCCTATTTGATGTTTTTCTAGATGGTCCATGAATATATCCGCTAGTAGGGGAGATGAGCAAGAACCCATAACTAATCCATCCTTTTGTTCATTTGTTCGTTAAATGTAAATTAATAATATCAATTACATTTATGATGTTTGGTTTTATAAAGTTAGAATTTGAACGACATCGCAAACCGTGTTCTCAGGAGAGCATGTTTGTTGAATATATTGTTTCCGAACCTCCTACCAACCAATCTGATAAAATTGAATCATTTCAAAAACTGAGGAACTAATTGTTCAACTTTGCAATTTGGAATCTTGAACAATTTAAATACACAGTGTCATTAATCTTTGTTCTCCATTTGCAGATGTCTTGTGAAACAGTCAGATGCCCAAATGCATCTTCCAGCCCGCATCGGTGATTACACTGACTTCTATTCTTCCATTTATCATGCAAAAAATGTTGGCGAAATGTTTCGAGGTAAAGAAGACGCTCTATATCCTAACTGGTCTGTATTCATATTACAAACATTCTACTTTTTATTACTGACAGTATAGTCTCATTATATTTATATTGAGGAATGTGTTATGTTAGGAGACATCTGCCTGTAGGGTACCATGGCCGCGCAAGCTCAGTAGTAGTATCTGGGACACCCATCAAGCGACCTAAAGGGCAAGTATGTACATTCGGAACTATATTATTGTTTTCATTTAGCTGTAGGTCTCACAATTTATATTAAGGTTAGGTTAGGTTAGGTTTTATGACTCATGCCCGGGCTTTAACTACAAGGTCATATCGCCTACTACCAGAGCGCTCTTTCGTCACTCTGGTGGACATGAGCCCGACTCTACTGTGGGAGTCCTAAATTTTGAATATTAAGTCTTTGACTTGAATCATAATTTCCGGAGATATCTCCCCTCCTCAGTATTGGTCTCTTCAAATACTTCTGGATGATTTTGTAACTTTCTAGTCCATTTGATTAAACCAATAGTCTATGGAAACGTTTTATAAGTCGGTGACTTGAAACAATTTGGGAAACACATAGGTGCATAAAAATTGGGGAGGGGGGGATTGACATTTTAGTAAACTAAAGAAGCGGAAGGGGTACAAGGATATTAATGACATTAGTTCTATAACAATAATATTCATGATGATACAATTATTTATTAATACAATTAATGTGAATAAAACAGTTTTTGATTATTTAATAACAATTTCATTAAAAAAATAAATACTCAGAAAATAATGAAATATTATAAATCAAAAGAATATAAAAAAATGCTACATTTAATTTTAAAGTTAGTTATACTCATGCCCGGGCTTTAACTACGAGGTCATATCGTCTACTACCAGTGCACTCCTTCGTCCCTCTGGTGGTGGACATGAGTCCGACTCTACTGTGGGAGTCCCAAAGTTTTATTCAACTAGGGCAGGGGTCTTTAACGAGTACCTGATATCGTACAGGCTCGGGACCATCGCTTAACGTCCCATCCGAAGCACGCGCGTGCTTTAGTTTATTTTACCTCCCAGAGAAAAAAAACGGGGTTCGAATCCACGACCTTGAGCTCAGAAGGCAAGCACGCATACCACTGAGCTACCGGCGCCCTCAATTAATTTTAAATATGTAATTTAAAAGAAGAAAAAAAACTATAGTTTTTATTTTATACACTTGTAATTTTTTTTATTTTATATTTACGAATCTTATCACTAATTAATAATCACTGAGCATAAACGGGTAGAACCAGTGTTATAATATCCTCGGGTCTTAGTCTGAATATTTTACCACACATTTTCCTACGTTCTGTGTGATGCTCCAGGCTACAATTACTTGCTGTCTCACTGATTTTAGGTTTTGAGATGTTAGAAGTAATGTAGGAGGCCTACAATGTTATTATTATATACTTGCTTTTCTCCATAATAACATTCTATTATATGGTTATAATTATTATTTATTATATAAGCGTACATAACTTTAAGACATTTGTCAAAGTCAAATGAAAAAATAAAATAAAAATTGTTATTGTGCCAATGTCCTAGTTAACGTATTCATTGTTTCTGCAGACCTGTCCCGAGGGTGCTTCTGCGCCCAGTTTTGTCACCTCCACTCTTCTGGACTTCGAGTTGGAGGTGGCTTTCTTTGTTGGTGGACCTCCGACACAGCTCGGCAGTCCTGTCTCCATGGATGAAGCCACCGATAGAATTTTTGGACTTGTCATTATGAACGATTGGAGTGGTAACAAATGATTTTATTTTTCATTGTGCAGTACAGTTAGCAAAAGTTTTATAAAAAGTGCATTGAATGAAAAACATTTTATTGGCCACCTACTTCAAAACAAATAGTCCTGGTATACCCTCGGCTTACGTCTGCAGCTAGCTATAAGCTATTTCCGTTCACTTCATATTATATCGAGGAACTCAATTTTTCTTTGTCTAATGAAACTTCTTTTCTTCAAGATAACATTTTAGAAACTACAATTTTTTACATCTAATAGTTTGAACAACTTCCAAATCTCTGCAATTGTCTTTTAGTGTGTTGGCGCAGACTATGTCGAGGGCACTGTTTAATAACAGATGGTTTAGTGTTGATTCTGACGGATTCAAGAAGAGAACTGGAGTCTCCCCCCCCCCCCCCCCCCCCCCTCATCTTCAGATTTTCAGAAGTCTGACTAACTTTCTGACTAAACTTTTAAAATATATGCTTCATTGAGATGATCTTTTCTAATTATATTGACCTTGGAAACTGAGGGCTTTGAAACTTCACAGTGTCATAACTTAATAGGATCAGTGGGTCTTCTTTGAAAATTTGTTATGGATTTATTTTACCATCAATTTTTTTTTCAAATGTAAGGCATATGGATGGAATCTCGAACTCAACTTTATCATTTCAAACGATATCACATATTTTTCTTGATGAATTCTGAAACTATATTTTTTAAATGAGCTTTAAACGTTGGATATTAGCTAATTGTGAGATTATTCAATGTTTTTTTTTTTTTTTTTTTTTTTTTTGGCGCATCGACAACTAAGGTCATTAGCGCCTGCACAACCTGGATATTAGCTCGGTGGGGGCACCTTCAGTGCGGCGATCTCTCCTGACTGCTCTGACTGTCAGAGCACAGAGAGCAGCAGCCCATGGTACCGCTCCGTCTTTCGTTATATCTGGGTTCTCTCCCTGTCACTTCAAGAGCGGCAGAAGGGGGAGAGTACCCACCTCCTATTATATTTTATTATATAAATCTATGTTCTTCAAGAATTGCAATAACTGCATCGTATAAGGGGAACCAATTTTTAAAACTGCCGAAGAATCGTGAGGCAATCCTTCTCTGTCTCTATAGGGCTTGAGTGCTATGCATGTTTCCAGTATGTGCAGAACAGATAGTGGTTCTCGGCAGAGAGGACATTTTGGTTGCCCCTTTCGCGATAAAATGTGGATGTGCGTTAACCACGTGTGTCCGATTCTCAGCCTTGACAAGACAGTTCTTTCCCTTCGGGTGAGATTCTCCCTGACGGAAGCTTCAACTCTTGGTTTGAACTTTTTCAGAGCTTTGCTGCTGTCATCCCATTGTTTTTGCCAAGTGCATTTAACAGCGGACTTGAGTGCTTCCTTCATGTCTGAGGGACGAACTGGCATGCTTGCTGTTGGTGCAGCTCCCGCAGCTTCCTTGGCGGCCTTGTCCGCTGCCTCATTCCCCTGGATTCCTACGTGTCCTGGTATCCACGCAAAGATGATGCGCTTTCCACAGTCAACTAGCAATTTAAATTTCCTAAAAATATCTTGGACCATAGGATCAGTGGAATATCTATCCCGAAGAGAGAGCAGTACACTCAAGGAATCTGAGGAAATGAGGAACCTGCTGCAGTTCTCAGAAAGGCAGTAGTCTAGAGACTGGTTTATTGCTGTCATTTCGGCTGTATACTGTGGCAACTCGGGGTAGGCTACATGAATATGTTTTTCCATTTGAGTAGAATGCACATCCAACCCCATCAGGTGTCTTCGACCCGTCAGTGAATATGAGACAATAATCAAGATATGTGTTTAGCAGTTCTGCAAATCTCTTTTTGTAAACAATGGGTAGTGTAGTTTCTTTAGGGAGGTTCGCTAAGCTTAAACAAACTGGTACTTTCGGTACTGTCCATGGTGGAGTCCTAGGAGTTCCCCACTTCAATACAGGTGCTAACACTTCATGCAGATTCCCGAGAGTTTCTTCTGTTCTTATACTAAGAGGACGGGTTCTGGTAGGTAGCCTGGCATACTTCATACTGAATGTGTTCTTGAAAACAGTATTAAACAGGAAGTGATCACGTTTACTCCATATACCAGCCGCATAGGAGAGAGTGAGTTGCTGTCTACGAAAATTGGGAGGCATGATACCTGCATCGCTGTACAGGCTGAGAATCGGGCTAGTCCGAAAAGCCCCCACTGCTATTCTTATCGCAAGATTGTGCAGTCTGTCGAGCTGCTTTAGACGGGACTTGCGAGCAGAAGAATAAACAACGCATCCATAGTCTGTTATAGAACGTGTGAGGGCGCAGTAGACTTTCAGTAGTGTTTCTCTATCTGCACCCCAGTTAGGATTAGCAAATACCTTAATTAAATTTATTGTTTTTTTGCATCGAGTGGTGATATTGTTCAAATGATTTTGCCATGTAAGTTTCTCATCGAATACAAGTCCCAGGTAACGAATGGAGTCTCTATAACTGATCTGTTCACCATTTAGATAAAGTATGGGAGCTGCATGCTGAGCTCTTAGTCTGCAGAAGTGGATACTAGCTGTTTTAGTTTTCGAGAATTGGAATCCATTACTTTCAGCCGCCTGTGAAACTATTTTTATCGCAGATTGCAGAGCCACACTGGCATCCTCAATGCGCTTTTCGGTTATAAATAGGCATAAATCGTCCACATACAGAGATTTAAAAATCGAATCCTGAACACCATCGGCTATATTATTTATAGCAATTGCAAAAAGGGACACACTTAGAACCGACCCCTGTGGGATGCCATTTTCTTGGGTGTGGATTGGTGACAATGTCGAGCCGATTCGCACACGAAATATCCTACTACTTAAAAAGCTCTGTAGGATCCTTGGGAGGTTCCCTCTAATTCCCCAATCATGACATTTCCTCAGGATTCCGTACCTCCAGGCTTTATCATAGGCCTTTTCAAGGTCAAAGAATACTGCTAAGGTGTGCTTTCTCTCCAAGAACCCATTCTGAATGGTGTCCTCAAGTAGGCTTAACTGGTCCAGTGTCGAATGATACTTGCGAAATCCAGCTTGGTATTTAGATACTAGTCCTTCGCTTTCCAGGATCCAGGTTAGGCGGGTATTGATCATATTTTCAAAAATTTTACTGAGACAACAAGTTAAGGAAATCGGGCGGTAGCTCCCAGGTTCACTTAGATCTTTATCTTCTTTAGGCATCGGGAGAACTACAGCTTCACGCCATTTATCGGGGTAAATTCCGGTTTCCCAGATATGATTGTAAATTTGGAGAAGCTGCTGCTTAGCTATGATGGGTAGATGTTTTAACATAGCGTAGTGTATTCCATCCATACCAGGGGCAGTGTTTTTTGCATGAGACAGTGCGTTAATCAGTTCATCATACGAAAATTGGACGTTATAATCTAATGTTGCGTCAGTTGTGAAGTCAAGTTCTCTCGACTCCTCTTCTCTTTTGCATCTGAGAAATACCTCAGAGTACGTTTCAGAGCTCGAAACATGCTCATAGTACAACGCAAACCTTTCCGCGACCTCATGCGGTTTACTGTAGATGTTACCAGCTATGCATAAAATAGGGACTTTCGGAATAGAGTGCTTGCCTGAGAACTTCCTGACCTTGCTCCAAACCTCCGACAAAGGTGTGGAAGCAGTAAGAGTAGATACGTAATGAGCCAGGGATTCTTTTTTCGCCTTTTTCATTATGTATCGTTCCTTAGCACGGCTTCTTTTGAATGCCAACAAGTTTCCTCCTGTTGGGTATCTTTTTAATTTATTGAAGGCCTTTTTCTTCTCTTTATTCGCTGCTGCACATTCCGGAGCCCACCAAGGTACAGGCGCACGAGGAATTCTGCCACCTTTCCTTGGTACGGCCACCTCTGCTGCTTGTAGAATATTATGCGTAAGATGTTCAACATCGGTGTTAACGTCTTTAGTCAGAGGAATGATTCGTATATGCCATTCGTATTTTTCCCATTTAGCAGCTTCAATATCCCATCTCGTAGGTGTTATGTAGGGAATTTTCAGATTAGTTGTTTGTACAACGACTGGAAAATGGTCGCTTCCATACAAGTCAGACAGCGTGTGCCACTCTAAGGTCGATGCAAGGGATTGTGAAGCTAGGGTCAGATCGATTGCACTGAATGTGCCTCGTCGTGAGTCGAAGTGGGTCTTGGAAGTATCATTAAGAAGGACGAAGTTGGTATCATGGATGAACTCTTCCAAGAGTCTGCCTCTAGTGTCCGTTCGAACTGAGCCCCACCATGTATTGTGGGAGTTAAAATCTCCCATCAGTAATATTGGCTGAGGTAGTTGGTCTAGTAAAGTTGTTAGGTCTTCTTTACGCCAATTCGCATCAGGAAGATAGACGGAGCAGAGTGTGGACTTTACTGGGGCTTGTATACTGACAGCTACAGCTTGTAAACCCGTGTTTATTTGGATTACTTTGGTTGGGATGTTATCTTTGATGAAGAGCGCCACGCCTCCATGGGCCCTCCCTCCGGGATCTGGTTGAATCTCCTTAGTGAATGATTTGAAGCCTCTTATATTGACTTGTTGACCGGGCAACACCTTCGTTTCCTGAAGGCTTATGCAAAATGGGTCAACATCACGTAGAACGCAACTCAGATCTGAGTGGTGGGCTCTAAGACCTCTGACGTTCCACTGAAGAATGGATTCTGTCATGTCCATTCTGATGGATTTTTTCCTTCTCCGTGCTGACAGAATGCGTTATATATGCTGCAGTAAAAATAAAAATGTAAACATAAACTATTTACACTCCAAATGAAATAATAGGTAGATGAAAATGAAAGGTGCTCGAGTATGAGATGAATCATTAATAATCGGTAAAAATAGCTCATTTTATAGACTAGTATTACCATGAGATATAAAAAATAAATAAATAAAGATACAAATAAAATAAAATAAAAATGTGTGCGACTGTCTACATACATTTATGTACTTTTCTTTCTCCTTGTGAGATTTCTGCCCTTTCTTCTCCCTCGGGTTTTCGGTCGATCAGATAAGTTTCCTACGTCAGAATCCGAAGCTTCCAGGTCCGTTCCGACCTCAGACCACTGAACGAGAGGTAAAGGGGAACGAGGATCGCCAGACGCCTGAGAGCTTCCTGTGGCTTGCACTCGTAGAATCAGTTTTCCAGGAGGTTTTGGCTTGGGGGCAGAGAATTCTTTCTCCGACCTGGTGGGAGCTGGTGGTTCCGCAATGTCTATTCCCATGAGGGAAGTAGAAGGAGAAGGAGGATTGGTTACTATCTCCTTGGGGACTTGCTCTTTTCCAAGAGCAAGTGCAGAATAAGAAGGAATTACTCCTTCTACGTTTGGTAGGTTCGATGTTTCTAACTTTTTAAGTAGATGTTCTGGTGCTGAAGGCAGAGTCCCCTCTACCTTCTGAGTGTTTCCCCTTCGTGGCAGGGGAGAGCCAGAGGTTGCTTCTTCCAAAGTGAGTTGTGGAGGAGCTGGAGATGTCTCTAATGAGTTGATTTTAGCTCTATCATTCTGTGTCGCCATTTCGGCGAATGAAATATTTTTCTTCCAATAGGATTTACTTGTTACTATTGTTCTAGCTTCGGGGTAGGTTAGCTGCTGCAGTGTTTTTAGTTTTTGAATTTCCTTCTCTTCAAGGAGCACAGGGCACTTTGAAAAACGTGCGCCGTGGTCTCCTCCGCAGTTCACACAAATGATTGGAAGGAGACAGTTTCCCTGATGGGAAACTTTTCCACAGTCACATAGCTGTTCATCTCTGCTGCATCTGGACGAGGTATGTCCAAATTTATGACACTTAAAGCATCGCATGGGTGATGGAATGTACCTTCGGACTTTCAACATGTAAAAAGCAGCATTAATCAAGGTGGGCGGTATTGGTTTATTAAAAGTTAAGACTATAGAGGGAGTGTCTACCAAGGCTGTGCCCTGTTTCCTTTTAATTCTTCGGACGTGAATCACTCCTTCGCTTGCTAGTCCATTTTGAATGTCTTCTATCTGGCTGTTCAAGAAGTCCCTACAGAATATGACACCTTGCGAGGAGTTCAATTTCTCATGGGGAGAGACTTCAATTTCATAATCTCCTAATTTCTTTAAGAGTGTCAGACTGTGAGCCTGTTCTTCAGTTTTAGCTTCAATACTGAGTGTTCCATCCTTTAATTTCCGAACACTTTTAGTTGCACCAAATGTTTGGTTTATGGCTTTAGCAAGCCTAAAAGCGCACTCATTGGAGAAGCTTCCTTCTCTTCTTTTGATAAGAAAGAAACGAGCCCAATTATCAGATTCCAAATCTATACCAGGTGTAGCTTTCGCATACCGATGCGCACGCTTACCTCTGATCTTCTTCCGGGGGGGAGGAGAGTCAGAAGCAGAAAAGGGTTGCAGAGTAAACTCAAATGCATTTCCCTTTGGGTAAGTTGCAGTGTCCATTTCCTCGCCATGTCCTTTTTCCGTCATTCGTCCATTTGTTTGAGGTATGCCAGTTTCCGCGCCATGATCATTTCCAGAAATCAGTCCGGGTGAAAAATTATTGTTCGCCAGTATGTTGTTCCCACGAGTAGGGGGCGCGTTCCAACACTACCCACAGCTCCAGGCGCCCCGATCTGGCAACTGTGGGGGACTTGGTTTTTCGTCCGGTTGCAGGTCCCACACCGACCAGTCGTCCACACCACCCAGCAAAGGGCAGTGAGGCCAGGATTGCTTCACATATTAAGAGAGCGTCCTAGTCGCGCCCTTTCCTATGACCTGTGTGAAGAGAGCACCGAAATGCCCATGGTCAGGCTCCTGTTTGGCATTTCCCAGGTCGAGGTGAAGGTGAGGTAACTCGGGGGCCCTCAGTTCCCGTCAGCCCTAGAAGCTGTCCTGAGTATAGAACCCTAGTGTAGAGTGTTTCTGTATGTGTGTAGGTGTGTGCTGACTAGGTATCCGTGGGGGCGTCGGTCCCCAAGAAGTAGCTAATCTACTTCCCCCTGCGGGGGATTATTCAATGTTAAAGTCGACTAAGTTTCCGCTTTTTCCGTCTCCCTTTTTTTTTTTAACAGTTTTAACTGTTTTTTCGTTTAAAATTGAAGACGTTATTTTTGCTCGGTAAAGTGCCGAACTAGGGAATTTAGTCCGTTTTTTGATCGGACTGAAATCGGCTATTATTCTCAAAAGCGACAGGCTTCAAATAAAATGTATACTCCATTTTTTTTTGTATATATATAAATAATTCAAGATATATAAACCTCTAAATTGTTTTTAAAATGTTTTTGTAAACTAAACTAAAAATAAAAATACTGAAGTTTTAGATTTTTATTATTTTATAGCTACAGTAGTCGTTTGATACTGTAGTTGCGGAGTTGGAAACTATGCAGCCATAACTTCGTTAACTTTTTTACGTCCTCAGCTATACGAAGTTATGTAATCGGTGAAAAATTCGTAGTGGAGTTTTCAACGCAATTTTATGTTTTCCGACCTTTAGATACCCGTGTACTCGATAACTCCTGATAGAATGAAGATATCGAGACGAAATTTTATATATGAATCCAGAACTCTCTACAGACGACACCTACTGTTTTTCAGTCAAATTGACCAAAGGGAACGGAGCGAGTAGGGGGAGGCTTAACATAAAAACCTTTAATAACTCTCTTAATGAATGTATCGACACAATATTTCATATGTGAAGGAGCCTAAACATTAGAACCTTTAATAACTCTCTTAATGAATATATCGACACAACATTTCATATGTGAAGGAGGCTTAACATTAGAACCTTTAATAACTCTCTTAATGAATATATCGACACAACATTTCATATGTGAAGGAGGCTTAACATTAGAATCTTTAATAACTCTCTTAATGAATATATCGACACAACATTTCATATGTGAAGGAGGCTTAACATTAGAATCTTTAATAACTCTCTTAATGAATATATCGACACAACATTTCATATGTGAAGGAGGCTTAACATTAGAACCTTTAATAACTCTCTTAATGAATATATCGACACAACATTTCATATGTGAAGGAGGCTTAACATTAGAACCTTTAATAACTCTCTTAATGAATATATCGACACAACATTTCATATGTGAAGGAGGCTTAACATTAGAACCTTTAATAACTCTCTTAATGAATATATCGACACAACATTTCATATGTGAAGGAGGCTTAACATTAGAATCTTTAATAACTCTCTTAATGAATATATCGACACAACATTTCATATGTGAAGGAGGCTTAACATTAGAACCTTTAATAACTCTCTTAATGAATATATCGACACAACATTTCATATGTGAAGGAGGCTTAACATTAGAACCTTTAATAACTCTCTTAATGAATATATCGACACAACATTTCATATGTGAAGGAGGCTTAACATTAGAACCTTTAATAGCTCTCTTAATGAATATATCGACACAACATTTCATATGTGAATTCAAGACCCCTTAAGGACGACACTTATTAATTTTCAGCGGATCGGCAAAAGGGAAGGAGGTTCCATAGGTTGCTCAACTCAAAAATCCCAATATCTGCCAATGAACATATTGACATGAAATTTCATATTTAAAGACAAAACCCAATGAGGACATAACCTGTCAAATTGCAGCGTTACCGGCTGGAGGGAAGGGGAGGTTCAGGGGTTGGGGCTCAATTCATAAACCTTAAATAACTGCCATTGTATGAATTTGTTGACACACAATCAAGTTTGAGGATTTAGGAGCCCCGATGTATGCTATTGGAAACCATGAAATCGTAGAATTTCGTGAGTCAGAGCAGTGGCATATTTCACAAGAATCCATCACCTATGAACCCTGACCTTGATTACACTTCTCTGTAATAATTTTGTTTGTACAATATAATGTTATTTAAGCCCGAGATATCCAGAAATGGGAATATATTCCTCTGGGCCCCTTCACGGCTAAGAACTTCGGCACCTCCATCTCTCCCTGGGTCGTCACTACAGAAGCATTGGCTCCCTTCCTCGTGTCTAACAGCACTCAGGAACCTGCTCCACTTCCCTATCTAGCCCAGAAGGATCCCTTCAACTTTGATATCAACCTGTCCGTCACCCTCAAACGTAAGTAGCTACTATGGGTGTGTTCCAAAAACGAAACAAAGTTGGGGGTGTTTCAATTGATCAAAATGTAACGTCTGTCTCTGAGAAGTCATGATGTCATTATAATAATTATAAAGTCCGTGAATTGGAAATTGAAAAACAGTTCAGGGAAACTGCTGACAATCATGATGCATCATGACAATCATTACTGTGATACTTTTCCATTATCTCCTAACTCAGCTAACCTCTGATTCCTGTGACTAACAAAACCCTGTGAGATGGTTCTTGTTTTCCTGTAAGTCTCTCAACCCACTGGACCACATATTCCTTGTATGATACCGACTATGTCACTTTATATATATATGTTTTTTTTTTTCTCATTGACCTCTGTTTTTATATTCCAATTTTATTGTTACTTACTATGACGCATGCCCTAGTTTTAACTTCTAGGTCATTTCGCCTACTACCAGAGCGCTCTTTCGTCACTTCTGGTGGACTTGAGCCCGACTCTACTATAGAAATCCTAAATTTTGCCTACCCTAAATTTTTATTCACCTAGGGTCTTTAACGAGTACCTGACATCATACATGCTCGGGGACCATCGCTTAACATCGTGTTCGGAGGACGGCCTGCTTAAGTTTATTTTACCAGTTTTTTGTCACTTTATATATATATATGTGCTTTTTTTTGTTTTTTTCTCATTGACCTCTGTTTTTATATTCCAATTGTATATATCAACTGTTGTAGAGTTAGTTATATATCATGACCATGCAGGGTCGTAGCCAGGATTTTGGGCAGGGGGGGGGGGGGGGGGGGGGGGGCAAAGTTAGACTACGAGGATGGGGAGTATAGACTCGCGGGGGTACAGCTCGTTTCTGTGGTTAGCGTTGCAGACTTTTCGTTATTAATTTGGGAAACTCGGACCTCTAGAAGCTCCCCTTGAGGTAACCACTGACTGCAATACTTAAGTTGACTTTAAATGAGCAGCAAAAATGCAAAGTGCAGCAGCAGCAGATGCACGCGGTGGTTTCTATGCTTTTAGAATTAAATGACTCACATCCAATAGCGTGCATTTGCTGCTGCTGCGCTTTGCATTTTTACTGCATATGTAAAATCAGCTTTAAGAGTATAAAGTATAACATAAATTACGATTTTGAGCGAGGAAATGAAATGATCGAATTCACATATATTTAAATAAATGTAATATGACTTGTTTTGTACATGTACATTTATGTAACAGCTGATTGCTGATTTAGGAATCAGACGCACCGGAAATTTGAAGATCCTATTGGTAACTTGCAAGCAATCCATTTTTGATAAAAAACAATTTTTTTAGTTTATTTAATTTTTATCTTGGTTCTCTTCTTTGGCCAGGGGGTGTGCACGCGCCCCCCTCTGCCCCCCCCCTCCTGGCTACGCCCTTGTGACCATGTAGTGTTAACTACAAGGTCATATCGCCTATAGTTCTTTCGTTGCTCTGGTGGACATGAATCCGGATATCGCACAGGTTCAGGGCCATCGCTTAACGTTCTGGGCGAAGGGCAGCGTGCTGAAGGTTTTGTTTACTTCAGATAAGCAAGCTTAAGGGTCTCGACCTGGCTTCGAACCCGCGATCTTGAGCTCAATATGCAAGCACGTTACCTCTGAGATACTGGCGCACTCTGTATCTTAGGTAAATGTTTTATTTTGAATGTTTAAGTTGTTGCTTATTTTGCATTGTGTACCTAGCCAAAGAAAGCGGAGAGCCGACAGTGGTTTGCCGGTCCAACTATAGATGGCTCTACTGGAGTCCCAAACAGCAGTTGGTACATCATACAGTGACTGGCTGCAACCTCAATCCGGGGGATCTCATGGGATCTGGCACCATCAGTGGTCCTGTACGTATTTTTACTTGTATTGTTTTTAGATTAATCTGCCCAAAAATGCAAAAGTCATCAAAAAACCTTACTTCAGTTAAGGGACTAAGATAATTACAGGTCCATAAAACAGGAGATTAGTCAATTTTTATAAGTTCCTTGCCAAGTCATATTCGAAAACAGTTTAAAGTATCTATCATATATATTAGCACTTATTTATCAACCAACGTTTATGAAAATTGGGAACATTAAAAACATATTCGTTTTAAACATAAGAAACTACAATGTTTAGATGGGCTTCAACGAAATTAAATAGACGAAAATATGTTATTGCTAATGATGGGAATTGGTCTAATGTTTCCTTGTTTTTGTTTTCAAACAGAAGAATATTTTAGTTGGACTAACAATAAGCCAGCAATTTTAGTGCATCGCTCGATTTATTTGAGCCGCCCTTCCCCCATCTCTAGAGAGTTTTTCGAATTATATTTAATATATTTTTTTGTTTCCTTAAGTTGCATAGACAGATTGTCATAGTAACCCCCCCCCCCCCCCCCCCCCCCCACCCCCCTTCCCTGTTTTTCCATGTTATTTATCATTGTTTATTATATATATATATCTCTTCCCAATACCAGGAGCCTGATTCCTATGGATCAATGCTGGAGCTAGCATGGAGAGGAACGAAGCCTATCAAAATGAAGGATGGTTCGACAAGAAAGTTTTTACAAGATGGAGATGAAGTTGTTATGGAAGGTAATTTACTTATAGTTGGTTTATAATAATTATAAATTATTTCTATAATCATTATTTATAAGTACATTGGATGGCGTGAAACTAAGATGTTGAGCTTGCAAAGTTGGTTAATTGTACTATCTGAGATAAAAACTTGAACAGAAAGCGAGATTCATTACCTTTCTCTGTGCAATTAAACATTTATTTTCAATTTTTTTTTTAATACTCATTCATTTATTACTATTAATTTTTTTCAACTTTTTGATAACACTATTATGATAATATTTATTTCCGTTATGTTAGATATGACTAGCTGGTTGGCCAGGTTAGTAACACTAAGCACATTAGTAATATTATCATAGTCCGGTTAGTATCTATGACAGAACTTATAAGGGTATAAGAAGAAAAAAAAAAAGAACTTATAAGGAAGCTACATACGAAATTGTAAGAAAATCTGATGAAGCGTTATAGAACTAGCAGTCATTTTATGTTTAACGTTTTGTTTGTACAGAATCGGAATATTTTTTTTTCTAGATCAGAAATCCGTTCAGTGTTTCAGGTTATAAGACATCACAGACAATCAGTTCATTGTCTTCTTCTGTATGTTTGAGATGGATCGCATATTCACGAAACTTGCTGGTTTTTTCTAGGATGAATTGGATGGATCCATAATCTAATAATTAGATAACTAGTTAGTTATCATAACTCACGCCTGGGCTTTAACTTCGAGGTCATATCGCCTACTACCAGAGTGCTCTGGTGGACATGAACCCGACTCTAGTGTGTAAGTCCGAAATTTCGCCTACCCAAGTTTATTCACCTAAGGAAGGGGAGGGGTCTTTAACGAGTACCTGACATTGTACGGCCTCGGGGCCATAGCTTAACTTTCCATCCGAAGGACGGCGTTCGCTATGCTTTCATCAGATAAAAAATGGAAGGGCCTCGGTCGGGTACCAAACGGCTACCTCTGAGCAAATAAATATACTTGTATTTCAAGGGTGACCCAATTTGGGATTTAGGCATTGTGGCATCTCAAAATTTGGAATTTAGGCTATGTGGCATCTCAAAATTCTGAACAGAAGATGTGATTGTGGGCCCAAAATATAAAATTACTGCTGATTTTTTAACGCTTGTACAGATTTTCATAAAATTTGATATGTAGCATCTTTATAAGCCCGATTACAGTTACCAACCTGCTTGTTACTAATCGGACAACGCCGGTAACCTACTAATCTATTATTTAAATAAATTAGCATTTGAAGGACATTAGTTTATTAGTGGTATTGTCTAATTTCACATAATATATATACATGGGAATACTTTCGGTATTTCTACCATCCTCAGCCAAAAGTATAAGAGATAAGACAGGAGATGCTTGGCGGAGGATGGTAGAAATACCGAAAGTACTCCCATGTATAATATATTATGTGAAATTAGACAATACCACTAATAAACTTATGTTTTATTTCATTTAAGTTCATTTGAATAATTTCACAATATCTCTGCAATGTTTTCATTTGAAGGACACCCCAAATCGTGTCCAGAGGAAGGTTGTTTGATGGAAATATGCTAATAGTTTCTGTAGGTCTTACCAACTGAGAGTGCGCATAAACTGATAGAAAAATATATATGTTAATGCTAAGTGTATAATGATACTTAACATTCTCTGCAGATATTGTGAAACACGTAATAAAACATAAAGAAGAAGGTATGTTTTTTGAAAATATTGTCATATTTCACAAAATATATATAATAAATGGGAGAACTTTCGGTATTGCTACCATCTTCAGCCACGACTTGACAAATAACTGAGGATATCTTTTTTATTAAGTATAATATTAATTAATAAATAACTATCGAAACAATGGATAATGTAAATATTTTGTATATTTCATATTTTTTTGCTGAGAAACATAGAAAGTAGTGTTTTGGGGACGCGCAATAAAATGGGGCATCAAGTTTTAGGAGTTTTCATGACAAGTTTTCAGTTTCACGCCGGAGCCCAAACCTACCAATTGGTTTGACTAATTGATACTCTTATTATTTATTGATAAGATAATGTTTTTTATTTCAGGTTTCTGTCTTGGTGTTGGATACAAAATTGGGTTCGGACAATGTAAAGGCATGGTTCTACCATCTAACTGAATTTTAAAAGGCTGAAATGTTTTGTTACAAAATGTTGTTATTGGTTATGTTGTAATTAAATTTCATATTTTATCTTATTGGATCGTTTTTCTTTATATACGGGGTGAATGGTAGTCAATGTGAACATTTTTAAGAAGTGATAGTATAGTACTATCCAAGATATAAAAAACATGTGTGCAGTTCACACGCGGTAGAAGTGAAACCTTCAGAAAACGAAACTGCGAGAGAATGAGACGAATGCAGTATCAGGAGTGGGTAATTATAGTGTTTATTTATTATAATATTGGTACCAAGTTTAAAAATTATTTTATATTTTATTATTCAAACTCCATGTTTTTAATTTCAACAAATGACACGAGTGGCTTATGGTAACTAAAGTATGAAATAAATGTTTCCTTAATAGGTTCTTAAAAGTCTAAACAAATTCACAATTCCAAAATTTTTGGAGGGAGAGGAAGAGGCGTTTTGTGTCGCAAGACTATATATATCCACAAGTATATATATATATATATATATATATATATATATATATATAGATATATAGATAAGGCAATAGTGTCGCTTTTTCGTTTCATCGAGTTTCAAATCACAACGGTGCTAAAGAAGTTTTCACTTCAATAATTAATAATTCTATATACCCTGGTTCGATTTCCGCACGTTTCCAAGTTATTGCATCTTTTATATATACTATCAGGTAGATCGTCGATTGTTCCTGCATACTCTTACCAAAGTTGAAATGACGTGAGGATTCTGAGAAATAGATTTTCATTATATACTCTCTTTAATTCTCCACGTGGATTCCCCCCTCGACTATGTAGTATAGAGTAAGTTATGTAATCGGCCAGAAATTGATTTAACACACCTATTGATTTTTTAGCTAAATCAGCCAAAGGGAAGCGTGGGCTTATCTGAAAAACTCTAATAACTGCCGATGTAATGAATGTACCCGACATCTTGTCATATGTTCATCTTAAGCCCAATAAGGAGGACACCTATTGATTTTCAGCCAAATCGGCCAGAGGGAAGGGTGGGAGACATAACGCAAGAACTCTAATTACTGCCATAGTAAAAAATGTATTGAAACAAAATTTCATTTGTATATTCAAAGTAATAAGGACGACAATTGTTAATTTTCAGTGGAATCAGCCGAGGGGGGGCTCAATTCAAAAATCCCAGTAACGCCAATGAAGCAAATCGTGAAATTTTCCTTAAAATAAGATTATGAACTAACTATAGATACAATGTTCAAGTATCCACCACCTGCTTCAAGTTGGAGGGGGGGCAAAGGTAATAGATTTTGATCTGAGAGATGTATTATCATTTTTCTCCTTGCTTTTATCTCAATTTATCTTGAAAATTAATTACTCTGAAATCTGATTCTGGCATTTTAAAGACCTTGCTTTAGTTCAATTATATTTACTTAATATAAGGCCATTCGACGCCAAGGTTTGTTTAGTTAATATTTCAACATTTTATTTTAAATCTCGTATAATAATATGATTTCACATGGGAAAGATAATTGAATTATAAAGATTTTATTATTACTTCGCCAGCTATACGAAGTATAAGAAAAGTTACGTAATCGGTCAAAAATTCGATGTGAAGTTTTCAACGGAATTTCATATTTTTCTGACCTCTAGATTCCAAGTATGAAAAAAAAAAAGTCTGTCTGTCTGTGAACTATCATATAGAATGAATGCGAAAAAATTCATATGTGAATTCAAAAACCCGCAAGGACAACACTTATTAATTTTCTGCTGAAGGGAAGAGAGGTTCTGGGGAGAAGGCTCAATTCAAAAACACTTATAACTGCCGACATAATGAATTTATCGACACAAAATTTAATATGAATATTTAGGAGCCCCTAAATAAGTCAACTTTTGAATATTAGCACAAACGGTTGACTGGTTTTGGAAGGGAGCGAAAAGTTAATTGATTAATTCGTTCTGGAGAAGTACTTCGCCGACGACTTATTATTATTTTTTTTTAAATTTATATCGTTTATATCTGAACTTGAGGTGTGTGAGAAATAAAAGGGACTTAAATCTCATATTCATTAATTAACATCATTGCTATTATTTTGTGATTATTCATTTCTTTATTTGCTTCTTATTATGTTTTAAATATTTCGTATTACCTATTATTTTATCATGTTTTCTTATAGTCATCAATTCTGCTTATTGTTATTATTTTGTGCAGATTGTAGAATAAATAAATTTTTAAAAAAATCATTAATTATAATAATAATTCTTAGGAAGGTTGATCTAACAAAGGAGATATAGTGAGTAGGAACCATAGAAACATTTATAATCGAGAACGGTTCAAAAAAATACATAATTATAAATAAAATAAAAAAAAAAAAATACTTTGAAATATTCTCGTTCATTATTTTTGTTCAAACTATTATGTTGAACGCACGTACTATATCTTGTTATTCTTACATTCCCGTCCATGACAGGTAACTCTATAGTATTTATGGATATAAATATAAATTATCATTAAAGCTTAGGTAATAGTTTTTAATCAGGTTAAAAAATATACCTGGTTAATCTTTTCAAGGGAAGAAAAGGAATCATTAGCGATCAAGTCCAGGTCGGACATGCATAGCGTAAGAAAGTGTTGAGACACCTGAAATTTCACCTCTGATCCCATCTATCGCATGTTATAAATAGTTCAAAAAAAATTGTTTATGATTCTCCAAAGACTTGTCCAGAAATACAAACATTTTTAAACTGCACAACGTTGACAAATCATACAAGAATTATGAGATTACTTACATAAATAAGCACCTTTATTTATGCTGCAATTAATTTATTTATTTCATAGTAAATGATAGTCATAGTGAACAAGTTATGAGCTTTTTCTTGTATTTTTTCGCCATTGTACTAATTTAGAATAAAAATGATTTGAGGAACACACAAAATAACAGGACAATAAAGTAAAATTTCTTACTGATTTCGTTCTTATTCTTTATTTAAAACTGTACATATTAATTATCTAATAAAACAATTGTTTTAATTTCATTTCATTTGTTCAGTAACTCATTACTGATTAAAGTACAGGAGAATCTCTCAAACTCGTCCTTGCTAGGACCGGGGATTGGATGGAACAGCGAAAAGAACAGAAAAATATACAGCTTTGTAATACAAAAGGAAAACAATAAATAAAAAGAAATTCTTATTGCTAAATGATACAATATATTTAAAGATAATCTCTTATTTCATTTTGTAGTATCTCCATCGTTGTAACATGACTTTATCTATCCAAGTTAATGACACGTGTTCTTCGACATAAAGAAGCTTCTTCTACAGCTACAGAAAAATAAAAGTTGAGAATTTCAGTAAGCAGTGTAGCTTTGTAGCAGGCAAAAAAAAGGAACTGCGGACGATGTAGGGGGGCGGGAACTCAGAGAGGTCCTACTGTAATGAAAATAAATAAAAACTGTCCAATTCCACAAAGAAATATATACATATATGTAGTGTACCGGTGTCGGCGTTACTTTTTCAGTAACCTCGTTACTTTGCTGACAATAGCGTAATCCGAAACCGGGACACTAAATGTATATATTTATTTGTGTATTTAGACTATGTAATACATATTTACATGTTTTTTATAGAGGAAACAATTTTAAACTTTCCAATTCCTTAGCAATGGAGTGGTCGCATTATGTTAATAAAAAGAGTATTTGTCTTGAGGATTCTTGGATGTGTAATTTCAAGAGTAAATTTCACTATAAGCAGGAGGAGGTGTGTCCTGTCTCACACAGCCGTAGTTTAGTGTTGTGTCTCTTCTTTTTGTTTTCATCCATCTGAGGCAAACCCAGAAGGACAATGATCCTGCAACACCCACAATAAGACCATTGATAAAGGCAACCACCAAGAAGAGAGGATTCACAGTTCGGTTTGCAATTGCACGCACTTCTTCCATTGGCCTCGCTGTTGTTGTCCACTTCTTGTTTGTACAGTCACAAATGTCTTTTGTGTCTTCTCTCTGCATGTCATAGTCAAATTCTTCAACAGACGAATCTTCAAATCTTTCAAGGGCAACCATTTTTTCCATTTCCTTCCCAATATCTTTAATAGAAGATACACCCTTTTTGGCGCATGGGGATCCAAACGATTGTATTGATTTTGAATCCAGCCATGTTATAAAATTTTCAGTCGTAGAATCACATCCAATATTGTTACTAAAGAAAAAAGAAAAATAATTATAATAGATTTTTGACAAATATGGAAAAATCAATTAATAAATCATACAGAAAACGCTAAGTTTCTTATTCCAATTAAAGAAGAAACTTATACATTAGCATCGTTTTTCCATTTTTTTACTTCCCCATCCATACATTGTTGTATAAGGGAAGTTATGTAATCTATCAAAAAAATTCAGTAATGCTATTTGACATTAGGGGCGGTGAACATTTGTGAGTTTCTCAAAAGGTACAAATCGTTCCAAATTTCATATAGATCAAAGAACATGAGGGTTTTTGTTGTTTTGAAATTTAACAAGCCTCTTTCAAATTATTTTAACGCATTCTAATAATAAAAATGTATTTCTTATAATTTCCGAAGTTGGACACCTGGTTAAAAAATTAGAAAGATGTCTTCCTCTACAATTAAATGATATATTAATCATCAAAAGAGCGTAATAACTTGGTGGCCCTCTAACTTAACGGATTGACAAGCGAAGTTATAAAATGTAAAGTTACTCCTGGACAACGCCAGGTTTACCTGCAATCTCAATAACATACTTACTTCGATGTATCAATTTCAATAATATACTTACTTTGATATGTCAATCTCAATAACATACTTTGATATATCAATTTCAATAATATACTTTGATATATCAATTTCAATAATATACTTACTTTGATATATCAATTTCAATAATATACTTTGATATATCAATTTCAATAATATACTTACTTTGATATATCAATTTCAATAATATACTTTGATATATCAATTTCAATAATATACTTACTTTGATATATCAATTTCAATAATATACTTTGATATATCAATTTCAATAATATACTTACTTTGATATGTCAATTTCTTTCAGATGATAGAGAACCTCCAATGCATTACTGTCCATTGTCAGTAGATGGTTGTGTGACAAATTGAGACTGACCAGAGAGGGCATATGAACCAGGGAGTATCTCGGAATATAACTTAGCCTGCAGTTGCTAATATCCAAATTCTAAAAATATATACTTCATTATTGTTTTAATAGAATATTGACATAGACAAATTAGTGTTCGTTTTTATTCTTAATTCGATATGAATGGAGATGAGTGTATGTCTTAAATCTAAATTGTTCGATCTATCTAAGTTCATCCTATAAGTAAGGTCGGTTTTTCGAAATTATTTGTATTGTTTATTAGGTTATTTCCTCTAGATTATGATTTGTGTAGGGTGTTTGAAAAAGTATTAAGAACTCACTTTTTCTTCTTACTACGGTGGGGAAAAACTATTTTTTTTCTTTTATTTTTACATTTCTGTACATATTAATTATAATAATTACCTACATAAATTAATTTACAAAACAAATATATATATATATATACAAATAATTCTTAATCATTTCAATAAAAATACAGAATGGCCCACGAAGATGTTCTGTATGTGGGCATTTTCTGTTCATAATATAATTGATTCAAAATTAAGCGGTCAAAGCAATGATTTAAAAGAAACATCCACATTAAATCAAAAATAGAATAAAAAATAATTTAGAGATATGGAATAAGAACAAATTACTAAAAGCAAGAGACGAGAATAATGGATATCATTTGATTTATGAAAGCCAATATTTTATATTACTATGCAATATTTGTGTTTTATTTTTTATAATTAATTGTTAATTAGGTATGGTATATCCCAAAATGTTCCCATTTTTTAAAAGAAGAAATTTGTTGATCATTTATTTCAATTATGGCTTTGGTTTCATTTTTTATTTCGACAGCCAATTTGTTACATGCATTCGGTGCTATGAACGAAATGTGCTTTTGTCCTACTGTTTTATAACGAAAAGGTATAATATAAGTGTGTGAAGATCTTAGATTTATTCCAGTGTTGTAGGTATTATGAGAACATTTGGAATTATGATTTACTAAAAATTTTCATGAATGAAATACATACATCTGCCCAATACTTAATATGGAAAGTTTCTATTTTCCATATTGAAAATGATGTGACAAGTAAGCATTTTCGGCATGTTAATGGTGTGGAAGTTTATAACGGTGAGAAAGTGGCTTCCACATATCGAAAATTGGAGGAAATATGCGGAGGATGGCACATTAATACGAGGCAATGGCTTAACCCCGGCGTAACGCCAATGCTGAAGGCTAGAAGAGAACTCCATCCGCGGAAGATGTCATGGTCTGTTTGGTAGGATATGGAAGTAATTATACGTTATAATTTTTTCAAATGTAACCAGACAATTACGAAAGATGTCTACTGCGAGCCGATCCGGACCGATTGAAGTTATCAATGCGAGAGCTCCCGTTGCCAGGGAAATCCTTCAAAAACTACACCACTTGGATTGGAAAATTATGTCAGTCACCGTATTCTCCCATTAATAATTAACACAGTATTTTATTTTTTTTACTTTATACCAGAATACAAAAACGGAAATTACGTATGGGATTTCTTGATGTACTCACAAGGTTTTTAGAGAAAGTTGAGGGTGAATCGAGAAATACAGATTAGTTAGTTTATCTGATTTTTCGTGGCAGCCGTTACGGAGGCTGCATTCAAATAATTTGATTTTAAATTATGAAAATAAAAACACAATATGTGGGCCTCCCACATGCGCAATTCCAGTGAACGACGTCCCTGCGACTTCATACGTGGTTGTTGGTTGGTTGGTTATTTTGGGCGAACAACTACTTCGGTTATTATCGCCCTATCTTGTTACATTCCTTGCACTAACTAAACCAGCGAACTCTTAATGCAGATGACAGGAGCACACATGAACGGATCCCACAGGGGGCCACGGGGCCCAGGGAAGGCCAAGCACAGGACCAAGGGCAACCAACGAACAGGCAGGCCGGACCGGGGGACAAAGACAACGGCACCGCCGGGCCACTCACTCAAGTATATGAAGCATTTAGCTTAATCGTGAAGTTAATGGGACTTGAGGACGAGGGTGTGCATGTGAGGAAAGCCGTCCACACCCTCCAAGTCCGGGACCGTTCCAGTCCAGAGGCTCCGACGGAGCCGCCCCAGGCCCCCCCATCCAGCCCGCCGGCCACCCGAGGGTCCCACGCAGGCCCCCCCCCCCGGGCCCCCAGACCCCCAGGGGGACCCGCCATGGGCTGTTCAGGCCTCACTCAACTAGCGGAGCGACCTAAAATAGGCAAATGATAGCAGACAGTACAGCTCACATTTTTTGGTATAGCCCAGTTTCTTTTAAGAAATTAATGACTCTATCCAGGATGGAGGGGCTGTCCCCCAACGCCTCCTCCAAGCTCCTCGGGACATCATTGTTTCTGAGAAGGTCTTCATAAAAGGAGCACTCCGAGAATATATGGTATACACTCAGAGAGAGATGGCAATGATTGCACCTGGGGGGCTGCTCTCTTGTGATCAGGTGAGCGTGGGTGAGCCGCGTGTGCCCGATTCTCAGCCGGGCGATGGCCACTTCCTCCTGTCTGCAGCTTCTTATAGACGAACTCCAGGGCGATACCGATTTCTTGATTTCTTTAAGTTTGTTCGGGTTCACCTCTTCCCACATTTGCTCCCAATGTCTTTTTATTGTTAGGAGTAGGGGGCGTTTTACTTCGTTGGGGGTCAGTGGGGTTCTGCAAATCTCAATCAGGTCATGGGCCGCGTTAGCAGCTTTATCAGCTCGCTCGTTTCCTGGGATTCCGACGTGGCTTGGCACCCAGACGAAGACCACTCTTTTTCCCATTTCTCTCAGCATGGCGACATAGCGATGAAACTTGTAGACGGCATGATGGGGTGAGTACATGCGATCCAGGCTCTGGAGTGCACTAAGGGAGTCCGTACAGATCGCAATCTCGTTTTCCTGGACGGACAGGGCATAATATAATGCGAACCCAACAGCTGTCAGCTCCGCTGTGAAAATACTACAAAGCCCATGCAATTTGTACTTATATTCTCTTAGGTTGTCCGTGAAAGCACAAGCAGTAGACCCGGTTACTTTGGAGCCATCGGTATAGATGACTCTATGACCCGTGAAGCGACTCAGAACAGAAAGAAATCTCTGCTTGATCTCTTCCTGGTTGGTTGAGGCTTTGTGGACTTCGCCTTTCAGCTCTAGATTGCAGAGGGGTTTCCTAAATGTCCAAGGAGGGATATCTTCCCGGGTTTCATTTATGTCAACTTCTAATAACTCCTGGGTGGCTCTTGACATTCGAAGACCTAAAGGAAGTTTGGCATTGTTTGAATTGTTGAAGAGGGCTCTGAATTTTGGACGAAAAAGGTAGTTGAAACAAGGGTGTGATGTCTGGGTTACAATTGTTGAGAGGTAGTTCGCTGCAAGCTTCTGTCTTCTAAATAAGAGGGGGGCGGTTCCAGACTCTGCGCATAGGCTTAAAACAGGGCTGGTGCGGAAGGCACCTGTTGCTAGTCGTATCCCAGCATGGTGAACGGCATCCAGAAGAGCGAGGTTGGGCAATTTAGCCGAGCCATACACAAAACAGCCATAGTCTAGCTTTGAGCCAATCAGTGCCTTGTATACTCTGAGGAGGGATTCCCTATCAGCTCCCCATCCAGTATGGGCAAGGACCATCAGCATCTTCAGCCGCTGATAGCACTTCTCCTTTAACTGCTTGATATGGGGGATCCAGCTGAGTCTCCTGTCCAATTCGAGACCCAGGAAGCGCGCATGTTCCTTGTATTGTAGAGGGGAGTCGTACAGGTAGATACTCGGAGAGACAGTATGCTTCCTCAGTCGGTTGAAGTGAATGCAGAACGTTTTCTCCGAGGAGAACTGAAATCCTGTCTCAAGGGCCCATTCCTGTAGTTTGTTGACTGCCGTTTGGAGGCGGGCTTGTATGAGGTCGAGTTGACTAGACCGACAGAGGATGGCAAAATCATCGACAAATAAGAAGCCTGTAGTGTATCTGTTAATGCAGCCTGTGATTTTATTGATGGCAATGGAAAACAAGGTAGTACTAAGGACACTGCCCTGTGGGACACCTGTTGTCTGGATCTGGGCATCAGAGAGTGTGCCACCCACCATCACTCTGAATGTCCTTTCCTTCAGGAATTCCTTAATAAAGACAGGAAGATTGCCTCGGAATCCCCATTCGTACAGAGTTTTCATAATGAGAGGATTCCAAGTGGTGTCAAAGGCTTTTTGGATATCGAAGAATATTGCTACGGCATGCTCCTTGTTAATGAAGGTGTACTGTAACTCTCCTTCCATCCTTACCAAGTGGTCCAGGGCAGATCGTTTTCTTCTGAAACCGCTTTGAAGGTTCGAGATACGGTCTGATTGTTCAAGTACCCACATGAGTCTCTTGTTGATAATTCTTTCCATCAGCTTACAGAGGCAACTAGTGAGTGAGATAGGTCTGTAGCTGCTGGCTGACCTCTTGTCCTTCCCTGCTTTTAAGATTGGTAGGATGTAAGATTCTCGCCACTCCTTGGGCAGGACTCCTTTATCCCAAATTTGGTTATATATGCCTAACAGCCTGCGGAGGGCTACTAGAGGAAGGCCTTGTATCATCTGGTATTGAATTCCATCAGGGCCCGGGGATTTGCGTTTAAGTTCACGGAGATTCGGTGAGAGGCTCGTTATACTTCTCTGACGGATGACTAGACGGGAGGAAATTCATTGTTGCGGCTCCTTGAGTTTCTTGGTTTGCCAGAAACTGGGGGTCATATCCGAAGTCCCTGAGAGAATATTTCATGGCGAGTTCCTCAGCAACTATTTTTTCGTCGGAGCAGAGTCTACCTTGAATATTCAGCATGATGGGCGGATGATCCTGACATGGACTTGATTTTTCTCCAGACGGTACGATACGGGGTTGACGAATTAATACTACTCACGTAAGTTTTCCAGGAGTTGGATTTATTGGTGTTTATAGTCCTCTTGGTTAGAGCTTTCTGTTTTTTATAAGCGATGTAATTACTTTGAGTCATAGAGTTTTTAAAGATTCTATAGACTCTTCTCTTTTCTCTAATCGCTTCTTTGCACTCTTCATTGAACCAGGGGACTGGTCTTCTTTTGGGATGAGAAGAGCTCCTAGGTATAGAGGCACAGGCCGCAGAGTAGATGAGGTTGGAGAGGCCTTGGTAGTTGATCATTGGATCTTCTGACCAGGCTTCTGATGGGGTGGCCAGTTCTCGGAATTTAGTCCAATCAGCTCTCTCCAGTATCCATCTACGGCGTCTGCTGGGGGTAGGAAGGCAAGTGTTTGCGGAGATTAAGATGGGAAAATGGTCGCTGGAGAATTGCTCCGTACAAACGATCCATTCCATGTGCGGGAGGAGAGAGGTTGAGCAGGCGGTGATGTCAATGGAAGAGAAGGTGCCGTAGCTAGGGCTTAAGTATGTAGGTTCGCCAGAGTTCAGGATAACGAGGTTGGAGGCGTCAAGGACTCTCTCTATGAGGGAACCCCTGGGCGTGGTGTGAGTTGAGCCCCAGGAAGAGCTGTGAGCATTGAGGTCCCCCAGTAGCAGGATGGGTCCCTCCAATTGGTACACAAGGTCCCTGAGCTCAGTCTCAGTGACAGGTTCCTGAGGGGGCAGATAGGTGTTGCAGATGGTGATGGGGGGCCGTGTCTGAAGTCTGATGGCGACGGCCTGGAGCGGGGTCTGGAGCGGCACTTCGGTGGCAGGCACCCGGACGGACACCGCCACTGCCACCCCTCCGCACGCTCTTCCCCTGAGAGGTCCATCTCTTCTGTAAACCTCGTAGGTCCTTAAGTCGAAGTCTTCGTCTGTTTTCAGATGGGTTTCCTGGAGACAGATACAGATAGGGTCGAAGTCTTTGACGAGTAACTGTAGATCACTGAAATGTGTCTTGGCACCGTTTATGTTGTATTGAATTATGTTCATGTATTGAGATCGCGACCCACAATATAACCACATGCACTTCCAACCACTCGCGGGCACACACAGATTCATACATGATCGGGAGGATACAAAAAAGGAACAATAAATAAATAAAATAATAGTAATAGTCGTAAAAAATAGAAAAGAAAAAAGAAAAGACATATAATATATACATACCTATACTAACATACATAGATATAGTATAGAGGTAATAACAAATAGTTGGAGCAATGAGGAAAAATAAAATAATAAATAACAATGATAACAAGCAAATTAATATATACATTTGTACGCCAACATTCATACTTACACATGTAGGAACACATACACGCAAACGTGCAACAAAAATAAGTATATGCATTAAAAGACTAAATAATAAAATGTATATATATATATATATATATATATATATATATATATATATATATATATATATATATATATATATATATATATACATAAAAATCCATATAACTACGCAGCGTACACAAGCGTACATACAAACATACATACACAAAGATAAATATACAATAAGAATGTAGGAAGTAAATGGAAAAGAGTAAGATAAGAATAAACAGAATAAAATAGCGAATAAATAAATACGTAGAGGAGGGAAGTAAATCGGTGGTAATGGTAAACGTAAGCAGACATAGTTAGAAAAAAAAGTGTATATGTATATCGTGACAATCAAGATTAGCGGGAATTGGGAGATTCCCTTTCTTTCGTTTTACTTCTAGTTTTACTTCGATTTCTATTTTTATTTTTTTGTTTTGAGGAGTTATCTCCCACTTCCATCAAATGGGGCCGATTAATTTTTAACTTGAGTAAGGAAGAGGGGGAGGGTTTAACGGGTTCCGGGGGGGGCGATGAGGCCCGGGACGTGGGGACGGAAGGAGAGGGCGTCGGGGCCCGCGAGGCAGTGGTGAGGGGGGGCGCCCGGGTGGGCTCTGAAGGTGGAGGTGGGGTGGGTTGAAAGGTAGGTGGAGGGACGGAGGGGGAGGTCGGGAGCGCTCGGACCGGCTCGCTAGAGTTCGGCTCCTGTCTCTCATTAGCGGTATTGTTTACGACAATAGCATTAATGGTTGAACTATTGTTATCTGTCTTGTTTGTGTCTAAAACACTATTAATATCATTAGATTTAAAATTAAAAACTTCTGTCTGAGTGGCAGAATCACACATTTTTTTTGGTTTATTTTCAGGCAAATTCTCATTGCCTACAAAGGCTACTTGGGCAAAGGACTTGCTAAATGAGGGCGCCAATTTAGCTCTATAGACCTTCCTCGCCTCTGGCAATGGGACTTTCTCAGCTAGTTGAATTTATTTTATGGCTTTTTCTTGTTTAAATATGGGACAGTCCCTATTGAAGGCTGAGTGGGCCCTTGCAGACGGCACAAACGGGTGGGGCGGTGCAAGGCGGTGAACCAGCGGGGTGCTGTGCCTGGCCACAGTTGGCACACAACGCCGTCCTGGAGCAGGTCTTGGCCACATGCCCGAAGTGCAGGCACGACATGCATCTGAGTGGGTTAGGGACGTACAGCCTTATGGGGAGAGACAGGTACCCGACATTGATGTGGGGTGGCGGCGTAGGAAGAAAAAAAGTTAGAACATAACTGTCCGTGTTCATTTTAACCCTCTTTTTTTCGCCATCCTCCTCCACGGTTCTATTGCTAGTGATTCGGTAAACCTCAGTGACATAAAAAGGGGATAATTCAGATTTGATGGTTTCCAGGGGCACCTCGTCCAGGTCCATGCACCGAATTACCCCTTTGGAGTAATTAAGTGTCGAATGGACCTCTACTTTCACAGGTACCTGCCCAGAAAAACTAGTCGTCTCCAAAAGTTTATTGGCCTGACGGGCATTTTTGACTTCCACCAAAATCTGACCCGTTCTGATTTTTTTAATGTTAGTTACTTCCCCGGCTATTGAACTGATGGACTTCTGTATAAGAAAGGGGGATGTCTTTTTCAGATCACCCGCCCCCTCCTTAGAGATAAGTAGAAATCGTGGAAATTGCCCTCCCCCCTCAGGCGGACTGTTTGTCCGAGGCCTTTTGGACCTGGGGTTGGGGTCTGGGGGCTTGTTCATTGTTTCGGACTCTCAGAATATGAGAGATGGTGAAACCTAGAAAAATAGTGAGAGAAAAAGAAAAGAATTGCCGGTGTGCAAGAAAAAATTGAAATTAAAGAAAACAAAAACAGATAGGTAGATCAAAAAGAGAAAAAATAATAATAATAAATTAAAAAAAAAAAAAAAATAAATATATAAAAAGATAATTTAAATAGATAAATAGATGAAAAATAGCAGTATGTGAGATACGACTGGCCTGTAAGCCGGGAGCTCCGTGCACTAGATCCTTCCTGCAGGGCAGCCTGAACACAACTCATACGTGGTATCCCATGTTAATTGGGAAAGGCATCCTAGTGATGCTCGAAGGACCTCTTGCGCACAGACTTTAATGACGTCATTCGTTTACAGACTTTACTCAACCTGTCAACGAAACCCCTCCCCCCCTTGAGGGACATCCTGGATCCGCCCTTGAATATATGTGATGTAGCCATTACAGGATTACAACAAACAGGTTAGCCTCCTTTATTATAATACAATAATAACAAAATGTGTGTACCTCAATAGACGACGAAATCAAAAAAGGCCTATTTCCAGGCAAATATCTGAGAGGGTTACTTTGTAGATTTAAACTGACCATAAGGCGGTTTGTTTCGAAAGTTCCTGGCAGAATATTGTACAGATGGTTTCCGCTGAGATCTAGTGTATGTAGGTGTGCCAATCCAACGAAAGCGTTCAAACCAACCGATTGAATAGCATTATTGTCTAAATAGAGTTGAATTATATTCTCCAAACCTAAATCCTTAGAAAAGAAATCCATTAAAATATAAATAATGGGCCTATTTATAAAATTATTCAGACCAGTGAGCAAAAATGTCATTAGGATTTTAAAAGGATTGAAGTGCTGAAGTTCCTTGTTTCGTTCCTGAGTGTTATTATATTAATTATTCTCAACTATTTAGGAATAACTTTTTTTTTTTTATTCTAGAATAACGTTCCTGTCGAAAAATATTGTTCCAAAGGTATTTGTTCTCGTTCGCTTTTAGCTCTAAACATTTACAGGTGAAATTTTGGGTGGTTATTTGTGAACAAGGTGCTCATCTATAATTACCCGGTGTTTAACTACGAAGTCATATCGCCTACTATCAGAGCGCTCTTTAGTCACTCTGGTGCAGATGAGCTCGACTCTACTGTGGGAGTACTAAATTTTGCCTATACAGGTTTATTAACCTAGGTTAAGGGCCTTTAACGAATTCCTGACATTGTAGAGGCTCGGGAACATCACTTAACGTCCCATCCGAAGGACGGCGTGCTCAAGGTTTATTAAGACCATAAGAAAATTGAATTTAAAAAAAAAAAAAAAACTGCTTACTGAGCTCCATCAACAAAATCTCTGGGGACGTTTGGGATTTTATTTTGATTTTTTCACCTTCACATCCTATCTCTCTTACTCCGGTTTCACTCTCCATAGCATCACTCGAGCCATTTCACTACAATACGATCACTTGATTATGATTTTCACATAATTTTGATATATATTGTTAATACTTATGGAATTAATAAAAAATATTGAAGGAGTTTTCATATTATTGCTTATTTTATGGCGATTTGAAATTTCAACAAACTAGTATAATTTCTCAAACTCTTTTAGTCGTAAACATTTACTTCCTGTTTTATAGGGAAATAATATTCTTTTTAAATATAAATATCACTGACACTGAAAAACCTTTTTTTCGATTTGAATATTTATGCTTGTAGGAACACAGTTCTAGATATTCTCTAGTTACTTGAGGGATTAGTTAGAATTTCGTAAAGGCCTCTGAATGAAAAGGCTTTTGATTTTCGTGGGATTTGGGCCGCATTTAACCAGAAGCAACTTAAATTTAACGTAATTTTCCGTTAAATCTTCATTTAAATGTTTTTCATGGTTACGATTCTGTTGTGAAAGATAACCCGTCGCTGTTAACCGAAGAAAATGATACAACTAAATAAAAATCAAATAAGACAAATTCGAAATTGACCCACAAAATCCTTCATGTCACTGAGCATTTTGATTTATTGGAAATCAATGTCAGACTCGATGAGTGCTTTTTGGCATGATTGGGCAAAGTTGGCTCGATGGAACTTCGGAAATTGACTCCGAATAAAACGCTTTATTCAGGAATAGATAAAAAGACCTATTCAAAGATTTTTATTTAAAATAGCCATAATCGGATTTCAACTATTTATGTTGTTCACAAAGGCAATTGGACTGGTTCTCATTCATTATATATTATATTATAATGTACTATGAATGATAACCAGTGTAGCCTTAAGCTAAATAATGATCATCTACTCGTACATGCCAAACACAACATTATAGCAAGTTTCATTAAAATCTGTTCAGTGGTTCTGAAGATAGGCGTGTGCCGAGAATCCTGAAGGATTTAGGGGAATGACAGGTACACGCAAATAAACATGGAACAAAAAGACTTAGTTTTGACCTGAAACGCTAAGTTGTGAAGGAAATATTAATATTGAAGATCAAAAAACTATTCACTTTCAGAATCGATCACAAAGCTTCGTCGATACTTCTGATTTCCAACGGACCAATCAATTAATTGTTTGTTATATTGTCAAAATTACAAGTGAAATGATGAAACTTACATATTGTGATTATGACCCTTTTCAAAACCCGGTGGAGGTGGTTTTTATGATATGATAGGTAAAAGGTAGTCCCTTCTGTCATAAAATTCGACACCCCCCCCCCCCCCCCCCCCATATTAGAACGACCCTTTATCACATTAAAAATTTTCTGAAATATTAATATAAATTTTAATAAAATAAAATAATTCTATATTAACACCTCAAATATGTTGTCCCTCAATTCATAAATAGAATTGTAGGAGAGTTCAAGGAGTTGTACGGACGAAGGAACATCCAGTTCAACACTGATCAAACCTTTACCAATACACTGGACGTGATGCAGATTGTTGTGTGTCCCACATCGGCAGTAGTGAGGGCAGTAACCAGAGGTAATATGTCCCTCAATCAGTATCACTATAGCCATCCTAAAAAGAAACATAGTATTATAGATCACACATTCAAAGGTTCCCTGGATTAATCGTTTTCTTAGTGACTTCTGGATCAAGGAGTTGACAGAATTTCTTTGGAAAGAGAAGTTTAACCCTAACATTTTTTTTTATATTTCAAGGTTGTGAGTCGGCCGGAGTTTGTTATATTTCTGTGTAGTTCCTGTTACTGCTACTTTTTAATATCAGATAGAACTGTTGAAATTGATTTTTTATGAAACCGAGAGTCGAACGAGTACAGCGATCTTCCCTGGGACACAGACTAAAATATAAACCTTGTGCAAAAGTACTTGTTAATGTCTGATGTCGGGTTCGAAAACTTTAGATACTTACCTCGTTATTCCCCTTACTTGAGATGCTCTTGAAATAATATTAATTTTTTTAACTTTATATTCTATTTTACGTTGTTACTTGAAGAGTCTATCTGTTATATTTTATTTCCGTCCTTTCAAAGGTGTTTTACTTTAGATTCCTCTCTTGTATTATGTTCTAATATCCTTGCTAAATAGTTGTATAATAATAATAATTATTATTCCCATTTTTCCAAAGATTGTATCATTTTATTTATTTTTTAAAAATTTAGTAAACTATTAGACAGAAATATATTTGGAATTCTATAAGAAATTTAAGCTCTCAAATTCAAAATAGTTAAAAATATAAATTTCATATATATTATTTTCTTAGTGAACATTTTGAGAATAGATTCAATTAAATGGTAAGTATTTTTTAATGTTTTTGTGTGAAACGAGGAGTAAGACGACAGTCAACCATGCTGACAAACATACTTATGTAGGTTAAGTATATAACAAAAGGGTAAGAAACAAAAATGCAGTTTGTTCACTCATTAATCACTAAGCAAAGCAGAGTGCATACAGGAAGTAGAAGAATAACGGTTCGGTTGGCTTTGGTAACAATACAATTTCTACAATATCATTATTTTTTTTTAACACTATGATCACCCATCGCAGATAGCAGTTCGGTGAACGAAATTAACAGTTATTTATTAAAACTCATGCCCGGGCTTTAACTACGAGGTCATATCGCCTACTACCAGGCTCGGGACCATCGTTTAAAGACCCATCCGAAGGACGACGTGCTTCGGAATTAACGTATTATTTTAATCGTTCAAATATATAAACTATTAATCTGCTTTCCTAATATTCAATTTGTTATTATTAAGTAGCAGTCTGCTACTATTGAATGTAAAATATCCTCTTATCCATTCTAAGAAAAAAAAAAATCATAAATATCTGTTTCTGATAACTGCCCCCTACCATTATCCTGAACCAAAAATATCTGACCACGTTAAACTTAAGCACACAGTCCTTCGGATGGGACGTTAAGCGATGGTCCCGAGCCTGTACTATGTCGAGGTACTCATTATAGGCTAGGTGAATAAAAATTTACGGTAGGCAAAATTTAGAATTCCCATAGTAGAGTAGACCTCATGTCCAGAGTGACGAAAGAACGTTCTGGTAGTGGGCGACTTGTAGACCTTGTAGTAAAAGCCCGCGCGTGAGTCATAATAACTAACTGAGCACGGTACTGTCTACTAATTATGTTTGAACTGTTCACCCTAATATTGAATATAGTGTTTTTAAATTATTGTATTTTTATTTAGATATTTATAATATTATTTATGTTAGTGTACTCACTGTATAAAAAACTTCATCTCTGTCAATTTGGCAATTGCAATCATATTACTTTGAAAAAAGTAAATACATTTTTAACTTGAAACAATATATTTATCCATCTTCAACGTTATCTTATCTGTCTTCACCTTTACTCATGAATCATCAAGAAAAAACCTAAATAGGATATTTACATGAGTAAAGAAGGCCATTGAATTTACTTTGCACATTATTTATAATATTAGTATATCACCAAATATAAGTTTCCATTTAGTTGAATCAAAAGAAAGCATTTACCTACCTAAGGATATTTCTATCAGTTTATATATTTATTTTTGTAAAATTCAAATGGTTTGAATCAACAGGCATCCTAATTGCATTCTCGGGCCCAATGCATTAGGAACCATAAGTTTACACTCTTGTTAAAATCACTCTATATACCTTTTAATAGGCTGGAAAACTCGAATTGTTAAAAAGAGACTTTACATTATTTTTACACTATGCAATTAAATGGTAATAAAAATGTTAGGTAATAAGCTTTTAACTGTTTTGAAACGTCTGATTAATTAGTAAGAAATATTTAGAAATTGAGTATTAGGAATAATTTATAACACATACAGTTTCGTGTTATTGGCGGTTATAATGTTTTTCGTGTTGAGCACGCCCCTCCCCCTCTTTCCTTGTCTGTAAATCATTAGGTGTTGTCCTTATGGGGTTTGGATCCACGTATGAAATTTCTTGTCGATAGGTATATTCATTCCATCGAGAGTTATTGTTTCAACATACACAAACGTAGACAGGTATTATATTCTTTTTCAGTTTTGGATCCAGGGGTTCAGGAAAAATGAAATTTCGGTGAACACTCAACGTCCAATTTCTGACCATTACATAACTTCGCCTATACTTCGTATAGCCGGGAAAGTAAAATAGTTTATTTAATTACAAGTTATTCGCAGTACGCTATTAAAAGAATGGAATAAGCGAAATAGGTAAGAAAAGGCTTTTATGACAGTTTAGAAATGCCTGAACCTCCGGGCTCTATTTAGGATTTATTATCTCACTCTATTGTGAGATGCTTCATATGCGGTAATATTCGTCTATGAACTTTTAAGATAGGAAAGAAGACTAAAATATTCTTAATAATTTCCAAAGCGATCAGTAGGAGGAGGGGCTACACATGGCAGATAGGTCCCAGTCTTAAATATAGGGCGCAGAAACGCTCATGAGCCCCTACCTTACACAATTAAAAAAATATATATATAGCTTTTTTATGAAGAAATTTAAAAGAACTATTGACAAACAAGCAGTGTTGCAGTGTTCTTTTGAATGTCAGTAGATTTCCCATTTTTTTAAATAACTACTTTATTATGAGCATTTATGATTTTTGAATTAATACTCATCCAGCTTTACGTATTCCTGTTTGCAATGGACCTCATTTTGTATTATTTTGATAAATATGAAAAATGTTTAAAATTCTAACTTTGTGTATTTTTTGAAAGTTAAAATTTCAAAGAAATTAATTTTTATTTTGATTATTACCTCTTCAAATAATGTATCCTACTATTGGAATAAGAACGAAGGCTAATTTTCTTCTATTATTGTTATTTACATACATTCATGTATAATTAAAGTGTTACTTTTATTGTTATCTTTGTCAAACAAATTTCTTTCTATCAGACTTTGAAATGATAAGAGACGTCGCCACGTCCCTCTATGGACGGATGATTTGTGTTATTTGCATGCCGTAGCAGTTAAATAGAATATAAATGTGATTTTTGTCTCAGGGCATGGTTATTGTACAATTAACTCAAAATATCATCCGAAGAACTAGTCTGTCACGTCCTAGTTACCTACTGAAGTATACCAATTTATATTTTTATACCACGCCGAAGAGGAGTTTTGAAGCCAAGAGTAAGGTTAGGTTACAGTTTTTATTTATTATTTCTATGTATATTTTCTCATAAATAATTAAACTAGAAGGTTATTTGACTTTACATTTCATTGTAAAATGTACACTTGAAATATAATTGTGAATTAGGCTTAAATATAAAAATCTTGCTACATCTTTCTTTTCTTTTTTTTTTCGTTATTTATGTTCATTTTTGTAAGTAGTACAGATTTGCCAATTGTTTAGCAAATACTACAGTTTGATTATTATTTATTGGCTTTTAAGAATGCTTATGTTTAGAAAATCTTAATTCACAAACTAGTACTTTGTTTTGATCGGGAGATCTAATTTAAACATTCCAATCAATCAGTCAATGTCTTTATTAATTGACCAACATTACAATTTTAGAACAGCCTCTTTTAGTTCGTTAAAAAAATTGAAAGACGGTCCCAAATTCAAACTGAAATGAAAACTAGTATTTTTGTTTTTTATCTCATATTTCGTACAGTGTTTTTTGTAAGTAAGATTCCTTTAACTGATTTTTATTTAATTCTTCAAATGAAAAATAATTACCTATTGTTATTTTGCTTAAGTTAAGAAGTACATTGATAAGTAATTATTTTTAATAAGTTTCACCATTTGTATTGGATTGTAGTTTTTTTTTTGTCTCTTGTTCGACGCATTTAGTCATGTCACTGTGTTATCTACTTATTTATGACATCCATGGCCCCGGGTGGGAGTTCTATCAACGAAATAAAACTCACTCCCGGATGGGATTCGAACCCGCAAAACCATGCGACCAAAGCCCTACGCTCTAGCCCGCACGGGCACCAAGACCCCCTGTTTTGCAATCTCCTGGATACCATTATCCAATTGTTAAAGAATGCCCCTAATAGTTAAAGAAGGTCACTCAATATTATCAATTTATATCATTTAAAGGGTTTCTGTTTATAGGTTTCTGCTGAGGAAATAAAGATGAAATTCGATTATCCAGACGCCAGAAGAGATGACAGTGTTAAAGAAGCTAGTTTTGGAGTTGAGGTAAAATAACGATAAGTACATCAGTTTAACGCCTCTAGATTTTGTATAAATGATTTTTGACTGTAAATGTCTCTTGTATTATGCAAATGTTCCATGCCAAATTAATACAATGTTTTAAACATTTAGTCTAAATGTCTTAGATTTTCACGAAAATCAGTGGATATGGGTGTCATTAGAGACCCCGCAAAATAATTACCTAAAAAATATTCGATTTTTTTCACAATATGTGATTTGACGATATCACCTGATTTGTTTGTTTCAATTACACAATTTCTCATTTCTCAGGTTATATTTGATCTATTTAGCTGTGTGGGGCCTCGTCTTGAGGAGAATCTGGCAACGAAAAACCCCTTTATTTTCATTTTCAAATTTCACGGTTTTTGACAGTTGTTACGCATAGTTTTGTCAATATTTAAAACACTATCATGAATTCCACTGTTGCATGTTGTACTTGCGGTACAAATTTCAAAAAATAGAAACTATGATTTCTTAATTACCAATCAAGGGATTTTTTTTATCATGGGCCTCATCATCGAGAGAGGCCCTGAACCTTAGTTTTTCGTTGTTTATTAAAGTTTTTTTTTTTATATTTAACTACCATTCCATCATAATGTCGAGCGTTCACCAGTGTTATGTTTGATGCATCTTGTATACATGTTGAGTTTTTTTTTTTTATACCAACATGATTTATTGCTGTTAATGAGTTTTATTTATACTTTTTTCATATTCCCAACTTTCGTATCTGGTTCTAAGTTGAGGAACGCGGACATATTGTGGAATTTGTAATAAATAGATAAAACAAGCTTATTTTTTGAAATGTCTATTCCACTAAAGATATTTATAAATACAACTACCGGTTTCGGCTTCACACCATCGTCAGGTCTAGTTATGAATTAAGTTAGTTTGCAGAGTGCGACCCTTCCAATACCTGTCTGTTGAAAGGTGTCACTTCAATTAGGGAATCCCCCGGCTTAACCGTTAGCTACATCATGAAATATTTGACAAAACACTAATTTTTCTTAATTTACATAAAATAACATCTTTTGACTAATAAGTAAAAAATAAAACTAAAAAACAACAGATAATAACATATATGTGGAAACCTATAATAATAACAGATAATAACAAACATAGGTATATGTGGAAATAGAACCAGTTCAGGGTTTTAGCAAAGGGGAATAGTTAACTATTAATAGGAGTTAATAGTTAACTATTCCCCTTTGCTAAAACCCTGAACTGGTTCTATTTCCACATATACCTATGTTTGTTATTATCTGTTATTATTATAGGTTTCCATATATATGTTATTATCTGTTATGTTTTTTAGTTTTATTTTTTACTTATTAGTCAAAAGATGTTATTTTATGTAAATTAAGAAAAATTAGTGTTTTGTCAAATATTTCATGATGTAGCTAACGGTTAAGCCGGGGGATTCCCTAATTGAAGTGACACCTTTCAACAGAGAGGTATTGGAAGGTTCGCACTCTGCAAACTAACTTAATTCATAACTAGACCTGACGATGGTGTGAAGCCGAAACCGGTAGTTGTATTTTTATAAATATCTTTAGTGGAATAGACAACATTTCAAAAAATAAGCTTGTTTTATTTATTTCGTATCTGGTTCAAATGTTACTTTGGAGTAGCTGTACTCTTTGATAACCACTAATAGTAGATGGGCACTTTTTCGGTGGATATAAGTATAAAAAAAAAAAAAAGTATACAACCGGGTGAGTAATGAGTTTCGTACCGTTGATAAATTGTTTCATTAGTTTGACCGGCAAATTTGCTCATCGTATCGAAACCATAGGAGTCTAAGATAGCTTTAAAATTATTCTTATACACCAGCTCTACCATTAACTTCAGAATCCTCCTAAATTTAAAATAAGATAGTTTCAACCAGTGAGATATAGAGGGACATTGGAAATCACTATTCCGAGCCCTCTATTGACTCAATTTTTTAGATAAAAGCTCTTCATTTCGATATTTCACTTGGCTTATATTAGGAAATATTTTGGATCCTTTGGGTATGGAACTGTAAATCAAATTCAATATATAGAGACAAATATGGATATTCAATGTACAAGTGTAGTTTATAAAAGCATCTTTCTCATTGAAACGTGTTTTAAGTTGAACATTTTTCAATGGAATGATTATTTTTAATGTAATATATAACAATATGTTTCTAATATGAGTTTATATAAATATATTTACATTTTTCATTTTTAAATTAACGTTGTATGTTACGTTTAGATCAGCGATCCGTACCGGTGGTTGGAGGATCCAAGCAGTGAGGAAACTAGAAGGTTTGTCGAAGCTCAGAACAGTATATCTGAACCCTTTTTGAAAACATGTTCTGCACGTGAAAAAATTCGGGCCAAGATAACTGAAATGTCGGACTATCCCAAGTATTCTCCACCTGAACGCCAAGGAAATCATTATTTCTATTTTATGAATTCTGGTCTACAAAATCATAGGTAATTATTAATAATATACTTTAAAAAAATAAGCTATATGTATGCGTTATGTTGCCGTCGGATTCACAAACGTTCCATATGACATTTCTACTCCGCAATAAGTTTTGTTGGTTTGAATGGTAATTCTAGTGACGCAGAGGATTCAAAATGGTATAAAGGGTGCTGACTTACCCGGAGATGCCCCAAGTACCACGATTAGTAGCCATGATTTTAACATACGTAAAAAAGTCTTAGAGGCTGCTACATCCTGAATTTCGCAGAACGAACCTCACCTCCAAAATAATTATATAATTGTCAACTGTCCTTGTCATGTTTTTTTTAATGATGCATGTCTATCTTACATGAAATAAAATGCTAGTTGTCGTCCCCCTACATCAGGTAATTTTAGTAGCGCGTAACCTCTGCCCTGGTTTACATTGAACTACTGATAATTTCATGAATTAAGGTCATACTGTGTCCCTTAAATCGTTTTTCAACTCAATAATGTTATATTTTTGAATTTTCCATGTTAAGACCTTCAAAACGATTAATTACTGTATATGTTAAATAAAAAATAATCCAGGCGCCCGTTGATCATCCTGGAACCCCTTGATAATCCTGGAACATTCCCAGAATATGTCATGCATTTAGATTGGACCGGTATTGGTATATACGCGTAACTTTATTTATATGGTTTTTTAGATTGGATCAATATGGGTACAGACGCGTAACTTTATATGGTTTTTCATTGTATTCTGGAATTAATTGATGTGGGTTTTTATTTTCTTTTAGTGCTCTTTACATTCAGGACTCGTTGCATGGAGAACCGAGGGTGTTCCTCGATCCGAACACACTGTCCGCGGATGGGACAGTAGCGCTCACTGGCACCTCATTTTCAGAAGATGGAAGTATTATGGCGTACAGTTTGAGTCAGAGTGGATCCGATTGGGCAACAATACATTTTAGAAATGTTGAAAAAGGTAACTTTTTTGTTAAAATATAGATATATCTCTGAAATCGTAAAAAGTATACATAAAACAGTATAAGATGTCTAAGCTTCATATTTTCATCGTTTTAAACAGTATTTTTCAATTGATAATTCAATGTTTTATTTAGTTGAAGATTATCCTGACGAACTCAAGTTTGTCAAGTTCGGACAGACTGCTTGGACTCATGATCATAAAGGAGTTTTTTATACAGTAATTACCAATTATATATTTTCAATTATCCAATGTTGACCTTTCGCAGATTAAATATTTATTGACAATTTTGTTTTTCATATAGCACTTTCCTGAGACAGATGGACAGGCGGACGGATCAGAAACAAGTAAAAATAAAAATCAGCGGATTTATTACCACAAAATTGGAACCCCACAGTCTGAAGATATATTATGTGTCGATTTGGGAGACCCAGAATATATTTAGTTAGTTTTTTTATTTATTTAAGTTATTTTTCTATTTTATATATATATATATCATATCGGTGTCAACTCTTTAACGGTTGCTTGGATTTGCATGAAATTTTACATATAGCTTTCTTTTAAGCTCGATTTAAGTTACTAACCGGGCAGATAACATTAGTAACCTCCTTAAAGTTTTTTTTTTTTTTAGTGGCCTCATGTACGATGCATATTAGATATGTCACTGTGTTATCTAGTTATTTACAACATCCATGGGAGGGAGTTCTATCTACGAAATAAAACTCACTCCCTGACGGGATTCGAATCCGCAAACCATGGTGAGACCATGCGACCAGAGCCCTATGCTCTAGCCCGCATGACTACCATGGGCGGCCCCCTACTGCTTAGAGTTACTAACGGGGCAACGCGGGTAACCTGCTAGTAACGCTTAAATTACTGCCTCCAGAGAAAAAAGTGTTTGAAGTGCAAGCTCAAAAAATTGAGGAAATCGAAGTCCCAAGTACATCTTACTATTCGCTCTCTCATTACTTAAAAAAACCAAACTAAAATTCAAGTGTAGTTTTCCAAATTTGTTGAGGCTTCTTACTTCTTCCTTGTCTTTATGACAGTTTCATTAGGCCTAAGAAAAGTTTTCTTATTCCGATCGATTCGTGTGGTAGTTCCTAGTATCTACATGTTCGATGTGTAATTTCTTTTGTTTTCTAGTGACTCAATGACTTAAATTTTCTAGGTTTATTTATTTTTTCGTAACTGCATATAGGATTATCGGTAAAAGGTTTAAATTGAATTCGAAGATTTAATTTATAAAATTTAAGAAAGCAATTTTATATTACCAAAGTATGTTTCATGTATTATTCTATTTACGTATTTTCGTTATTATTACTTTTTACGTCATTGTCATTTTGTTCATTATCAGTTACACCATTTACAGAATTCTTTAAAAATGAAACAATAGCTTTACTTCAATTAATGTAAATATTATAACTTGTAAAAAATGAAGAGCTGATTGTATTATTAGTTGGCCCGCTGTGAGTCACTTTCCTTGCACGATCGTCAAAAACGAATTACAGATCGCGTTTCTTGAAGATTCACTTCAAAAAATTTGTTGATAATTTGACGATTGTTAATAGGGTTTGCACATGAGATGTTCGACCTACGAAACTCATCAAACAATACAAATGTGGACTTAATGTTTTCAGTACTCTATACATAAGTGACTGTGGCCGGTGGCTGGTGGTCCTCCCCTCCAAGTACTGCCACAACAATCTCGTCTATTTCTACGACCTCTCCCAGCTTCCCAACGGCACAGTCACAGGCCAGCTTAAGGTGACACCTATAGTTGAAAAGTTCGAGGCTGACTATGAAGTGAGTATATGAAAAAAGCCAACTTTACAGGAGAGAAAAAGCTGATAAGAAAATATTCTTTATAGAAAACCTCAATTTTTTCGACATTAGTATTAAGTGAGATGTTTATGCAAGCCATGAATTGTTTTTAAGCTAGTTTGCAAATCCAAGTAAAGAATTAACTTACTTGACGGAGTTATGAGGTTTCACCAGAATTTCGCTCCCATTTCTTTTGCGAGGTACGATTCTTCAAACCATATTTCATTGTTTTTTCGTTTTATGTCGTATACGAGGTTCCACTAGACCAATAGAGTTTTTTTTTCTGTTTGTTTTGGTAAAATAAAACAATTTTCGGAAAAATGTCGCTCAGGGAGGCATCACGTTTAGGCCGACGATATGCAGACTCTGAGGAGTAGCTTGATGCATTTTTTTTTTTAAATTTAATATGGTTATCTTGATGAAAGTGATTTGAAAAAAGAACAGATTGGCCTTAGGTCTCCCCAAAATATATTTATATAATTTTGTTAAGGTTTCGCCATGATTTCAGACATTATCAAAACGTTTGTAACAAAATACAATAATTTATAACAATTATGTTGTAATGGTAGTCAATATTAAAATCTGGTAAATTAAACACCATATGGCCTGGTTACTAATATTCAAACCTTTGACAACTGTTGCTACCCTATCCATAAAATAGACTTTTCTAGGATTAAAGTATAAACATTTTTTTTTTTTTTAATGGAAATTCTATCAACCTTGAGAGGCGACGGAGCTTATGTTTGAATTGGGCATAGATAGATTGGGAGGGCCTAGGTACATAAGCATATAATGCTCTTATCTCTTCCCGGTTAGATCAACAGTGGGAGTCCTAGGAGTTTAACAAGTACTTGACATCGCATAGGTTCGGGACCATCGCTTAACGTCCCATCCGATGAACGACATGCTCAAACTTTTTTTTTTTACCTCAGATAAAAAACCTGAGGACCTCGACCGGGTTTCGAACCCGCTATTTTGTGCTCTTGGCTTACATGAATGCTAAAATTTCATGTAAATCCGATCAACTGTCGTTGAGCTTGCGACTCGTTTGATGTTTTGAAGAACACCACATGGATTATATAGTTAGTTATTATGACTCATGCTCGCGCTATAACTACAAGGTCATATCGCCTACTACCAGAGCGCTCTTTTGTCACTCTGGTGGACGTGAGCCCGACTATACTATGGGAGTTCTACATTTTGCCTACCCTAAATTTTCATTCACTTTAACGAGTAACTGAAATCATACAGGCCCGGGAGAATCCGAAGGACGCGTGCATAAGTCGATTTTACCTCCCAGATAAAATAAACTAAGGGCCTCGGCCGGGTTTGCTTTTTTCTTCTTTAAACATACAAAAATTGATGAAATTGAGTTTTTCATGTGTACATAATAAGTTATATTATCTGTAAAGGAGTAATCCTCATTTAAACAGAATAATAAATGAAAAAAATTCAAATGTTTAATAATGTTTGTTCTTTCAGTTTGTCGCCAACACTGGGAGTAAATTTGTGTTTCGAACCAATAAAGATGCTCCAAATTACAGATTAATCGTTATAGATTTTGAAAATTACGATTTCGAAAATTGGACAACCCTGGTACCTGAACATGCTACCGATGTTTTGGAGCAATCTGCTTGCGTGGCTGGTGACAAATTGGTCCTTTGCTACATTCACGATGTGAAGGTAAACTATCATTATTATTATACATACTTGAATCTTTTTATAAAGAAATTGATCTATAGATAGCGTCATGAGTCTGTTGGTTGTACCAACCAAGGTCCATTTGGTTTTGATTATACAGTTAAACCCCGATTTTACGAGCAGTTGGGACTGGCCGCCTTTCAGGATAAATGAACTTTCTGGTTAGTCAAAAGTAGCCAAACTTTGTAACTTTTTGCAGTGCGAATCTGAAGAAGTTTTTAACAATTTGCGTCTCATAAATTAACAATAAATAATATAAGTACCAATTATCTAAAACTAGAATATATTTACTAGCTAGTATTCGTCTTCTTTTAAAAATAACATATTTGTAAAGTAATCACCCATTTGGAAGGAAAAGTTATTGTGTGATTTAATGTGGTTAATATTCATTTACTCATTCAACCTAAGAAATTAATACAAAACAGTAATAAGAAAACGAAACATAGAAGCTTAATTTTTATTTTTGTTTTGTTCTTTTGGCCCTTTGTACTTTGCATATTAGCCATGTCTCTTATAGCGGTATTATCTAGTTATTTACGACATCCAAGGCCCTGGGAGGGAATTCTATCTACGAAATAAAACTCACTTCTGGACGAGATTCGAACCCGCAAACCATGGTGAGACCATGCGACCAACCCGCACGGCCTCCATGGTCCCCAAAAAGATTTAATTGGAGGCTATAAAAGGAGTTAACGAAACTGAAATAAGGAAGAGAATCTTTGCGGTGAGCAAGTGCTACTTGGTCTCAGCAAGCACTTCAGAAGCTACCACATATCCAGGCAGACTAAATTCGTTCTATATAAGACCCTTATCCGCCCGGTTCTTCTGTATGGCTCAGAAACCTGGACAACTTTGAAAATGAGCAAACAGAGCCTATTAGTGTTCGAAAGGAAGGTTCTGCGCAGAATATTTGGAGGAGTGCAAGTAGGCCATGCATGGCGCAGACGCACCAACCAGGAGCTCTACGAACTATATAGAGAACCAGATGTCCTGAAAGTCATGAAGATTGACGGTTAAGATAGGCAGGACATGTCGCCAGGATGGAAGCTGAGGAAATTCCGAAGAAGCTGCTAATGGAGCCCATTCATGGAGTAAGACGGCGAGGGAGACCTAAGCTGAGATGGGCAGATGGTGTGGCAGAAGATGTCCGAAACATGTTCCGCACCAGGAACTGGATGGCAGCCGCTCAGGATCGAGACAATTGGTGGCTGTTGGTGGAGGAGGCCAGGACCGGGTTGTAGCGCCACCATAGATAGATAGAAAAAGAGTTGGCTCATAGTTTTGTCAGGCAGTGATTTTAAAATGGCTTTTCTGGTAAAATTTCACTATTCTCCTAGATTTTATTTTGTAAAAACTAAATTTCTCTACATCAATAAAATATATGTATGTATTATGTATTAAATAAATATTTATTTTTAAATCGTTCAAGATAAAACTTATTAAAAAAAAACACATGAAGTGAACAGAAGGTGAATTAGTAACATTTATTATGATAACAGATAGAGATGACCACTTATATTCACAATGTTCTACTGACATTTTATAATTAGATGATTAGAACATTAATTGTAACTCTATTTTCAGAATACCCTGGACATCCATAGTCTCACCGATGGATCTCTCATTAAGAAAATCCCAGTTCCTCTCGGTACAGTCACTGGAATTTCGGGATCGAAAAAATTCTCTGAGCTTTTTTATACGTTCATTTCTTTTACAAGTCCTGGTACAATTTTTAGATGTGATCTCAGTCAAAATCCCATCCCTGATCCTGAGGTAAAAATAGTTTATTATTATTATTATTATTATTATTATTTTACTTTTCCAGCTGTACTAGAAGGAGAAGTTATGTGATCGGTCGCAAATTTGGATGTTGAGTTTTCTTAGGATTTTCATGTTTTCCTACTTTCTGAATCCGAAAATGATCACTGAAAAATGTGTGGACATAATAACTCCCGATGTAATGAATATATCGACTAGATTGAGGGCGCCGGTAACTCAGTGGTATGCGTGCTTGTCAACTGAGCTCAAGATCGTGAATTCGAAACCCGACCGAGGCCCTTAGTTTATTTTATCTGGGAGGTAAAATAAACTTAAGCACGCCGTCCTTCGGATGGGACGTTAAGCGATGGTCCCGAGCCTGTACGATGTAAGGTATTCGTTAAAGACCCCTACTCTAGGTGAATAAAAATTTAGGGTAGGCAAAATTTAGGACTTAGTAGAGTCGCGCTCATGACCACCAGAGTGACGAAAGAGCGCTCTGGTAGTAGGCGATATGACCGTAGTTAAAGCCCGGGCATGAGTCATAAAACCAAACCTCGACTAGTTGTATATGGATTCAAAAGTTCAATAAGTCTAGTTGAATTTCAGCCATTATTGACACCATGTGCTATAAGTGGATTGAAAGATTCTAGGTACTTTCCAGCCAAATAAGACGTAGGGTTTAGAGGGAGAGCGGAAAGTTTAATAAACTTAGTTTAATTTAAAATGTGATATATCTACTTTCTTTTCAATATAATACCTTGTTATATTATCTAAATTTTGATTGTTTCAGGTATTCCGGCAAATTACCCTTCCTGGTTATGATCCTAGTTTATTTGAGGAGAAACAAGTATTTTTTACAAGCAAAGATGGTACCAAAGTTCCCATGTTTCTTGTCCATAAAAAAGTAAGTTTAATTTAACATTATACTGTGTCAATTTAACGTATCATCGATTCGGTTTTTAACGTTCAAACTTGGGGATCATGTAGGGTGATCGAATATAAGAAAATAAGAAAAGTATATCATATATTTATGTGTTGAACATGATATATTATACAATGATATTTAATTGAACATGATATATTATACAATGATATTTAATTGAACATGATATATTATACAATGATATTTAATTGAACATGATATATTATACAATGATATTTAATTGAACATGATATATTATACAATGATATTTAATTGAACATGATGTATTATACAATGATATTTAATTGAACATGATATATTATACAATGATATTTAATTGAACATGATATATTATACAATGATATTTAATTGAACATGATATATTATACAATGATATTTAATTGAACATGATATATTATACAATGATATTTAATTGAACATGATCATGATGTCGCAAAAACGTTTTTACTTCAGAGGAACACATTTTTTTTAAAATTACGTTCTTAATTACTAGTCATCAAACCAAAATACTTGTCAAGCCAACGACTTTTACCTCGTTTCAAGAAACATTTTGTGATGTTTTGATCTCTCACTTCCCCTTTTTCGATAAGAGTGGTAACGATAAAATAATAACTAATCCAGAAGATGGTGTAAAGCTGAAACCGAGTGTTTATGTATAAATGTGGAATAGACAATATTTCAAAAAATAATTTGGTTTTTATTTATTTATTAAAAGTTTCCACAATATGTCAGCTTTTATCAACTTGGATCTTTATCCTAAGCAAGATAATCTTTGTTTAATTTTACTTGTGGCCATTTTGGAACAACGTAGCTAGCAGGAACAAATCTCAGTATGTCTCCTAAAAATATGCTGAATACAAGCTTAATCATATTTATCACCAAAAAATATGACCGCCATTTCAATTTTCGGCTATCATTTTGTTAAATAAGTAAAACAAACTTGAAAAAAAAATTATTGCCTATTCCATAAAACTTAGTTATACAAAAACTACCGGTTTCGGTATTACTAAGACTAAGTATATTTACAAGGAAATCTGACAATGGTGTAATGCCGAAACCGGTAGTTTTTGTATAACAATTTTTTATGGACTAGATAATATTTTAAAAAGAAGTCTCCACAATATGTCCGCTTGTTTCTACTTGCAAGTTATAATTTTGTTTTTGCGAATAGTATATAATTGCTTACAATGCACTACTCTTTAATTTTGTATGGTAGTATATTTGTCGTGAGATGTGCCATTATTGAGTTATAAACTATTTTTTTCCAAGATGACGGCGCGATATAAAACTTACTATATTGCTTCCCATTCGCTTTACAAATGACGGGGTTATAAACAAAATGGTCCAAGTGATATTTTTGAATATTTTTTGTTAAGTGCATAATCGGGTACAAAAATGATAGTTCTGTTCAGGAAAAAAGTTGTACAAGTGAAATCCTAGCCAGTGCTGAGATCTAGTGGCAAATCACTTATTCCATTTTGGTGACATGAACAAGTAACTTAAACATATCAATACTGACCATGAAATTAAGATTTTTATTCAATTTTATGGTTTGCTAACAGCAACTTTCACCATAAAAGCAGAAGACAAAATATTTTAGATTTTTTAAATCAGTTAAGAACTTAATGCACCATTTTGATTCTAACCCCATCAATTTTCAGTAGAAGTATTTCTGAACAAAATTTCATATTCTTTTCATAAAGTGGACGATATGACTCATATTTGTGGATATATTAACTTATGTGTTGTTTATATTATTGAGGGTTTGGAGAGGAACGGAAAGAACCCCTGTCTGCTGTACGGCTATGGAGGATTCAATATCAGCCTCCTTCCACTGTTTTCTACATTTCGTTTGGTCTTCATCCAGTGCTTCAACGGAATAGTAGCGTCTGCAAACATCAGAGGCGGAGGGTGAGACCATTTATATTATATTATATTGTAGTTGTCTGAACAATGTGAGCGTTTTATGTTGAGTCAGTTCGCTGCCTTTCAGATTGTTTGCATGTCTATGAACATGATAACTCGCGAAAGAATGAAAATACCCACACGGAGTTTTATTTGTGTGTTTAGCACTCGTTAAATAGGAAACCTATTGACTTTCAAGGGGCTCAACTCAACACCACAAATAACTGATGATGCAATGAATCTATTGACACGATTTTGTATGAGAAATCAGATGTCACTGAGTAAGACATCTATTGATTTTCAACTAAATCGATAGGTTAGTTTCAGAGGTAGAGTGAAAACTTAGTTCATTATTTCGCGCTGGAGGAGAGGAGAAACTCTTTTTTTGGCGAGATTTCATACTTATAGCTTTTCCTATGTTCTGTTGTTTTTGAGACCTCAGTCAGACCTCACTAGTAGAGTGAATGCCTAGTTAAGTGGAGATTCCAGATAACCGATACCGGTAGAACCTACCAATAACAAATATCGGTTACAATTACCAGTGTCACACTAAACTCTACATACTGAGTAAAGAATATCTCAATTTTTATAGATATTTTTAATTTTCCGTGAGGTTCCTTTCCTAGCTATACGAAGTATAGGGGTACTTACATGAGTCAAAAATTGTGTATTTCAAATTTTCCGACCCCGTGAATCCAAGAATGAAAGAAAAATTTGTTGCCTACGTCTTATGTCTAGTAGAGTTATACGATAACTCCAGTTAAAATGTGTTGTCTATGTCTAGTAGAGTTGTACGATAACTCCAGTTAAAATGTGTTGTCTATGTCTAGTAGAATTATGCGATAACTCCAGTTAAAATGTGTTGTCTGTGTCTAGTAGAGTTATACGATAACTCCAGTTAAAATGTGTTGTCTATGTATAGTAATGTTATACGATAACTCCAGTTAAAATGAGTTGTCTATGTCTAGTAGTGTTATACGATTACTCCAGTTAAAATGAATGTATAATAATTTAAATTTTCGCCTTATAACAATAATTATTATTATTTTTCAGTGAATATGGGGAAAAATGGCATGATGCCGGTCGTCTTCTCAACAAGCAAAATGTTTTTGATGATTTTGCTGCTGCAGGAGAACACTTGATATCAGAAAATTATACCAATAAAAATTTGTTAGCCATCCAAGGCGGCTCAAATGGTGGTCTTTTGATTGGCGCCTCCTTGAACCAGAGGCCGGACCTCTACGCTGCTGGTATAGCCCAAGTAGCGTATGTATATATATATATATTTTTACTACATCCCTTTTGCTTAGGAGCTTTACCCCTATGGCCACTGGCCGCCAATCCCGACTTAGGGCTTCGCCCTCCTGGACCCTGGATCACTTCTCTCTCTTTTCCTGTTTTCCAAATCACGCTTAGATTATCTTAACAGAAGACATTTGAATGAATTATTTATATATCGAAAATGTGGCTAATATCGAAAAAAGCATGTTATTGTCGACATTAGCACAACGTACTAATGTAATGTCGGAAATATGATGATTTAAACCTTCATATCTAGTGTCCTCTTAGTTAATGTGGACAGTAGGTTCTGACCACATCTAATGTAGGCAATATGATTCTGATTGTATATATATGACAGGGGAACCTGTATTCCTTGGCTAAAAGACCTGAGAAGGTCAAAATTGAATTATTTTGGATACATGTATGATATGACATGAACAATTGCCCATTAAAGAAACTTCATGTATACAAACCATGTCTTAAATCCGAAAGAATAAAATGTTGACCCTCCCATCGGTCCTTTCAGAGAAGCAGTACAGGTTCCCCGATTAAGAAACTTCATATATACGAATAACATTGATCGATAGTCAACGATACTAGCTAAAAAAACAATTTGTTTTCCTTTATTTAAAATTATGTATTTATTATTTTGATGCTGGGTGCATGCACAAATTAAACGCATTTACGAAGTTACTTTCTTCCTTTTCACTTCCAATACATTTTATTCTAAATCCTTCATCTTGTTTATTCTGAAAAAGTTATTTAAAAAATATCCATTTATGGTAGACAATATTTTTTTGTCTGATAAAAATCTACTAATTCGCAAAATATGATAACCTTTTAAAATAAAATTTGGATATTATAACGACGAACATTTATCACTGATTTCAATTACGTTGTGTTTGAGTAAAGTATTGTTTCTTTGCAAATGTGATTAATAAGCAAACTTTTGTATCATAAAAGTCAGTATTTCATTTTTATAAAAATTATTAATTTGTTATTGACGAACCCGCACTTAGTGTATTAACTTGTATAATTAATAAAGAAATAATGTTACAAATTATTATTATTATTTTTTTTTAAATTTATTTATTGACAACAGCTCAATTACAAGCTATACTGTCATGTGAAAACAACAAGGAATCAACAGTAAAAATTATAAGTACAGTAATGAATTGTAAAGAAAAAAAATAAAAATAAATAAAAAATAAATAAATTAAATGACTATTTCAATGTGCTGAAGAAAGTCTGTTAGTTGTTTATATTTGTCTTTGACGGGGTTGTTGAGGCAAACCTGCAGGGTGTCCGTCCGGTTGAGATCTGGATACTTTCGTCTCGTCTCCTCGTACTTCAGACACCTCATTATCACATGGTCCATATCCTCTGTGCTGCCGCACCGGTCGCACTGAGAACTATTACTCACCTTGATGATGTGTAGGTTTCTGTTGACACGCCCGTGGTTCGTCCGAAGCCTGCTCAACTGAACTACCTCCCGACGACGCAAGCCCATGTCCTGGAACCATGGTTTTAGATCTACCGTCTTTTGAACAGCATAGTGCTCTCTTCCTTTTGACGTAGATTCTTCAACGTATGCTTGTTGCCAGTTCTGCATAACAACCTTCCTCAAACAGCGTCTTGCATCTCGTGGAGGTAGCTGTATTTGAGCATGTTCACCGACATCTGTTGCAGCTTCTTTGGCAGCGGAGTCTGCCAGTTCGTTGCCCTGAAGGCCTACGTGTCCGGGGATCCACTGAAGCACAATCTTATGCGTTGTTTTGTTTGTTATAAATATATTAACTACTTGGCATAGAATGTGATCGGTGAGACCCCTGGCCCGGTGGAAGTTGTTTAAGCTGAGGATGGCGGACTTTGAGTCCGTTAAAATAACAACATCATCCTGTATGTGAATAGCATATTCCAGAGCATCGAGAATCGCAATCAATTCAGCTGAGTAAGCAGAAAAATTCTCGTTCAGTTTTTTTTTTATGTAGATCTTTTTTTCGGGTCATAGACACCTGAGCCTGCATATTCGTCACGTTTTGAGCCATCTGAGAAAATTTTGTAGGAGTTTGCGTAGGTGTTGCCTAGAACGGATTGCGCTATCGAGGAAAGAATGTTTGGAGGAGTGTGTTGTTTTGAGAGATTCCTACTGTCTAAAGTATAAACACTATCAAGTTGAATGGAGGTCGGTGGTACTTGAAGGCTCCATGCAGGTAGACCTTTGTGGGCTGGAATGTTCTTCAAGATGTCAGTGAAGGGATGGGTGTCGTAGACAAGAGAGGTCAGAGGGACTTGCTCTCCATGGTGCAGCTGCGACCTGTAGTTCTCATGTAAAGGATGCGACGAGTCTCCTAGTATTTTTATCAGCCGTTTTCCTGTCAGCCATGTTCTTCTAATTTGAAGAGGAGGTTCCCCGGCTTCTGCCAACAGCGCATTGACTGGAGTGGTTCTAAAGCTCCCTAAACATAATCTCACACTATTGTTTTGTATAGTGTTTAGTTTTCGCAGAGTTTGTGAGCTGGCCAGGTTGTAGATAGTTGATCCATAGTCCATTATGCTTCTTATTGTCCCTCGGTAGACCGTCAAAAGGTTAGACGGATGACCTCCGAATTTTATTCCTGCAAGGCATTTTAGAATGTTGAGGTGTTTCGATGTGCTATTTAGTATACTAAGCACATGTCTATGAAAAGATAGTTTTGTGTCTAGGATAATTCCAAGAAATTTGTAATAACTATTTGATTTGATATCTCTTCCGTCCAATTGAAGATTGAGAGAGTTGGCATTCCAATGTTTCCTCGTAAACGGAACGAGGATTGATTTGTCTATGTTGATGCGCAAGTTTAGAGTAGCGAGAATAGTTAATGTTCGGTTGAGGGCAACTTTGATTACATTCAGAGCTTTCTCTATCGTGTTTTCGCACGTGAAGATGACCAAATCGTCTGCATATTGTAGAATCTGGTAACTATCGTCATGTTGATGTAGAGGGATGGTGTACAGGTTGAACAGCAAAGGACTTAAAACACAACCTTGACTGAGACCTCCTCCTGATTTTAGTGACACTGATCCGTCTTTGGTGTTAATGTGATATTGCTTCCACTTTAAGTAGTCCACTAGGTAAGACACGTATTTATTATTAATTCCAATGCGATTTAAGCATATTTCAAGAATTCTTGGATTGACTTGATTATATGCATTTTCAATGTCGATAAACACAGCCAGACACACCTTCTTGTTTAGCAGGCAATGACGAATACTTTGGGTAAGAACTTCCAAACAGTCAATTGTCGATTTACCCTTCCTGAAACCTAGACAGTTCGGGGGGAAAATATTGTTTTTTTTCAACTGCCCACTCTAGTCTATTCTTTATCATTGAGTTTAGGCCTTTCCCGATGCACGAGAAGAGTGCAATAGAAAAAAACAAACGCTACCAAAGTGATGGATATTCGAAAAATTCTTTATACGAAACGACTTTTTCCGATAATACATTTAAGATACTAATAATACATTCTCGTTGTCTTTTTTTTATTTGTTTTAATATTTTTCATTTATTTTGGTATATATATATATTTTTTTTTTTTTTCAATCAGAATTTAGATAAAATATTTTCTTTATCGAAACACACATTGATATATTGCCCAGCGGGTTAGACAATGATTTTCCATTAGAAGACAGATGTTCCTTTTATTTTGTGAACCATTGGTTATACAAAATTTTTATTTATCAGATTTTTCCAAAATCTGAACTTATAGACATGTGCAGAAAAAAATCGTGAATTAAAGACACTTTTCAGATATTAAATTGATTCAGTAGAGTTAGTTAGTAATTATGACACATAAAAAATGTCTAAAGTTTACTCCTTATGACTTAGGTATATATAAAAAATCCCTATGAGTACAAAACTGTTAATATTAAAACAAGGATACATTTATAATAAGTAGATATATCTTTTTAAAACTTTTCCGGAGGTGTCTTGTATCAACGATATTTCGGGACGTTCTTAGGTCCCTTCATCAAGTCCCAATGTGCGAGATATAGAAAAGAGAAAGAAAAAAATGTAACTATAACAAATATATTATTTTATCTGGAAGGTTAAAAAAAAAAGTTAAGAACGCCGTCCTTTGGATTGGACGTGAAGCGATGGTATGTCAATAAAATTACCCATTTTCACATAAATTGAGCAAATCGAGGGAGGAATAATTGCGTCCAAAAGTACAAAACGTATTGTAAGAAAGCAATTTTACATGGAAAACTACTCCAGGATACAATTTTGTTTTTTCTTGAAATGTATCTTACAGGGTTATCCTGTCATACGCTTCAAATTTTATTTCAAATAAAATTATTAATTCGATATTTTTGTATTCAAATAGTGTTTTAGATATGTTGCGGTACCATAAATTTACCATTGGATCAACCTGGGCTTCTGACTATGGGAATCCAGAGGAAGAAGGCCATTTTAGAAATCTTCTCAAGTATTCTCCTCTCCACAACATCCCAGTTCCAGAAGATCAGGTAATTATAATATCGTATACTCATAGGCGTCAAACTATGCGCATATCCTAAAAACGTGTTGCCTAAATGGTCAGTAACTTTAATGTAGGTCTCAAAAACACTAGTTTCCTATGTCTCTCAACTGCAGAGATATTGCTTTTTCATACTATCGATCGTTACGATTGTAATTAATATTATAAGATTATTATTTACATTTTTGTTATCAAACTCTATTTTAAAAAAAATGTATACAATATATATTCAGTATAAAATAAGTACAAAAGTTTATTTTTAGACGTAAAGAAGTTTAGAAATTTTTCTAAAAGAAGAAATGTTGTGATTTTACTGGAAAGGAATTCCAGGAATTCATGGCAAAACTGATTTTTCAATTGTGTTTGAAGTTTTGATTATATTATATATATTGATTCCTTTCTTCTTTTTCATTTTTCATTCCGTCATTTGCCCGACATGCTAGTAAATGTTGTTGATAAATTATCGAAATGGTATGAGACATTGTGAATTTTTCCTGAATCACTGTGTTTACATTCATTTAAATTTCGATATATTTTAAGTTGTGCTGTCCCAAAAGTTACGTTAAATCATCTCCCGATTGTTTAAGCTATGTTTTTTTTCCTAATCGTGTTTTCAATATTTTAAAAATTATTTGCCACTTACTAATGCTGTGAACATATATTGACTCATCTCAAATATCTCGTCTACCCCGCTAATGTCCAATCCCTCTCGAGTTGAATCCAACGAAGAGTATATTTTAGGTTTTACTTTTACTTTCTTGTACTTTTTACCTTACTATTAGTATAAGGAAATATTGTGATCAAACAAAAAAAAGTGTGCTCCTGCTTTCAACGAAATTACACATTTTGAGATACCATGATCACAATTTGATTATTTTTGGTTTTTTGTCTCATGAAAGTCATTGATGTGTTATGAAAGTGAACGTCTGCCAACTCCAAGCCGCTGGAATGAAAAATGACACCTAATCATAATAACTTCATTATATTATGCTAATTAAAATGTTTAGTAAATATCTATTGGTCCTATAATATAATTGTTATCATAATTGAAGTCCATAAAATGCTATACAAAATAGGTTCTATTCACTTTTTGCAGAAGGTAATTGTTTCGGAGCAAATGCAGGATGATGCCCAGTTTGTAAGATACATGACGAAAACTGAATGGCTTCATGAAGAAAAGGCATCAGTCCTTGGAGTTAAATTGTTGAAAAAACGAAAAAAACCATATGGTGTCAATTGTTTTTAATGAATTGGGTTCAAACAATCACAATATTGTTGTAGGCCACCGTTATGAAGTTTCATGAAATAAAAAAAATTTAATATATTTTTTGTTATTTTTCAAAAGTCGTGGAATGATGCCCTTTCTTTATGGAGCGATGATTGTCTACAAATATTTTGGTCATTTTCATATTAATATCACTGATTGCTATAACAATTATTTATTATTGAAGGTGCAATACAAAGGCAATAAACAAACAATGTCTTTCATTGTTGAAAACCAAAAATACAAAGTTGAGGCAAACTTGTTTGTACAGGCAATCAGTCTTCTTCTTCATGATCGTCTCCTCCCACAGTAGGCCATGAAGTTAAATCGTTAAAAAAATTACGATACTTTTCTGGAATATATTCTGAGAGTTTCTTCACGTCGTCAACTTTTCTTTGCTTGATTGGAATTTTTCCAGCCGGATACGCAGGGAGTGATGGGAACAATAGCAATCCTTCTTGTGTGGTGTTACGAAGTTTTGAATGTGTCTTATGAGCCCATCAATGGTTGTGTGCCCGACTATGTATCCCGGAAATTGCGAGTTGAACGAAAATTGAGAAAAAGAGTTGATACCGAAATAAAGTTTTTGGTTTTTCGGAACATTTTCCCCTCTTGTCTCTTGGGGCACTGGAGTTTTTGTATAGTACAGGGGCCACCATTGTTAATAGTCCACTACATCCACAGATGAGAATCATTTTACTGTAAATTTTCTTATGTTGGTTGAACTATGGACAATTCTTCTGGTGATCTCTTTGATCGTGTAAAGACGGTCCAAGCACTTGAGAGATTTTTTTTTCTGGCTGAAATCTCGTATCACAAGGCAAGAAGCTATGTCCTCGCTCAGGGTAGTAGTGTTAGAGAGCACAAAGACATTTTGACAGGTCATGATTCTTATTTTGCCCGGCACAGTTATCAGAGTAGATGTGTAACTCCTCAGCACTTGCTGGAGCATCATTTTTGAAGTAATCCATTAAAAAAGAACATACCTCATTAGGTCCTTTTTTGGCTGCCCCCCCATGGCACAAATACATTTTTGCCGTGTTCTCTTTTACGTTATGTATCGCGAAGACGTTAACATTTATTTGGCACAAGTAGAAGGTTTCTTGTACCGGAATAACTGGCATGAAATCAAATCAAATTGTCAAAACTTTAGGATTATCCTTGTTTTCTGACTCCGACTTTAATTTGTTGTAAACTTTTCTCGCCCGGCGCTTATCTATCATCAAATGAGATGTAACAACTCGTTTGGCTGCATCACCGAGATGTGGGCTTTTAATTTTAAACACGTTAAACAAAAATCCGCCAATAACAGTGCCACAGCCAACTGAATAGGGAGTGAAAACAAGGTGGTGAGGGAGCGCACCTATCGTATGATTCATAAAGTAAGGGCTTCTGTCCGCACTGAGTCCCTTTCTTTATAAAGACACGGCAAACCAGAGAGTAAAACTACGGGAAGGCAGCCTTGCACTGATTTCCTTTCATCGTAGAACCATGTAACAGACCCCTTAAACATGGAAAACAACAAAATCTCCATTTTCGATTTTTTGTGACTGATGCCCTTTCTTTATGAAGCCATTCAGTTACTGTATTGAAATGAAATCTCGAAATTTTTAGACGTTTACTAGATTTACGCAAAAACGGTTAGACCTATCGAACAATTGGTCAATTATACTACATAAACTATCAAAGTACCCTCAGATTTGAGATGTGACCAATAAAAGTACAAAGTTTCAAAGAATGTACAATATATTTCCGTATAAAATAATTTTATGTATATTTGAAAATTATCTTTATGAAACAGATAGATACATACCTGTAATAGTACAGGAGACGTAAACGAACACTCACTTGTCAAATATACACATAAAATAAAATAAAGTATCACATGTGACCATAACATGATTTTCTTTTACCAACTACATTTTTATGGACAACTGGTCATTGGAAAGTTGAAAAATTGTGCTGAACCTGTTATGTAAAGAAATACTAACTTATACTCAGTAATACCAGCTTGAAATAAGGAAGAATGAATTTGAGAGGGAGGCGTGATTAGTAAAAGTAGGTGGGTATAATGATGTCATACATCAGATATTTTGCTCAGTATTTTATTTATTTTTATTTAAATACTTCAATTAACATTTTTTCACAATAAATCACACATTATTACTCTAATCTTGCTCCCCCTCCATTCTCGCCCCATAGGGGAACAAAATAATTCGAAATTTTGGCCAATTCTGGTGCATTTTTTTCTCCCCAACTTAGAATAATAAATTAATTTTACATTTTCACTATTTATTCTGTATTTGTTTCGTTATGTTGCAGTATCCAGCAGTTCTCCTGCTAACGGCGTTCCATGACGACCGAGTTGTGCCTCTCCACTCTCTCAAATTTATTGCCGAACTACAACATAAACTCAGAAGTCACAGAAAACAGGTAACAACTCATCTACTCTTCTAGAATATTCACATTTACTCTTAGGTTTATTTAAAATGAAAATGTAATATTCATAAATATTATTTTTTATAAATCGTATTATATTTTCCACAGACAAATCCCCTGATGATTCAGGTTGAAACAAAAGCTGGGCATGGAGCAGGAAAACCAACTGCGAAAAAGGTAAAATTATTATATTTCTAAGTTAACTTTTTTGTTTTGTCATTGCTGTAAATTTGACTTGCTTTTATGTAATTGGTCAACAATTCGATGTTGTGTTTTCACCAGAATGTTATGTTTTTCGACCTCACAGCAGCCGTTTAAAAACTTATTGGAGAAATCATTGGGTGGGTCGTTCCATCTCTTGAAGCCCTTAGTTATCTACAAACGAGCACAGACAGAAATTACATTTTTTGTCTTACTTAATATATATATATATATAAAGCGCTTTCTCTGTTTTTATCGAGTTGTCAATCAGAGGTCATAAAACCAAAATAGGTCTCAGACAAGTTACTTGTGTGAAAATCAGGCCGAAATAGCTTACAATTATTATTAATTATTTTGTGACATCGTCCCTTTTTCTTTACATTAAAAATATGGAAAATCTGACTTTGAGAAAGGGGAAAAGATAGTATGTTGTATCTATTCGAGTGTGATGTAGTCACAGGAATCAGATACTTTACTAAAAGTATCTCACACTTCTGCCCTTCTTGGTAAAAGAATATATATATATTAGGGCGTATCGAAAAATATTAATAATTGATGGCTCTATGAAAAATCGAAAGTTTAAATGAAAACATTAACTTTGGTCGAATCAGAATATTTTTCTATCGAGCCTAATTTAGGCGCACGAATTTTGAAAATGTAGTTTTTTGGAATTTTTCGGAAATTTTAACGTTTTTTACATTTTACTCAAATTATTTTCTATTAATGCTCAAATCATACATCATATTTTTGAGATGGTGTATTTTGTGAAAGGAAAATGTCCATATATTGATTAAATTGACTATATTTTCAATTTTATAATCATTTTTACATTTGAATTATTGAGAAAATTGAACATTCAAAATCGGTGTTTAGTATTTTTATAAATTTACAATAAAATTAAGGGCGGTAGTCGCTTTTTGTTTCAAATTGGGGCATCTTTTTACGAGAATCTAAAGTGCTCAGCACTCTTGCATGTCTGGCGTCATACCACAAAAATATAATTAACGCAAATAATCACAGGATAAGAACTCAACTGAGCTTACTGGTCTGAGGGGTCTTTAAAGTTTTCAATGAAGTACTAAAAATAAATAAATATATCATTAAAATATATATATATATATATGTTTATGTTTTAATGATATATTTATTTATTTTTAGTACTTCATTGAAAACCTTAAAGACCCCTCAGACCAGTAAGCTCAGTTGAGTTCTTATCCTGTGATTATTTGCGTTAATTATATTTTTGTCTCGCTCTGACTTGGACACATCATTACCCAGATCAGGTTTCTACAAATGAGTGTCAGAGTGCGGACAGAAGCTGTCTCTCAATGTAGCGAACCTTCCAGACTTAGTCTACTCGCTTTGGCGAGACTAGAATAGATTTGATTTATTTATCGACTGAGAAACTGTTTTCCCTTCTATTTGTAGTTGTCTGTGTACTTGTCGGCGTTTTAAAACTGGTTTTTGAGAGGGAATTTACTACATCTTGAAGAAAAATTCAAGAATATTTACATAGTAACATCTTTGAGGGTAATTTTCTCCCAGGTATCGATATCCAAATGAATACATCGACTTACTTGAAGACAATTTAATTAGCTTTGTAAAAATCAATTTCTATTTAAACAATTGCGCCATCTACGGGTCAGATCTATTTCTGATTTATTTAAGATCTTAGGTTCAGTAGTTTTTGCTTTTATTTATTTGGTAACAAACAAACGTACATACATCGCGCGAAAAACAATAGCCTCCTCCATAATCAGTAAAAAAAAAGTTGGACTATTAACTTCAGGTTCAATTTGCTCAATTATATTATATAAAACATATTTATATTATATAGATAATATTGTATATAAATCTTGTATTGGTATATAAAATCATATCTTACATTTCCATGAATTATAGTTATTTATTATTTTATGGATAAAAGTTTTTAACATGGTCTTCAGAAATCAAAATAAAAAAGGTGAATCATTATGGACTTGGATTGAATTTTGTTTAAAATATGCATCGAATTTCTGAAAGAATATATACCCTTTCTGAAGTATGCTCGTTGTTTTCTGTTTGTTTTCATCCCTCCTTCAGATGTGTGATACGTTCCTATTTCTTAAAAAAAGCAGATGAATCACTTTTGGCTATCTGAAACCAACCTACCGATTTGGTTGAAAATCAACAATTTTCTTACTCACATTGTTCTGAGTCATATATATTTCGCATCGTTCAAAATTCAAAAATTATTTTATTGTTATCACATTGAAAAATTTATTACAAAAGTCAGCCTTAAGAATAATTACACATTGTACAGAATACTACATAATAATCCATACAATATTATATAACAAACCACAATATACACATTTAATAGGTTCCAAATTAAGCATCACACTCAACGTACACAACCAAAATTCGCGACAAGGTATTCGTCAACTGAATAAAAAGCATTTTCGATTAGAAAACACTTCATTTTGATTTTAAAATCAAAGCAGGTCGCGCACCGAACTTGGTTACTTGTTAAATAATTTACAAGAAAGAAAATAAAAGCTTCGTTATATTCATTATATGGGCAGTTAATGAGGTCTTTGTGTTGACTCTCCCTTCCATCCTAGTCCCTCCCTCCACTTTCTGTTGACTCTCCCTTCCATCCTAGTCCCTCCCTCCACTTTGTGTTGATTCTCCCTTCCATCCTAGTCCCTCCCTCCACTTTGTGTTGACTCTCCCTTCCATCCTAGTCCCTCCCTCCACTTTGTGTTGACTCTCCCTTCCATCCTAGTCCCTCCCTCCACTTTGTGTTGACTCTCCCTTCCATCCTAGTCCCTCCCTCCACTTTGGCCCATTTGCCTGGATCAATAGACGATAGCCTTATGTGATTCTGGATATAGATATAAAATTGTTTGTTTATATATTCTATCGAGTTACCGTGTTCATAGATACACAGGAAATTCTTTTTTTTCTTTCATTCTTGGAGACAGGGTTCGGAAAATATGAAATTTCTGATAAAACTCCACATCAAATCTCTAATATAGTACATAACTTCCCCTATACTTTATGTAGCGGAGGAGATGTATAGGTGACTGAGATGTATAGGTGACTGAGATGTATAGGTGACTGAGATGTATAGGTGACTGAGATGTATAGATGACTGAGATGTATAGGTGACTGAAATGTATAGGTGACTGCTCTGTCGATCTACTATTATAAGGTTTTATTATTCTGTCTGTTTCCTTGTTTTCTCTGTCTAAATAATATTTTTATTTTTCAGATCGAGATCGAGGTGGACATCCTCTGTTTTTTGATGAATGTTTTGAATCTTTCTTTCATTGATTAGAATTAATTTTGAACAATGAAGAAAAAAAAATATATATATATCCTGTGTTTTGTTTTTAAAACATCGTGTGTTAGTAGATACCAGCATTATGTTTTTGTTTATTATTATTTTTTTCTTATTTTAATTTTATACTTGGATTAAATTTTGAGTTTATATTATAACTATTATGTATATAATATGAATTCACAACTATATACTCAATTGAGTATATACTTGTGTACTTGTTTAATATTACCTCCGATATAGTTTAAGTTTTTCTGTAAGCAGTGAAAACATGCTCATTTGAAATCAATTTTTTATTTATTAAATCTTTTTTTTTATTGCTGCCTCTATTATGTTTACCTTCATTATTACACTGTTTATTGATTGGAGTGCGTGTCGTAAGTAAAATGGGGATGAGAAAAGTGAGAAACTTGTAATAAATAAATAAAACACACTGCCTTTTAGAATATTGTCTATTCCACAAAAGTACAATAATGGCGGAGAGAGCAAAATAATCAAGGGTAATACGTTTTATAAATTATGCAACCTTATTAGGCCCACAAGCTGTACATAATTCATTGGCATTATTGTTGTTTTTCTAATTCATTTTCGTCTAAAAAGTATGTCAGACCAGGTCGGCCCAGAGGATTCTGGGGGCCTGGAGCAATGCAAATTTTGGGGCTCTGTCCGGGACAGCATACAGTAAAATACAATATTATTTAAATTATTTATTAACATGAAATTTGATAAAGTAAGATAGAAACAGCGGCAGAAGTTTAGGTACTATTAACATATTTTCCAGTAAAATGAATACTGTACAGTTTTTACTTAACATTTTATTTTTCTCAATCTCATTTTGGCGAAATCACTGACGACGTCAACTAAACGTTTTTCTTTAGTCATTTCGTACTCTGTACTATTCAAAACTGTCTTCCCCGGTAGTGGAAAGCAAACCAAACTGTCTTCCCCGGTAGTGGAAAGCAAACCAAACTGTCTTCCCCGGTAGTGGAAAGCAAACCATTTTTTAATCAAATTTCACTAAAAGCATGTTTCCCAATTGCTACTACAGTGGTATTGAACGTGTAGAGACGATAAAATATAACTTTATCAACAAAAAATGATCTCCTACAAATTGTACATTTATTGTTCTTATTATCTCTTAGTTACTATTATTATATGGTAGTAAATATAAATAATAAATATCGTGTTATATAAATTAATTGTATTTCCTAACTTATGTTTGAATTAGTTCGGGCCATACCAGACACATATCTGCAATTCGCTTTCTTTGTAATAGATAATTATGTTAATTAGTGTACTTTTTTAAATTATCAAAGTAAATTACGTTTTGAATACAAAGGAAACTATATTCTGTCATCATTTGGTTAACTTAAATTATACAGTTGCTTAATAAAGTTTGCCAATCTTATTGCATTAGAAAAGGGGAAAAAATAAATACATTTTATAATCAAACAGTTATTATAAAAAAATATATTTATCATTAGTTTTCATGAATTAAATAATATTTAAAAAATTTATAGGTAAATGCCATAATCAACGTCAAACTTCAACAATTATAATTTTATGTTAAAATTGAAATGAAATCAATATTTTGTATTCATGTGTCGTCTCTGTTGTAGTTTTAGGTCTTGGTGGCATACAAAAAACTGGGCGATGCCACGATTTCAAAAATATATTTAACTTCACATTTACAACACTATACTAAAACCCATCTGGACTTACGGAATCGAGATATGGGGATCAGCCAAAAAATCAAACATACAACGCCTTCAGTCATTACAATCCATCATACTACGCCACATTGCCAATGCCCCATTTTATGTTTCCAACCTCACATTACATAATGACCTCAACATCCCATTTATACCTTCTGTTATCAAGACACGATATCAAAATTTTCACGACAAACTCCATCATCACGCCAATCCACTTATTCTCCAATTATCCACGAACACTCTCCCCACAAACCCACCAAGACGTCTAAAGCGGGCATGGCAGAGGGACCTGCTCCAGGACTAGCCTGGACTCCTCTTCGGTCACGTACCTCAGCAGTACAGCGACACACTTGCCACAGCACATCATCACGATCACTAGTGACAAATGTTGTCGTTGTGAATATGTAAATAAATAAATATATTTTACTTTTTGTTGGGAGGTGGCTTGATGGTTACAGTGATTGCCTATTTTGTAATGACAATTTTAATTAATGACCAGGCACCGTCAGGTGAACCTGCTAGTATGAAACAGAGTTAGTGCTGCTTTGAGAATGGAAGGAAGGTTGGGCGCCCTCCACACAATTGATACATTTGATTAAACTAACAATGCAAGTGGGGTCGCAGTGTTAGAAGTAAGCTGCGATACCCTATTTATGGTGATAACTCATTACGATACATTTCATTATGGTAATATCTATATAGGTTCATATTGGGGATCAAACCTGTTTAGTTACATTTACTCCGTCCCCACTAAGAGGGTAAGTAATATTTTTTTCAGTTATGTTACATCAGCTGTCATTGTTATTTACGACGGGCTATCTACAACAAGGCCAACCTGTTCTTAACAATGGTAGTCGGCAGGAGTATAAATAATCATAATAAACAAGGATGGGATTCAAACCCTGTACCCCTGGCTTTGAAGGCAAGGTCAGGTAATTTCTCTGTACGGTAAAAAATAATTACAGTTTTGAGGGAGAAGAATAGAGTAGGATACTTGTCTGCGCTTAATACTTGCTTTCCCAACTTGGAGGGCATAACAACAGTAAGCTATTGGGAAAAGCCACTGAAAATGTGCTTCTACAGTTTCAAATTTTTTAATTAAATAAGTTTTCACTTTTCTTTTCTTCAAAATGAATAATTGTATTTCTCAGGGACTTATCAATCTACAAATATAATTTCGTGTTATAATCATTTTATCGGGAATTATCGTGTTCACACAGAATCCTCATAAGCCCGTTAACAGTTACTAATCGGGCAGATAAGGTAATTTACCGAGTAACGCCGGATAACCTGATATTAATCAATAAATATTTGTAGGTCGATAACGGTCATCGGAGCAAAATTCATAACGTATAAATGTGATAAATCTAACAACTTTCATTAAATTTTTTTATTTATTTTTTTTATTTCATCAAATCATCTGTCCCGGTTTCGAAAAAAAAGTCCTTTCTGAATTCCGATTTTTGATAGGAGTAAATTTAATAAATATTTATTAATATTTCATTTTATTATTTTACTAGCAGGATAACGGCGTTATCCGGGAATAACTTTGCATTATATTACTTTACTCGAAGTAAATTAGTCGAAGTTAATTACGTACGATATCCGGGGGGGGGGGGGGGGGGGGGGCACTTCTCTCCACTCCATCTCACTACCGCGCCTCTTTCGCTGCTCGATAATGTTATTTATTCCATTTTTTTTTTTTTTTTTTAACTTTAGCGGAATAATGTATAGAACAAATATTTATAAAATCAAAAAATTTTCCATATTGATTTGGACCTCTTCTACCCTCACAAATGTGTTGGCTGAATAGTTCAACAAATGGAATCTCTCTCCGAACCCTGGAAAAACTGAAGCCATAATATTCTCTATACGAAGCTTCTACATACACTTATATATACACTCATTCTCAACAGAATCTCTATTCTATGGCATCCAAAAGACCAGGGTGTAAAGTATCCAGGATAAGCCTGATAACAAGAGGGCAACGTGGAAATTACAAGCTTACTGCAGGCTCAACCATCTCATGCCACTCAGAGGAGCACCACCCAACAGTAAGCCATAATACTTCTCATTCACAAGGGCCTTATTTAATATACGGCTCTCCTGTTTGGGTGACAGTTGGCAAAACATCACAAAAATACAGACATTTCAGAACAAAGTGAGTGACTCTCAACGCACCCTGGTTCGTGAGGATATACGAAGAGCTGGGTCTGCGATCCATCAGGGAGCAGTTCTAGTAGCCACCTCGGAGGCTGCTGTCTACGGTCTTGGTCAAAGTACTCAAGGGAGAAGACTCTAGCCTCGCCGCCTATTAAGAAATATATATATTTTTTTGATTAATTTTGATGATGTACGAGGTGTGACTATTAAAAAACCGGATTAGTGCTTTAAAATCTTTTATTGATTTTTTTTCACAATTTTAACATTATCCCCTTCAATATACTCCTCTCCACGATCCCTACACCGCTCCAAGCAAACTTTCCATTGGTCAAAGCATTGCTGTAAATCATTTTCTGAAAGTGTGTTCATGAACTCCGTCATTTTTTCTTTCACAGCTTCCATTGTCTCAATTCTGATTCCTTTCAGTGATTGGGGAACCACCTTTTTTTGACCTTGGGGAATAGAAACACGGGGCGAGATCCGGTGAATAGGGATCCCAAGCTTGGCCAAAAACGTCTTGGCAGTGCGGTGTGGGCCGGAGCGTTGTCCTGAAGAAGAAACTATGACTTGTTTTTCCAGTCAGAATCTCAATTTAGTAATGTCGGTTCACAGTTTGACCGACTTTTTCCATGTTTGCGTTCGTTTTTGAAGTGCAAGGTCGTCCTGGCCGTGGGTCGTCTGCGATCACTTCTCGTCCTTCTTTGAACCGTTTGAACCACTCAAAAACCTGAGTGCGTGATAAACACTTATCTCCTTATCCTTCTTTCAATCAAGTATAAGTTTGTGTTGTGGATTTTCCGAGTTTCACAAGGAATTTCACATTGACACGATGCCTAACTTCAACACTTAACATTTCTCCGATGGAGCACAGATGCAAGGACAACATTGAATGAAGGCCATGGCCCAACTTACTGGCGCGCAACTTTGACGATGACAGCCATAGAGAGTAGGGTGTCTAGTGACATGGTCGTGTACGCGTTCACAGTCTGCAGAACGATCAATCCGGTTATTTTATAGCCACAATTCGTATAATCACTTTGTGTAAGGCACATTAAATTGATTTTCCTCCTTCAAAATAGAATGAATCATACTTAAGCATAAACAACGATAAAGACTGTATAAAAACAAAATTGCAGTTTAAATTATACTTACAGAATGAATTAATAAACCCTCTTGAATTTCCAATTCAGAGAATACAAAGGTAGGTACAGATTTAAGAAACTAAAAATGTTATAATAATAATTTTGTTTCCGTTAAACCATAACATGGTAATAGGATAGGTCATAATAATGTATACATACAAGATAGCTTATAAATTAAATTTGTAACTATTTGAGACTAAAACACATATACCTACTCGTAATTAGTAATAACACAACTATTAAAAAAAGAAAATGAAATGAATAAAAACTTAATAATATTAATACATAGATACATTTATAATAAGTAGATACATTTTTTAATGAAAAAAAAATTAAGATGACTATTTTTTAAAACTTCCGGAAGTGTCTTTATCACAACTAATATACACTCAACAGCAAAAAAAGCGGCGCACCTTCAATTTCATTAATATTTTTTATTTGAATGCTAGAAGTTGTCAAATTATTTTTTTATCCTTAGAATACTTAAAATACTGTATAGAAAAACAACAAAATGGATGACAACATTATTTTATAAGAGAAAAAACATTATTTAATTTAAAAAAAAACAGAATACCTACTTTATTTTAAAAAAAATGTTACATCAGATTTCTTCCAATAACTGAAATGTCCACACGCCTTTTTTTCCTTAGTAACGAGTGTAACCTCCTCTTGGTTGAATAACTGCTTGTAGTCTTCTAGGCATGCTTCTGATGAGACTAGCCACGCTTCCTAGAGGCATCCCGTCCCATTCTTCCACCAAGCAGTTCTCACTTCTTGTAAGTCAAGGGGAGGGTTTGGTCTGCGGCGGGTGCACCTTTTCAGCTCATCCCAAAGGTGTTCAATATGATTAAGGTCAGGGCTGCGGGCTGGCCATTCCAGGATACGAATACCGACCTCATTAAGGTATTCAGATACCACATTTGCAACATGCGGCCGAGCATTGTCCTGCATGAAGATAAAATCTTCCCCGATTAATGGAGAAAAAGGCATCACATAATCTTGTAGGACTTCAGCCACATACGCATGTGCATTCAGGGTCGGCCTCCGGAATACCTGGAGATCGGTCTTGGCTTCTAAAGTGATGCCTCCCCAAACCATGACCGACCCACCTCGGCATTGAGCGTATCGCTCTCTTCTTCTTCTCCACACTCTTACGCGCTGATCTGAAGCATGCAGAGAACATCTGGACTCGTCTGAAAACAGAACGTCCCCAGTCATTCTCTGTCCATGCCTCATAAACTCGAGCAAGCTGAAGACGTGCTGCTCGGTGTGCTGGGGTGAGTAGAGGTAAAGTAGCGGTGGCTCTCGAGTGCAGTTCAATTTCTGCGAGTCGTCTGCGTACTGTGTCTCCACTGACTTGGACATCCCGGGCTCTTCGAAGCCTCTCAGCGGTCTCTACAGCCGTCTGGGTGCGATTTTGGAGAGTTTGGAGAATGATAAATCGGTCAACTGCAGGTATTGTCGCTCTTGGTCTTCCTGAACGTAAATTTGTTCTGCTAGCAGACTATAGCCTCCAGCAGCCCCGTAAGCATAAATCATGTTTACGTATTCCCGCGCTGCAAAAAAACGGCATGATTCTCTTAGACTAATGTCTCTCAACCGAATCTTTGCACTGAACTGTTTATTGGATCTAATAATGTTTACATTAGCAAATACGTCTAACGTTTGTTTTCAGCTTCACAATCCATTGTAACGATTAGGATTATTTTTATTTTTTTTACTCTCTAATCCTTAACAGAAGCCAACAATAGGGAAAACAAAAATAACTTTATTTATTCAGAAGAAATAATTAATTAATTATTATTTCAGAGAATAATAGTAATTTAGTGAATTTAGAACATCCTAGCGAATGAGAAAACAAATTACGGTAAATTAAAAATTTGCCAAAGAATGTTGCTATACTTTTTGCAAAACACTGTAGAGTACAAAACATTTTTTATCTCTGAAAGATTAATGCAATAATTTCAATTTTTTTTCAATGAATTAGTTAATTTTATAGAAAGTCTCGCTTTGTGTAAGTTAGGTTTACCCATGTTTTTCATCTTCTCCGCTGTCTCATTCCGGCAATGGTCGACAATGAAGAACAACATTAGGTATTTTCAAAGAGTCATGTTTTTGCTAACTTTTGATTAGTTTGGGACATCCTAGCGAATAGAGAAAACAAATTACCAATAAAATTTGCCAAACAATTTAATCATGTGTTCATTTTGAAATAAACGTTAGCCTCCTATTTCAATCTTTTCGATTTTCATGTCAAAAAACATGTCATCTATCAGAAAATTTAACGTAGATTACAACAGTGTTGTCAGATTTCACTTTACCTTAACCAAAAAGTGATATTTACTGATATTTTGATAAAAAACGTGGTTATCGTCAAAAAAATTTAAAATCTCATTTTTTTCTACACCAAGTTGAAACGGATTTTTATTACCCCGGTTTCTTAGTGTACTTGAGTGGGGCATTCGTCCCCCCGAGTATTGTCATCTGCTTGCGATACACCCTGTATATAAATACTACGCAGTTTATTACTATATATATATTTATCTAATTTCTGTCCGATTACACACCTTCCCCTATACTTTGTATAGCTGGCCAAGTTAAAGTACATCAGCTGGCCCTGTTTTACTTTTTGTTTACTGTTTTGTAACTGTTATTACAATCCTGTTACTACTATATTATTAGAGGGCGCTGGTAGCTCAGTGGTATGCGTGCTTGACTTCTGAGCTCAAGAACGTGGGTTCGTAACCCGACCGAGGCCCCTTAGTTTATTTTATCTGGGAGGTAAAATAAACTTGAGCACGCCGTCCTTCGGATGGGACGTTAAGCGATGGTCCCGAGCCTGTACAATGTCAGGTACTCGATAAAGACCCCTACCTTAGGTGAATAAACATTTAGTGTAGGTAAAATTTAGGACTCCCACAGTAGAGTCGGGCTCATGTCCACCAGAGTGACGAAAGAGCACTCTGGTAGTAGGCGATATGACCTCGTAGTTAAAGCCCGGGCATGAGTCATAAAACCTAACCTAACCTACTATATTTTATTCCATGAGTCACGATAATCGTTTCCACAATTGCTTGTTGGTTGTAAAGAAATTTCACTCTCTTCGAGAACCTACTTAATTTGATATATAACATTTAAACTATTTCTTTTAAATATTGTTCAATAACCCTGATTTTCCGATAAATTAAGTAGATATTGAATAAATGTAAGTTTGTATGTATTTACCAGATTTGAAATAGTTTTGCGCTAATCTATCTTTTTGCGCGTCCGGATTAAATACACTTCCTATCAACTCTACCTCATGTGTTTATTTTGCAGATCCCTCGCCACTTTCAGTGACATTTCAAAAGCTTTTAATGGCGTCCGTTATGTCATATGAGGTAATGAGGAACTCTTTCGAAGTGTGAATTATGTTACCAGACATGGACTCCCGGGGGACCCAACCTGCAGAGCCAACCATATCACGGGATCAGGGACGGCACCACCGGACCCCAACCATATCACGGGATCAGGGACGGCACCGTCGGACCCCAACCATATCACGGGATCAGGGACGGCACCACCGGACCACTATTTCTTTTTAGCCACTGAACTTAGGCAATATAATATTTTTCAGCTTGATGTAAAGGTGTTTATTTGACACCAAACACACCATCCGAACCTGTATCAGTCCAGAGACCCCGGCGGTGCCGCCCCAACCCCCTGCCAAGAGGACACATACCTCGCCCGGCACCCCGAGAGCCCCCGCCAGACTCCTCACTCCCAGTTCAGTTTTTGAATTTTGTAATATATTTAAAATGGTTGTATATATTGTCTATTTTTTTCAAAGTTTGCTATGGTTTCTGAAAATATGTTTTCGTTGGACAGTAGAGTCTCATGTCGTCTTTCATTGTTGTATTTTTGTAGTTTGTGAATATGTGCATTATGTCTTCAGATTCGTCGCACTGTTCACAGTTAGGGGATGGGTTTTAGCTTCATTAGGTCTAAGTATTTGTTTGTCCTGTTGTGCCCGATCCTCAGTCGTATAGTATATGATCTGTTTCGTCGTCAGTGTCTTACTGACTTTGCCGTTATTGTCTTCTTGTTTGCCATTTTGTTAGTGTCTGGTGCTGTATGATGGAGAGTGTATCCTCCAGTATCAAGTCAATTCGGAGTGTCACTCTGTTCTTTTCCGTTCCTCGCTTGGTATGTTCGTCATCTACGTCGTTGTCATTTAGGTTAATGTGTCCAAGAATCTGTTGGATGTAATCCTTTTTGTCTGACTGGTACCTATATATTTTTAGCTACTGTCGAGAGAATGTAGTTTTTCCGATTTTTCAAAAGAAAGTTTTTTAGTAAGTCTGTTGTTTTTGTGGTGTCTGTGAATAATTTGTCACATGTATTTTAATATATGTTTATATTGTGTTGGCTTTCAGGATCCAGGATGCTTTGATTGTGTTAATGTCTAGATTGGTCTTGACCATTGCCACAAAATTTCTTAGCGACTTTCCCGACTAACACCAGTTACTACAGCTAGTTAATTATAATATAAGTAGTAGTTGTCTAAAATAATTTTAAAATGCTATTTGTTTCACTACGCTTCTACGTCATCTATGTCAGTAACCGCAAGATAGCTGCATTTTGAAATAACGCTAGGGTTATAAGAATATTTAAAAAAAATTAACAATAGTACAAAGGGCAATATAATGATAAATAAAAAGCAGTTTTCAGTAACTTTTATTCAATGGTTTTTCGATTATTGAAATATTAAGAGAAAAAACATTATATATATATATTTTTTTTTTAGTGTGGGTTGCTCTACGTTGAGGTAGGTTGAAAAATTTAATCTTTGATTCGCCATTTTGTTTTTGAAATATTTCAACAAAAAATAAAAATTATATACATATATACCGGGTGATTCATTTAACCTAAAAAACAAGAATAAATCGAAAAATAAGCCTCATCGAAAAAAATTGTTCAAACAAAAGTTGCAGGGTTCAAAGGGGGGCATATAATGGTAATACGAAATTTAACCTCGAGTGGCGTTTTCAGGGTTAAATCAACGGCAACTTCAATTTTTTCAATGGAAACCCATAGTTTTAATTGCATATTTGTATTCTACGTGAAAAAATACGTATCTTTTGTAGGAAAAGTTTTGTTTGAAAATGTCAATTTTTTATGGTTTTGAGAATTTAAAAACACAAATTTGATGCACAAAGAAATAAACATAGATTAAATTAAAATTATTGTTATTGCAACAAAGAATCAATATTTTACACAACATTTTGAAAACAAATTTTAATTGAATAATTTCACACCAATTAATTATCATCTTAATAAATGTTCAAAATGATGTCCCTGAACTTCAATACATTTTTCAACACGTGTAATGAAACATGGCACTGTCCTTAATAAAGTTTTTCTGTCAATTTCTCGACATGCATTTCTGATTCTCTCTTTCATATTTTCAGTGGTAGTTGGCACATTTTTGTATACTTGTTCTTTTAAATATCCCCATAGAAAAAAATTTGGCGAAGTTAAGTCCGGTGACCTAGCTGGCCACTTTTACTGGACCACCTCGACCAATCCACCGGTTAGGATAGTCTCGTTTTAATAATTCACGTGCTGTTATTGCATAATGCGCTGGACAACCATCGTTTTGGAACCACATATTCATTCTTTCTTGAAGGGTAAAATTTTCAAGAAGCTCTGGTAATTGTTGGTCTAAAAATTCTGCATACTTTTCTCCATTTAAATTACTCAATGAAAAAAAGGCCTATAAGTTTATCCCCAATAATTCGGCACCATACATTCACTCTCCATGGTCTTTTATTTTCAACTTCACGTAACCAATGAGGATTCTCTGTTGACCAATAATGCATTTTATGCCTATTAACTTCCCCGTTGTTTGTAAAACTTGATTCATCTGAAAATAATACATAATGAAAAAAAATTTGGATCAATTCGTTGTTGCTCGAGGGTCCATCGACAAAATACTAAACGATCTTGAAAATCATCTCCAGGAAGTTCCTGATGTAAGGATATGTGATAAGGATGATATTTAAATCGTTTTAAAATTCTACAAATGCTCACTTGGAATATTCCAGTTTTTACTGATTGTACATTTGGATCAATGCAACTGCGGCTAAAACTGCAATTTCATTTTGTTCTCCAGTAACCGTGTTTCTGCGTTTCCTTTTTTTTCGTTGAATAGAACCATCTTCAGAAAATTGATTAACAACACGATAAAAAGACGAAGTAGTTATTGGCCTTCGATCGGGAAAACGTTCAGCATACAATTCAACAGCATTCTTTATGCTTCGATGAGCTTCTCCATAAATGAAAATAATTTCAATTTTCTCCGAGATAGTTAAATAGTCCATTATTAATTTTTAGAAAAATTCAATATTTTATCACTGATATTGTGTACGTCTAGATAAAGCACAAGATATCAACTACAACAGAATTAGGTCTATTGTTTACACCTCGTAGTAATAAATAACTTCTTTGTTTCAGTTATGTTTACATTTTATTTACTTTTAGAATAAATAAATACATTTTGTGTAAAATATTGATTCTTTGTTACAATAACATCCTTTTTAATTTAATCTATGTTTATTTCTTTGTGCATCAAATTTGTGTTTTTAAATTCTCGAAACCATAAAAAATTGACATTTTCAAACAAAACTTTTCCTACAAAAGATACGTATTTTTTTACGTAGAGTACAAGTATGCAATTAAAACTATGGGTTTCCATTGAAAAAATCGAAGTTGCCGTTGATTTGACCCTGAAAACGCCACTCGAGGTTAAATTTCGTATAAACATTATATGCCCCCCTTTGAACCCTGCAACTTTTGTTTGAACAATTTTTTTCGATAAAGCTTATTTTTCGATTTATTCTTGTTTTTTAGGTTGAATGAATCACCCGGTATATACCAGGGTGTTCATTTTATCTTGACCCAGGTAAATAACTCGAAAAACAATGATTTTCTCAAAAAAAGCTTGGGACGAAAAATGTAGAGTAGAAGTAACCGCATTATTTGCTGTAATCTAATTTTTAAACAAATGAAAAATTTTAACGTTTTTTATGAATTTAAAAAAAAATATATTTTTGACTTTCAACCCATTTTTTTTTTTTGCTTATTTAAATTCCTGGGGAAAAATTAAGGGGAGGTTAAATGAGAAATTTTTTGATTAGACCAACATTAAACCTAATAAATGAATTTTATTGTAGTAAATGTTCGAACTGATGTCCTGCAACTTCAATAGGTACATTTATCGAAGTTGTTCCGGAAAATTACTCAAGGTAATTCTCTATTAAGAAAGTCTTGATATTTCTGATCATTTAAATTTCCGTCAATAAAAAGGGGACCAATCACTTTGTCATTGATGATTCCAGCCCATACATTAACTGACCATGGATGCTGTTTATTCATTTGACGGAACTAGCGAGGATTTTCTGCACTCCAGTAATGCATATTATGCCTATTTACTAATCCAATATTGGTGAAAGAAAGTTGATTCGTCTGAAAATATTATGTATCGAAAAAAATCGCAATTAACTTGAACTCGTTCACATGCCCATTGAGAGAATATAACACGGTTATTAAAATCTTCACCAGATTGATGAAGAGAAATATGGTAAGGATGAAATTTATGGTTCTTCAATATTTTCTGAACACAACCAACAGGAATCCTAGAACCTTGAGAAATTTTCCGGAACAACTAACGATAAATGTATTGAAGTTGCAGGACATCAGTTCGAACATTTACTACAATAAAATTCATTAATATTGGTTTAACAAAAAAATGTCTCATTTAACCTGCCCTTAATTTTTTTCCAGGAATCTAAATATGCAAAAAGAAAAATTGTTTTTTTCTCTCAAGCTTTTTTTGATAAAATCATTATTTTTCCAGTTATTTACCTGGGTCAAGATAAAATGAACATTATATAATTATAATTTTATGTTATATAATATATATATATATTCAATTCAAATCTATTACACCTCATCATTCAAAATATAGCCAAAATAAAATACTTATAAAAATTCAATTAATTTATTACATTCAGATTTTGAGTTGAATTCTACTGAAAGTTAATCAGGACGAAATACATTGGACATCAATCTTCATATTTTGAAATCCAGGTATTTGGAGGTTTTTATATTTTGCATATCCACCGAAATGGACTTCTTAAAAAAGCCCAAATATCTCTTCTAGTTACTGTTGTGAAAGATATAAGTTTTACTGTGGTTTGGGCTGGGAACGTCATTTGTTGAAAATTAATTTTCTTGGAATTAAGTAAGTTGTGCATAGGACTGCTCTCGATCACTACTATGTTACGTGACTCGCCCGCTTTCATACTGTAACAACATAATTTTCAAATGACAAAAAATATAAAATGTAAACATGTTTGAACTAGGGATGTGAGAATCGTCTTAATGAGAAGTGATAAAGAGGGTAGGTTTGTAGAACTTGAACGTAAACATTTTTATTTTATATTAATGATTCAAAGTCACATCTATGCAAAATATTGACTAGGATGATATACCAGGGGCGTACCGGGGAGGGGGGACGGGGGGGGGGTCAATTCATCCCCGAAATTTAAAAACAAATTGCCCTTTTTGTAAATAATAAAACTATTTTCACTTGTATGGAATAATTTATTTACATAAAACATTTTCCTACTAGAGGTCGTGCGGATCCTGGTGACAAATCCACAGAGATCACTATGAAACTCAATCTCCAGAGGAATATTTTCGTTTATCAGTGTATATACCACTTCTTGATTACTTTCTGAACCAGATTGACTTATTATTTCTTGCCCATAGAGAGGTGCTTATCTCTTCAAGCACTGTTGCCTAAGAAGTGTTGTTCTATGGAAGAAAAATAAACGCAAACAGCCTCTTTAGCATTGTCAGACTTTTTGCCTGACGATGTCCATTACCCACTGACATTTGAAGGAGAACTATCCTTTTGGAAAAGAAAGTGGCTAGAATGTTCATCTGAAGGAGAACTATTCTTTTGGAAAAGAAAGTGGCTAGAATGTTCATCTGAAGGAGAACTATCCTTTTGGAAAAGAAAGTGGCTAGAATGTTCATCTGAAGGAGAACTATCCTTTTGGAAAAGAAAGTGGCTAGAATGTTCATCTGAAGGAGAACTATCCTTTTGGAAAAGAAAGTGGCTAGAATGTTCATCTGAAGGAGAACTATTCTTTTGGAAAAGAAAGTGGCTAGAATGTTCATCTGAAGGAGAACTATCCTTTTGGAAAAGAAAGTGGCTAGAATGTTCATCTGAAGGAGAACTATCCTTTTGGAAAAGAAAGTGGCTAGAATGTTCATCTGAAGGAGAACTATCCTTTTGGAAAAGAAAGTGGCTAGAATGTTCATCTGAAGGAGAACTATCCTTTTGGAAAAGAAAGTGGCTAGAATGTTCATCTGAAGGAGAACTATCCTTTTGGAAAAGAAAGTGGCTAGAATGTTCATCTGAAGGAGAACTATCCTTTTGGAAAAGAAAGTGGCTAGAATGTTCATCTGAAGGAGAACTATTCTTTTGGGAAAGAAAGTGGCTAGAATGTTCATCTGAAGGAGAACTATCCTTTTGGAAAAGAAAGTGGCTAGAATGTTCATCTGAAGGAGAACTATCCTTTTGGAAAAGAAAGTGGCTAGAATGTTCATCTGAAGGAGAACTATCCTTTTGGAAAAGAAAGTGGTTAGAATGTAGTGGCTAAGTGACGTCCCAAAATTTTGAACTGGAGGGGGGATTGTGATGGTAGCCCTAAGTATAAAACTAATGGTAGATCATTAACGGATGATCGGATTGTCATGGAATTTCACGTGTAGTATTTTTAAAGGCCAAATAGAAAAATAGGGTTTGTGACATCACAAAATGTTTAAAGGAAGGGGGGGTTGTGGGGGTAGGCCTTAGCATAAAGATCGTGATAGGTCATTAATGGATAATCGGATTGTCATGAAATTTCACATGCAGTTGTTTCAAAAGCAAAATTTGAAAATTGGTTGTGACCTCTCAACTATTTGAACCTGAGGGGCGGGGGTGCATTAATGCAGAAGTAATTTCACATGTAGCTTTCTCTTCTCCTGTCCGCCGCTGCAAAGCAGATACTAGCTGAGGTGTCTGCCGTTGAAGGACTATAAGCCTTATTCGATATGAATAATTGAAAATATATATAGTACTGTTGAAGAGTTGAATAGGATTTGAATGAGAGATATTAGGAGAAAAGTCCAAGTTCCCCGGGCAACGCCGGGTATTACTGCTAGTTTTAGAAATAAGTTCACATTTTAAGTGTATTCTATTTTTATTCATTTAAAAAAATGAATAATAACTTACTTCCTAAATGTGTCATGAACTGTTATATCTTCAAGTACGAGATCGAAGTCCTTCTTCTGATTATTATATGTCATCTGGAAACCATAGTAAGTAGACATACAGACATATGTACAAGACGATTAACGAGGAAGATGCAAATGAAAGAAGAAAGTGTTTTCCTGTTGTTTATTTTATAAACCAGAACCTAAACCAGTGGTGTATCTACCAGGTGGTTGGGCTGGCCCCACAACTAGTCTCACCTATTTCTTGATTCGAGAGCGGATGCAGTGAACTTACTTGTTAATTAGGGTTAATTTTTTAGGGCTTAACTGTTTATACTTTTACCTTCTTATACCTGTTGTATAAAGAAGTATTGTAATCGCGCGAAAATCTGACATGGAATTTTCAACGGATTTTCCAGTTTCAAGGTCCCCTGAATACGTTTGGCCATTTTTGCGAAGATGTCTGTCTGTGCGTATGTGTGTCTGTATATTGATTGAAAAGTTGTGAGCGCTCTACCGCAAGACCATTTATGTCTATGAATTTGAAACGATGAGATCACATATGCTAAATTAGATCTGACTAGAATTTAGCAGAAATCGGTCGAAAATTAAGACCAGTTTACTTCAAGGCCTAAATACATTTTGCAAGATACCGCATGTATTTATGAACCATAAGTATAAGTTGCAGAGAAAACTAAAATACAAATTCTATATGAAATACAATTTTTCGCAGGTCATCCGGTTTTCGAGATAAAGCCAAAACTCGTACGTACTACACCACGAATTGCCTTCATAATCATGTTGCTTATGAAATTGAAGTAACGCAGTACAATGTAACAAGAAAGTACCACTGACGCCTGCTCATTACTTGCATGTACCCAGTAATACCAGTATGAAATTGATATGGGAGAGGGAGAGAGTGATCTGTAAGGGTCGTATAAGAAAGTCAATCTCAGATTAACGCAGTACAATGTAACAAGAAAGTACCACTGACGCCAGCTCATTACTTGCATGTACCCAGTAATAGAAGTATGAAATTGATATGGGAGAGGGAAAGAGTGGTCTGTAAGGGTGGTATAAGAAAGTCAATCTCAGATTAACGCAGTACAATGTAACAAGAAAGTACCACTGACGCCAGCTCATTACTTGCATGTACCCAGTAATACCAGTATGAAATTGATACGGGAGAGGGAGAGAGTGGTCTGTAAGGGTGGTATAAGAAAGTCGTGTAATTTTGATACATCATTATTTTTTTATAAATAAAAATAGAGATGTTGCTGTTGATCCATGTTTTTTTTTTTTTTTTTTTTCTTTCTCCGAGGGCTGATTGTGTCACCGCGCCCAGGGTAGGCCTATTGTGTGCCCCTGTTGACCAATGGTTAGAATGCTTCCCTGTTTCTCCGCCAGGAATTACATACTTTATAAACCGATCTGGGAGGTAAAATAAACTTAGGCACGCCGTCCTTCGGAAGGGACGTTGAGCGGTGGTTCCGAGCCTGTGCTATGTCAGGTACTCTTTAAAGACCACTATCGTATGTGAATAAAAATAGAAAGGGAAAAATTTAGGACTCCAATAGTAGAGGCGGGCGACGAAAGGGCGCTCTGGTAGTAGGAGATGATGACCTTGTACTTAAAGCCTGGCATGAATCACAATAACTAACTACATAGAAAATTATATATTTAAAAATTCGTGTATTAACAGTAAATACTTTTATTTTTTTTTTATCAGAACTAGCCAAAGCACCCCTGAACCTTGCGAATAGCACTGGTTTGAAAGCTATCAGTAACCGCACACAAGCCCCACATAGCCTGTATTCTAAGAAATGAAAAGATCGAGAATTCCCAAACACGCATAAAGCCAAGAAATTGCAAAGATTGCAACTATTTCACAAACCGCACATGATAAAAAAAATAAAATAAAATATCCACTGTTTTTGAACTATGGATACATAGAGCAAAAGATAAAACTTGTCATGCAACCTGATAAATTACGATTCAGAAGGGCTGAATAATAAGTTAAGGGCACATAACTTACAGACATCTTGAGTATATCTCCTACGCCTGTTGTAACCACAAAAAAAAAAAAAATATCCATTCATGTTGAACTATGGATTCATAGAGCAAAAAATAAATATATCCTGCAATAAATTGCAATTGAGAAGGATTGATCCAAAATTGAACTTATTCTAATATTTAGTTGAGGGTAGACAACTTACAGACAAATTGAGTAAATCTCCTACTTTAGTTGTGCGTGGAATTGAGTTGCTAAGAGGGCAGAGTGTGATAATCAAGAAAATGAGTATCTTGTCCATAGTGAACAGCTCGACAACCACCAATGTGACAGAACTCTCATCGGCACTGATGCAAGTGGTGTTAGGTAACGTGGCCTTACTGGGAAGAGACACGTACAGTTAGTCTTCATTCTCAGATATATTTTTCAATCGTCATTTCATTTTCGTCATATTGTATTAATAAGATAAGAATTTAACGGCCATTACATGTCGAAGTCAACTGTAGTAAATTTTTCATAGATTCTCTCAAACAGGTCTCTGGTTATAAGATTTTTCATCATGGTATTAGGTATACTATCGATTTAACCTCTAATCTATTATCTAATAATAATAATAATAAATTTATTTCCGTTAAACCAATACATGGTAATAGGATAGGTACGCCAAAAAAATGTATACATTAGATAGCTTATAAATTAGATTTATAACCACTTGAGTCTAACGCACGTTTGATTAGTAGTAATAAAAAAACTATTAAAAAAAGTAAAATTAACTTAATAAAAACTGAATGGTATAAAAAATATATGAGTATATAAAAAATAATAATACATAGATACATTTATAATAAGTAGACTCATTTTTCAATTTAATAAACATTAAGTTAACTATTTTTCAAATAACTCTTCGGAAGTGTCTTATCATAACGATGTTTCGGGACGCTCTTACGTCCCTACATCAGGTCCCAATGTGCGAGATATAGAAAAGAAAAAGAAAACAATGTAACTATATATGAAAAATAAAAAATAAAATATATATATTAATCAATAATAAATGAATAAATAAAACAATAACGTTCATTCGACTGACCTTTATTTTTAGTTGAAGTTTGAATTCTTTTATTGTATCTATTGACTTCAAAAAGTGGGGAAGGGCATTAAAAAAATTAACTCCTTTTTGAGTTATACTTTTTTCAAAAAGAGAAGAGCAATGTTTAGTTATTCGAAAGTCTTCTTTTTTCTTGGTATCGTAATCGTGACTAGTATTGAGAGGGAAAATATTTTCATTTTTCCTAATAACCATTAATGTTTCAAATATAAACAGCGATTTCTAAGTTGAGGAACGCGGACATATTGTGGAAACTTGTAGAAACTTATAATAAATAAATAAGTTTGTTTTATTTATTTATTACAAGTATAAACAGCGATAGCAAAGGCAGGATTTGAAGTTGTTTAAATATTTCTCTGCAGCTTGTTCTTTGAGTAATATTGTTTAAAATTATTGATGCTTTTTCCTGAAGTCTGAAAGTATTAATACTCGAGCTTCAAGCTCCCCAATATATTACACCGAAACTGATTATGGATTGGAAATAGGCGTATCATAGAGTAGTTAATGTTTCCTTTGGCAGGATCTTTTTAAGATTTCGAAGTAAGAAGCAAACGAAACTCAGTTTCTTACCGATAACAGCCGTGTTCAGTCCATGTTAGTTTCGTATCAATATGGAGACCTAGGAATGTTATATTATCTTTAAATGATACGGAAAGAGTATCAACAGTTAACGGTTGTTTCTCTCCTGACAATTTATTCGTAATTTTGAAGTTTAAAATACACTTCTTCACGAAAAAAACCGGCGCACTCTGAAAATTTCATTTTTTGTTGTAATTCCGTGTTCCTGGATCAAATATATATATATATATATTTTTTTTTTTTTTATTTTTTTTATTTTTTTTTTTTTCCCTTCTGTTCTTGGCCTTAGCTTTTCACCATAGCCAGTCTATGTAATATTAAATTTAGACTTTTGCATTCACCGACCCTAAAAACTGCACAATACTACCATATATCTCAATATTGTTTGATGCCAATAATGTGGTGTAGCAAAAAGGCTGTGTTACCAATTTCTCTGCAGTGGATAACATTGTTAATCGTTCTATTTGGTACTTGTTACAACTCATAATAATGTGCTCCAGAGTCTCGACCTCGTCACAATGCCTACACTTGGAGGTTTCGGTCAGACCTATTCTGTGAAGATACCATCCACAAATACCGTGGTTAGCTCTCAGTCGGCAAATTGACCTACAAAAGTCCTTCGTTAGATTTTCTCCATGGAACCATGGTTTGAGCTGAGCTTGTGGATTAATTTTCTTATAAAATGATCCTTTCTCCGAAGAATCGTACTCCTGCTGCCAATCGAACCACAATCTCTTCCTCACCTCTCCAAACAAGTCTATATAGGGAAGACAGGACTTGCCCAGGGCTGTCCCCTCTGAGACTGCTCTCCTCGCCAAACTGTCCGCCATCTCATTGCCCTTAATACCCGCATGTCCCTTCACCCAAACAAACCTAACTCTTGTTCCTTTATTCTCAAGCAAGCAGACACTTTCTACGATCTCCAATACAATGTTGTTGATATTCTTATAAGTGAAATTGCTTAGTTGCCCTAACGAGAGTTGACTATCGCTGAAAATAACCAAATTTCTAATTTCATCCATCTTCAAAGCATATTTGAGGGACTCTAAAATAGCTATAAGTTCGGCAGACACCACAGAGAAACAAGATGGTAAAGAGAACAAATCCCTGTAGTCCCTCTGAGGATCGTAAAAAGCCGAGCCACAACCTTGTTCACACTTAGCTCCATCCGTGAAAATGATATAATGAAATCTAATCAAATCTTCGACCATTTTATCATGGTCAATAACATCGGATTTGTGCGGCACATACACTAAGATCTTTTTAAATAAATGCGGATAATCTATATTAAAAATAGAGATTTTATCTGACTTATGGATAGAATCGTAAAATTGATGGTAACTGAGAAAACTATATGAAAGGAGAGGAGGTTTTTTCTTTATCCAAAAGGTATTCGTTAAGATTTGTAGATTTAATTCCAAAATGTTATTGTAAAGTGAACTATTGCCAGACATTATTCTTAAGAAACTTCTGTCGGCCAACATCTGTCTGCGAAATTTCAATGGAAATTCTCCAGCCTCTGAGAGTAGTACGTCGATGGGAGTTGATTGAAGTAATCCGAGACAATGGCGTAGGCAGCGACGATGCATTATGTCAAGTTTATGCAAATTGGTGTTACTTGCATTGCCATAGAGAAAGGAACCATAATCCATAACAGCTCTAACAGTCGTCCTGTAGAACATCAACGCAGTTGCCGGGTCTGCACCCCATTTCAGGTGTGTCACCATTTTTAGAATATTCATATATTTCTCTACTTTATTTAGGATATGATTAATATGATGGTTCCAAGAAAGTGTTCTGTCCAAAGTTAATCCAAGAAACTTGACACATGTTCTAACCTTGAATGTTTCTTCACCTAATCGTATTTCGTCGCCAAATGGTAGAACTCTCCTTCGTGTAAATACACAAATAGACGTCTTTTCCATGGAAATGTCTAAGCCATTATCGAAAAGCCACCCTCGAAGGAGAGAAAAGACGTTACTTATTTTTCCTTGTGCAGAAATCACATTAATATCAGAAACATAAATGCAAATGTCATCTGCATATTGCAGTATTTTGACGTTCTCCGGGATAATAGAAGCCATATCCGTTACATAAATAGCATAGAGTAAAGGACTTAAAATCCCTCCCTGCGGAAGTCCCACTTTGGCTCTTCTAGGTCCGATCAAGGTATTACTAAGCCTGACATACGTATTTCTATTTGAAATCAGAGAAATCACGTTCGATATAAATTTCTGCGGAAGTCCCAAATTGGTCATTTTCTTGAACAATATGGGAAACTGAACGCTGTCATAAGCACCTTTAACATCTAAAAACATAGCCAAAGTACTTTTGTTGGAAGTAAACCCCATCTGAATATCAGTAACTAGAGAAGCAAGGCTGTCCATGGTGGACCTCCCCTTCCTGAACCCAAACTGACTATTTGGCAACTTGCTGTGGTGCTCAAGCCACGACTCTAACCTGTTCTTAATCAAACGTTCATATGTCTTGAGAACACTGGACGAGAGCGAGATGGGCCGGTACGAAGAACACACGTTATTAGGTTTACCTAACTTCGCTATTGGGACAACGATATATTCTTCCCATTCCTTAGGATATATTCCTGATTCCCAAACATTATTAAAAATACTTAATAATGCCAATAAAGAAGAAGACGGAAGATTTTTTAATATGGGATACACAATCTGATCCTTGCCAGGAGCTGTATTGTTTGTTCTCTTCAGAGAATGTTTTAATTCCGACAGAGTGAACTTATCAAGTAAAAAATGATCCTGAGATTGGTTAAATGTCATTGGCATAACATTTTCAACATAGTCTGGAGTTAGGTTATACAGAAATTCACGAGTCCAATTACCTGAAATAATAGGAAGTTTGTTACAAATTTTACGGTTTTTTAATAATTTAATTCGTTCCCAAATAAATTTAATAGGTGAACTTTTCGAAAGGCTATTACAAAACTCGATCCAAGACTTTGACTTAGCATTCTTAACCGTTCGCTTTACCATAGCTGCTGCTTGTTTATATGTTGTAATATTGATGGTTGCGCGTCGCGTTTTTAATAAAAAAAATGGTATTTGAATTTACTTTAATCTAAATTGCGGAGATTTTCTATAAAACTGCTTTGTCTTTACTAAAAAAAATGTCCATAGGATGCCAGATCGCTTATGTACTAGACGATCATTTAAATTTACTGATTTGAATATATAAATTGAATTTCTATAACCAAAGGCGAAAGGATTCGTCAGCGAAAAGAGTTTTGAAAAACCAAATTGTTAAATCATAACTGACCTGGGATCTAGCATAGGAACAAACAACTAAAATTTAGAAATTCATTTAAAAAAATTATATTTATGCTAAAGCAAAAATTAATACTTAAAATTAAAATAAAAATTATAATATATAATATAAACCTTATTGCTATGTACGCTGTAGAGACAGGGGCTGGAGACGATAACTGATGATTGGATGCCAGGGAGGTCTGCGATGGCCAGAGGGTAGAAAGAGGGCTGTCGGCTGGCTGAGTTCCTCCTGAACTCCTGGGGTTGGATGATGGCTGGAGCTTCTCTCGAGGGCTTCTGGATCAGGACTCAGACATCAACTGGTGGATCAGAGTCTGGCCACTTCCCTCTCTCAACTAGGACTCCAGGAAGTGAACCCTCTGACTCTTGGATCCAGACTGTAACTTCCCCTGGTGGATCTCGACTGACTGACTGAACTCCAAACTTGAAAACTACTCTTGAGCTCTGCATTTCCCCCACTACTACCAGTTTCCCCTACTCTTCTCCTCGGCCATTTCGGAATTTTCGGCATTTTCCTTGGAGACATCTAATTTGACTTCTGTCCACTTTAATTTGGACATTCCAGATAGCTTTATGGGCCACTAACAACGGGCTTGGAGCTCCAATCTGGTACCTGACTGTAGCCAGATTGTAAAATCCGGGTTGTAAAAGCTATATAAATATTCCTCCAGGCGACTTTTGGTGCCTTCTTTTATTGCATCCTGTCAGCTTCTTTCTTGACGGAGGCAAAATATGGATACCTGTCTGGTACCTCTCTCCGTTACCATTACCACCTGACCCTGATACGTCTAGCCAGCCTCCAAATTTATTGTTTATTTCTCAAATATACATATTTCATTTTACAAATTTTAAATAAAATACATTTTACCATATATTTGGCCTGTAGACGCAAATTGACTACATTACATTTACCCTCCCCTTATTTTACTAAAATTGTACATAGGACAATTTTACTCCTACATACAACAATTATACAAAAAAAAACTAGTATTTAAACAACTTATCTCTAAAATCTCTAATTAACAAAAAAAAATCATCTCCTTTATTCTTAAACTGTCCACAAACTTCAAAAAAAAACAACAGAACTTACTAACTAGGGTTTGAATAATATATATTTACAAGAAATTTATAATTAATATAAAAGAAACAAATTATTAATTTTTACTATGGGTACAAAAACTTCAATATTTATTTTACATAATTTTCATCCTTTCTCCATTTTTCACAGTAATCAACTTATTTTATGCAAAAGCAAAAAAAAACATAACTAATCTTCTCTACAATATGGATAACCAATTCACTTAATAACACTTTAATACTTAAATTTCTCAAAAAATCTGGGTCGACCTTAATAAATGACAAAAAAAAACGGGTTGCCTTCTAAATTCAAAACTTTCGTTCTATGGTCTCATTTTATAAATATTTCATCCTATCATCTACATTTGAGCAATCAAAAAAAATTTATCCTATTTTCTTATTTATTCAATATATCCCCCCCTTTTAATTACATGTTTCTTATTTATTCAATATATGACGCTACTCAGGTCTTCACCCATTCCCTACCTATTCTTTATTTCTCTTAACATCAAAAAATAATCTCATATACTCAAAAAAAATATCTCATATGTTTCTAACACATATTATTACTTTATATCGTCGTAGATTTCATGGATCCTCCCTTCCTTGGGTAGGCCATCTCATAATTATATCGTCGTAGTACAGATAGATTCCTCCTTTCTCTGGGTAGGCAATCTCATAATAATTAAAATTCTCATCTATATACTCTTAAACAAATAGCCCATTTTCACATAATAACTTTTCTCCATATTAATTCTCCGCGAAGTTTTACTAACGTCACATACAAAACAAAAAAAAACATCCCTATATATCTTTTTATCTATTCTTTATTATTCTTTGCTCTTATATGAATCAATCCTGGATAAAATTATTTATAAAACCTTTTATACCGCGCATGTTATTCCTTTCTTTCCTACCTTACCCTTTTTAAAACTGTCATTTTCTATCTTAAAATGATTTTACAAAAAAAAAACGACCAGAATCATCTTCCTATCAAAAAAACAAAATTTATAGTTATCCGAAAAAATTCTAAATATAATTTCCCATCGTAAAATTTTCAAATTCCTTTCTTCCCATTAAATTCTTAAAACAATATTGTGTCTCGACCAATAATACTTCTTAATTAATCTCTCCTTTTATCAATAAAAAAAATATTCTTATTTCAACCACTTTTCTCAATTACTTCTTATTAATTCAAAAAAATATGTACTTATATCAACTATTAAATTCTCTCAAATACTTCTTATCGATTCAAAAAAAATACCCATATAAAAAAAATCAAATATAGATTCCTTAAAATCCCTTACTAAAATCTTTTAATTCCTTTATCCCTATTACTTCTTTAAAATCTATATAAATAATTCAACTTGGTCAATAAACAAAATTAAACGAACTAACTTTATAAACTTTTTTTTTTTTTTTTTTTTTTTTTTAAACCCTTAATACTACTAACTAAACAACCATCACCAATAATTAAAATAATAAAAAAAAACGCATAAATATTATATATAAATTCAAACTATTATCAATAAAGCTTATTTACAAAAAAATCTTCTCCCCTAAAAAATTTCCTAAATCTAAAATTAATTCAGTCTACTTTTCTAAACATACTAAAAAATTAACTTACTCTTAAGTTCGATAAAAAAATTCCATATCGCAACGGACGCGATTTATTTGATTTGTTCTATTAAAACCTATCGAAGACTAAAAAAAAAACGTATTTACAACTGTCAGTTAATCTTACTCATAAAATTTTATCTTCTCAAAAAAAAATCAGTCAAACAAAAAGAAACTTCCCAAATCTAAATTGGATCCAGTTTATATTTATATAAATTACTAAAAAAAAATTAACTCACTTTTAACTACACTTCCAAAGCCTCAATCAACACATACTTATATCATCCACTAAAAAATATTTATATCTCAAATTCAAATCATTCCAGTTTTTAAAAAAAATTAACATTTATCAATTTCACTCACACAAAACAAAATTCTCGCTTTCATTCGACTATTCAATTTCACATCTTCATTTATTCGAAGTCTTTTGTCATTCTCTGTCTAAATCTTCGTAATTTTCTGTTTAAATTTTGTTTTCGTAAGTCTGTCTGTCCTGTCTTTAACTCATTCGAGTTTCATAAAAAGATATTCACTGTAAAATTTGGCTAATACCATTTCTGATTGCAAAGCCTGAACTTATCTATTTCCTTTTTTTCGGATACCCCGACGGACGATGTCTTTGAAAATCCCCTCCCCCTTATTTACTATAATCCGTTGTCGTCTGTCTGTCATTGTTTTTTCTAATTGTCCATTCCCTTTTATTTTAAAACTTTTCTGTCCCGTTTGTCCGTTTGTTTCTATCAATATTTCCTTTAAATTATAAATTGTCTTTTGTAAAATATTAGTAACGTCATTTCTCCATACATTCATTAAAACATTTGCACTCACACCCATATAATTGTTCATAACAATTTCTTCTTTTGAAAGAAATTTTCTTGTTATATTTATTCGACTGGGGAATTTCTTTTCTATTTCAAAATATGTCCTATTATCTGCTAACTTAATTTCACAACCAATCTTGATCTCATTCACTTTTTCCACTAAAACTTCTGAAACCTTTTCTTCCTGTACTAAAATTTCTAAGGTTGTTTCTGTTTCTAATTTTAAAATTTGAGCCCGATCCTTTTTATTATTATTTTCAATAGTTTCTACTTTATTTTGGACCTCTATCTTCTCTATCCCATTGTCACTACTACTATTATTCATTCGCTCGGCTAAATTATCTATTTTACTTCCTAAATTATTTCCTAAATTATCTATTTTACTTTCTAAATTAGCTATTTGTGATCTTAAGTTAGCTATTTGTGATCCTACTCCCTTCAATATTTTTTCTACCCATTTTTCCATATAAGAATCTTCGGTCTCCTCTCTTTGTTTATCCATATTTAAAAGATATTTTAAAAAAAATTACTAAAATTTAACCAACTAAAAAAAAATGTAAATAAAATTTCAAAAATTAATTAATATAAAATATCAAAATTAAGTTTGTTCCCAAGCTATCCAAGTCAATTTTGGTTTAAAAATTTCGCCTTTCCTCTCTTGCTGAATAATAATGATTTTACCAAAATCTCCACAAGGGGTTGCCAATTTGTAATATTGAGATGTTTGCGCGTCGCGGTTTTAATACTAATGTGGTATTTGAATTTACTTTAATCTTAATTGCGGAGATTTTCTATAAAACTGCTTTGTCTTTAAAAAAAAATGTCCATAGGATGCCAGATCGCTTATGTACTAGACGATCATTTAAATTTACTGATTTGAATATATAAATTGGATTTCTATAACCAAAGGCGAAAAAGATTCGTTCAGCGAAAAGAGTTTTGAAAAACCAAATTCTTAAATCAATATTGACTTGTGATGGCATGGGAAACAAACTACTGAAAAATTAGAAACTCATATTTAAAAATGGATATATTTACAATAAAAAAATTAATAATTAAGAATTAAAATAAAATATAATATAAAATATAAACCTTATTAATAATAAGCTGGAGGCTGATCGGAGGATGAGGGCTGGACGGCTCTGCGAGGGTTTGAGAGTGGAAGAACAAACTAGCGGCTGAGTTCCTCCTGAATTTCTGGGGTTGGATGATGGGGGCTGGAACTTCCCTCGAGGGCTACTGGATCAGGACTCAGACTGCAACTGGTGTCTTCGTCTCCTCACTTGGAACTCTAGCAAGTGGACTCCAAGACTCCTGGATCTAGACTGAAGACTTCCCCTGGTGGATCTCGACTGACTGACTGAACTCCAAACTTGAAAACTACTCTTGAGCTCTGCATTTCCCCCACTACTACCAGTTTCCCCTACTCTTCTCCTCGGCCATTTCGGAATTTTCGGCATTTTCCTTGGAGACATCTAATTTGACTTCTGTCCACTTTAATTTGGACATTCCAGATAGCTTTATGGGCCACTAACAACGGGCTTGGAGCTCCAATCTGGTACCTGACTGTAGCCAGATTGTAAAATCCGGGTTGTAAAAGCTATATAAATATTCCTCCAGGCGACTTTTGGTGCCTTCTTTTATTGCATCCTGTCAGCTTCTTTCTTGACGGAGGCAAAATATGGATACCTGTCTGGTACCTCTCTCCGTTACCATTACCACCTGACCCTGATACGTCTAGCCAGCCTCCAAATTTATTGTTTATTTCTCAAATATACATATTTCATTTTACAAATTTTAAATAAAATACATTTTACCATATATTTGGCCTGTAGACGCAAATTGACTACATTACAATGTATTAAAATTGGTAAAACACGGACATTTTTTATATGCCTCGAAAGCTTTTTTCCGCTCATTTGTAGCCTTTTGACAGTCGTTATCCCACCAAGGATTGCAAAACTTACCACTAATTCTATTTTTAAATATAGGAATACTTTGTTCACATGCCTCGTTTATTTTGTTCAAAAAATTTTCATATGAAATATTACTAACATCATCTTCGGAAAAGAATGAAAGCAATGAATTTTGAAATTTATCCCAGTCCGCATGACTAACGTTCCATTTCCTAGTAGGGATTATTTCGCTATTTGCTACGTAATATGGGGATGAAATTATTATCGGTAAGTGATTTGAGCCTAATGGGTCATTATAAACGGTCCAATCAAAATAATGAGTTATTTCTGGAGAACATAAAGTTAAGCAGAAGCATTTATTTGGTTAACCCTGTTAACTAATGTTGGAGAACCGTCGTTTAAATATACTAGATTTGTCTCGTCTAAAGCTGCTATTAACTTTTGACCTTTGCTGTCTGTTAAACTACTTCCGAAACACGTATGATGAACATTAAAATCCCCAATTAAAAGAACTGGAGACGGAAGTGAAATGAAAAATTTAACCCATTCTTGCTTTGAGATATTATTATTAGGATTGTTATAAAGGGAAATAACAGTTATATTTTTATCAGATTCTAACGACAACAGGGCACCAGTAACAAGGACGTTGTTTATCCGATAAATATTAGTTAATTCCTTAAAGTAAATATTGTCTTTTATCAATAAAGCTACTCCAGATTTGCCATCTGCTCTGTCTGTTCGTAATATATTAAAACCTTAAAACTATAATATTTATCAGGGCTGAACCAAGTTTCCGACAAAGCGGCTACGTTTATTTTTTCAGAGCATAAAAAATTTTCTAATGACCCTTTATTAGACACTGCTGATCTGGCATTCCATTGTAAAATCTTTAAATTATTCATGATCATTGTTATTGAAAGAAATTCCCAACTCTATCTTTTATCAATTCTTTTAGTGTTACGCTATCAGATATTACCAATTCTTCTCTTGAAAAATATGAATTAATTATTTGCAAAAAGGTATTACAAATTTCGTCGACCGTCAGTCTTAACTTTTCTTTTTGATCTGTATTATTTTGTATGTAGGGATTGAATTTGATTATACCTCCTGCAGAATTTTTGGGGGTCGATGGTAGATATAATTCCTTATTCAGATTTATACCAAGAGATTGAGGGGGGGAGAATTGTCTGACCCTTTTGACGCCTTTTTTGAAATAAGAAGTAGTAGGGGTAATGGGGGTGGGGATATTCACTGCCTTCTTATGCAAATATGGAAATTCTTTAGTAGAATCAACTGTAGGCTTAGCAACAATACTGGAATAGCTCTTATTTTCCACCAATAATCTGGCATCTCTGAAAGGAATATTTTCGGTAGCCATGACTGTTTTAATTTTTTTCTGTTTTTGGTACTCTAAACAATTAACCTTGTCAATAGACGAGTGGACCTGATCGCAATGAACGCACTTTAAGGAGAGGGGGTTGGGACAGTCCTTTTTCTCATGCTCCCCGGAACATAAAGTGCACCTCAGTTTACCTTTACACTGGCTAATGTAATGATTGTATCTAAGGCACCTAAAACATTGGTTCACGTTCTGAATGTAGGGCTCGACGGCACATCTTACATAATGAATATAAACATACTCAGGTAAAACCTGACCTCTAAATGTAACAAGCACAGTATAAGTTGGTTTTTCAATTAGTTTATCATTTTCTTTAGTTTTTCTAATCATTCTCCTAACAGACACCAGCGTAGCACTAATTCCCAAATCATGTCTTAATGAAGCCATAATTTCTTCTTCCGACAAAGAGACTTCCACATTTCTAATGACACCCCGTCTTTTCACCAAAAAAGACGGCACATATACATCCAGATCTTGTTGATTCAAAAATTCCGAATCCACCAATGTGTTGGCACTGGACCCGGTTCGACAACTGATTTTTAGCCGGTTGTAACCTGCTTTCGAAATGTTCAATATATCAGTTCCTAGAACGGAATGATTATTAAAAATCATTTTGCCTATAGACATAGCGTGGAGGCGCCCTACCTGACCTCCATCCCGCTTACTTTCAATGTACACTTGAAAAGGTCCTTTGTCCCAGGGTTGGAAGTACTCTTTAGGCCGTGTTCTTTCCGAGGAGTTATTTTGAGTAAAATTAACTTCCTGACTAACGTTAGAAATTGATGTCCCGCTCATAGCCGTATTTTCTTTGTTATTTCCCATCTGTTTTCCACTGTTGGAATTAAATACCTTCGCATAATTATTTTCGTTAATGTTTATATTTGGATTTTGATTAAGATTCAATCCCTGCTCCTCTGCTTGACATTCCATAGTATACATGGCGGGGGGCCCAGGCCCCCCTCCTGGATCATTCATAGTCCAAACTTAATATAAAATTGGGGAAAAAAAACTCACCTGGGTCCAGAAAACATACACAAACTTACTGATAATTAAAATAAAACTGGTTTCTTGAATGAAATAGCGAAAAAATAATAACTTGATAATGGAGACAAGAGCTGTTCTATTAGCTAGTTAGTCTAATATATTGTTTTTTTTTTTTTTTTAATTTTTAATTACACATAACCTATATCAACTGTACGCTACTAGAGCTGGACACCATATGTCAAATATAGTTATAGACTGTAGCAAATTTCGAGCCGTGAGGGCTCCAGTGTTGCCATAGATACCATTAGGCATCAGTCGATCTTTAATTGTTTCGAAATATTTATTTATTTGATCAACTGCTTGTTTTTCTATCAGAACTGTTCTACCGTTACTTAATTGTAATTTTTCCATTGTATCATCTTTTCTTTTTATTTCGGTATTTATTAGACTCCAGGCTGTTTTAATTTTATTATCTGACTCTTCAACCGTTTTTTTGAAATGTAATTGTTTAGCTGCTCTGAGCGTTTTCCTAGACTCTTTTGTACCGACTTTTGTACTTTCGTAATTGAGGGTCTAAATTACTCGACGAGAATTTGATGGCATGAAGCGATTTCATTTTTTGCGAAGAGATTTTAAGTGCTCGGGTAAACCACCTATTTCGAAGTATTTTTGGTTTATTCAAAAATCAACATTTTAAAATTCTTTGGAAGGATTATCCCAGAAGTGGTATTGTATTATACATATGGAGGGTTCAGAGCACAAGTGAACCAAGTCCATCACATTTGATTCCGAGCAATTGGCTCTCAAAGTTTTTTTTTCATAATCAATTCTGAGGTGCACCGTAGTAATAAATGTCATTATAGCTGAAACGGTTGTCCTTTCATTAAATAAACTGTCAACTAAAACAATCAGAATAATGGGTTTATGGACTTGGTTCACTAGCGCTCTGAAATAAATGAAAAACTGGGGCCAAGGACTTGATTCAAGCTGATATCCTGCGGCGTTAAAATGAACTAAGGACTTGGTTCACTGTAGCACTGAAAGATATTACTTTTACGCCTATTTAGCACGAAAAACCTCACAAAGTGAAAAAAATGAACTTGGTTCACTTGTGCACTGACCCCTCCATATCAGATTAAAGCCCTATTTGGGGCCTGTAAAGTGAGCGCACACCGTCCCTCATACATACAATAAGAAAACCTCTGAGTTATATATAGCCTTTTGAAAAATCTAGAATAGATTCAATTTTGAGCCTTATTATAAGCTCGTATCTCTGAAGTTATTGATCAATAAAAAATTGAAAAGCTGTACATTTTGTAATCTCACCAAGTACAACTTAGGCAATTCATTATTTTTGAGCAAATACACAATAAAAAAGTTAAACAAGTTATTTTTTTATTTTTCTCAAAATATTGTTTGGTATTTTTTTGGAAGGTTAGCTTTGAACGGAGTGGGAGATACTGGTAGAGCAAAACAGTTATAATATTATTTTGCCATGTTATAGTCTGGTGCACTTAATTCTTATAAGGTAGTAATGTTTGTTGGCTGTAACTGCGAGGTCATATCGCCTGCTAACAGAGCCCTCTTGCCTCGCTCTGATGAACATGAGCCCGACTCTGCTTGCCTCGAGCCATTTCCCTTGAGGAGACGCCACGCGCCATGGACAACAATGAGCCTCAGTACAGCTGATGAGTAATTTCTACCAACTAAAGAAAAAAAAAGTAACTTAAGATCCAGTATATACTAATATAGAGGGCGCCGGTAGCTCAGTGGTATGCGTGCTTGCCTTCTGAGCTCAAGAACGTGGGTTCGCAACCCGACCGAGGCCCTTAGTTTATTTTATCTGGGAGGTAAAATAAACATAAGCACGTCGTCCTTCGGATGGGACGTTAAGCGATGGCCCCGAGCCTGTACGATGTCAGATACTCCTTAAAGTCCCCCTACCCTAGTTGAATAAAAATTTAGGGTAGGCAAAATTTAGGACTCCCACAGTAGAGTCGGGCTCATATACACCAGAGTGACGAAAGAGCGCTCTGGTAGTATAGTTCATAGGCGGTAGGATCTCGTAGTTAAAGCCCAGGCATGAGTCATAAAACCTAACCTATACTAATATAGACAGATGAATGATACAATTGTATTTAATAGTTGATATTTTTTTATTAGTATCAATTAGGACATAATTAAAATATCTATTTCAAACCAATGCCAAATTAATACAGTTAATTACCTATTAAGTTATTAATCTATCGTTAATTTCCAAGAGTATCATATCACTACAGAAATATGTCAGTATATCTAAATTATATATTCCATGTCAAATCCATTATTTCATATCATATCCATGAACTTAAATTGCATTCTATTATCCTTATTACTATTTTTTTTGTTCTTTGGGTTTAATGGCCTTACATTCTTTAACTGGGACAAAGAGAACGGACCATATGGAAACCACTTAACTGTCCAAATACATTTCTGCAATCTATGTCAATAGTGGAAAGCTAATAAAATAAATAAGAACAAAGACATTGTTTAACTTAATTTCACAAAAAAGATATACATAAAGTGTACCGGTTTCACCTGAGTGACAACTTTTGAACTGTGTGCTAACGATAGCGTAAGCCTAAACCGGTACATTTTGTTTATGTATTTTTGTGAAGTTAAACTATAAAAGTTAGAATATAAAAGTCAAACAATGTTTTATTAGACAACATAAACATTAAAACAATATGAAAGTAAATATACTTATAAACGAAATGTACAAAACGTGTTTCGTTATAAAACTCCCGTCAATGTTATTAATTAAGAATAGGCTATATCGAAATTCCTAGCGGGAGGGAGAGTGGTGGGGGCCTAAGCATAAAGGTAGTGTTAGCTTATTAACGGATGATCGGATTGTCAAGGAATTTCACTTGTAGTTCATATTCTTATAAGTAAAATTGAAAAATTGGCTATGTGAAGTCACAAAATTCTAAACGAGAGAGAGGGGGAAATCATAAATTTTGATGGTATTTAAAATATAGCATTCCTGAAAATCAAAGTGAAACATGTGCTATATTGCTCCCCAAATTTAAAATGGGAGGGGTTTGCTTTTAACGGTTTATCATTGTCCTGTTTTCCACCGTTGCAAGACTATAGCTGAGGTGCCTAACGTTGCTAAGTACGTACTAGCTGGGTGACTACCGTTGCTCTGTACAGCTGGGTGACCATTGTAGCACGTCAAATACTAGCTGTGGTCACCAGCGCATCTAATCACTTACTAACTTGGTTGTCAGCCGTTGTAACGCACATACTATCTAGGTTGCCAAGTGTTGCTCAGCACATACTAGGTGGGGTCCGCTGTTGGTTCGCAATTATTAACTATAATGACCACCGCTGCTCGGCCTTCAAATCGTTTTCATACCGAAACAATGAACATTATTGTTTTTTTCCCGGGATTTGACTATATGCCTAATTCTATGTGAATAATTGAAAATAGTAACATCATGAATGTACTGTCGAAGAAATGCCTAGGAGTCGCATGAGAGATATTATGGGAAAAATTCAAAGTTCCCGGGCAACGCCGGGTAATCTATATATCTATATAATAAAAATGACTGGCTAATTTTGCTAAGCGCAAAACTCAAGAACGGCTGGACCAATTCGGCTAATTTTTTTTTTCAAATATTCGTTGTAGTCCGAGGAAGGTTCTTATGAAGAGTTTTTAGCTGTTAATTCAAGGGATGGCGATCTGAGATAGATTGATCGAACAATCGATGTTTGGGGTCGTAATAATCGATGTGAACAATGAATCAATCAAGTGAATCGATCTCAGACACCCTAAAATCATTTACTTACCGTTTCGTTTTATTCAGTTTTTAGTGCATGTTATTTTCTTGGCTGAATAAAACGTAATTACAACTCTTACTGTTTCGTTTTATTCAGTTTTTAGTGCGTGTTATCAGTTTTTAGTGCGTTTTATTTTCTTGATTGTTTTTAAATCTTCGCTTCTGGCAAGTTCCTCGATTTATCTTTGGTTGTCATCTTTGTCATTTACTTACTGTTTCGTTTTATTCAGTTTTTACATATCTACATCTATATAATAAAAATGATTGGCTAAATTTTGCACGGGAGGGGGGGTTGTGGAGGTAGGCCTTAGTATAAAGATACCGGTAACTCATTAACTAATAGTCGGATTGTCATGGAATTTCACATGTAGTATTCTAAGAAGCCAAATTTAAAAAAAGGATGTGTGAAGTCTCACAATTTGAAAGGGGGGGGGGGGGGCTAGGCCTAATATAAAGATAGTGATAGGTCTTTAACGGATGATCCGATTGTCATGGAATTTCACATGTAGTATTCTTAAAGGCCAAATTGAAAAATTCGGTACGTGACATCTCAAAATTTTGAACGGGAGGGGGGGTTGTTGGGATAGGCCTACATATAAAGATAGTGATAGGTCTTTAACGGATGATCGGAATGTCATGGAATTTGACATGTAGTATGCTTAAAGGCCAAATTGAAAAATACGCTATGTGACATCTCAAAATTTTGAACAGGAGGAGGGGTTATGGGGGGGGCCTAAGTATAAATATAGTCCTAGCTCATTAATGGTTGGTCGGATTGTCACGCAATTTGACATGTAGTATTCTTAAAGGCCAAATAGAAAAAAAAGGAGTGTGGCGTCCCAAAAATTTGGACGCGAGGGGCGGGGGTCCATTAATGCTGAATGAATCTCACATGGAGCTTTCAGATGGGAAATAGCCCTAATTTTAATAGGGTGGGTTTCCTAAGCATGTATTACCTTGAAGGTGCACCGTTGCACGGTAAATAATAGCTCTCACCAGCGTTCTTAAGCACAAAATACCTAGGGCATCCGCTGTTGTAAGGCACATACTAGCTGCGGTGCCCTGCGTTCCTAACTACGTACTATCTGTGTTGCCCAGCGGTCCTAAGAACTTAATAGCTGGTTGCACGGAGTTGCAAGGCGCATACTATCTAAGGTGCCCGGTGTTCTTAAGTAGGAAGCCCAATAGCTTTTGACAGAACGACGTCTGTCGGGTCAGCTAGTCTATATAATAAAAATCCGGTTATAACGATATTCAAGGGAACAAGAAAAATACATCGTTATATCCGGATTTATTTCTTCACTTTTAAATAGCAAACCAAACTAGATACGGGTTTTACATCGTTATATCCGGAAAGATGAAAGTTAGATCGCCTGGCTGCATTTCACGGGGGAACCAGACTACCTGATCGAGATGCTCAGCTTTAAGCAAGAGGCAGTGTTATCAACAGAATCATTTATGTTTATCAATAGAATCATTTATGATTATCAATAGAATCACTTATGTTTATCAATAGGTCATTTCATGTATGCATTGTAGATTTAGAATGACTAGACTGATGCATTGTAGATTTAAATAAACTTAAGCATGCCGTCCTTCGGATGGGACGTTAAGCGATGGTCCCGAGCCTGTACGATGTCAGATACTAATATGAAGATGACTGATGTAGTGAGAAGTGATTATTTCACAGGTTGTCAGGTACTCGTTAAAGACCCCTATTCTAGGTGAATAAAATTTAGGACTCCCAAAATAGAGTCGGGCTCATGTCCACCAGAGTAGATCTAACAGGGAAGGGATAAGAGCATTCGATGCTTAGCTGGCTAGGGGTACACAACAACCCTTCCAATATATCTAGATCTGTCTATGGTTGACTATCATCGTTTCTGGTTGCTGCCTATTTACCGACATTGCTGTCCTAAGGTGTTTTTCAGAAAATATGTGAAAACGGTACCACAAAGCCCATCTATATTCTTTATTTTTGTCTTGACAATATTAGTTCGAACCAAACGGAAACTTATTTTATCTTTACATGTGTTGTCTAATGAGCTCAGAATCGCGAGTTGGAAATCCTGACGCGGCTCTTAGTTGTGTTAACTGAGAAGTACAAAATAATCTTGAGCACGTCGTCCTTCGGACCGGACCTAAGTGATAGTGACGAACTTTTTAGACGTCAGGTACTCGTTAAAGACCCTTAACCAAGGTAACTGGGAAGGGAAAAAAACCTTGAGCACGCTGTCACTCGTAGTTGAAGTCCGGGCATGTGGCAAAATAACTAAGTCGTAAGTCTAACTTATGGTTACCTATCATCGTTTTTGGTCAATAGCTATCCACCAACATTGCTGTCTTAACGTGTTTTTTCAGAAAATATGTGAAAACAGTACCACAAAGCGATGAGTCATAATAACCACAAACAAACTTACTTTTTTTGGTTCCATAATAGATTTTTTTTTTTAGTTTAAGTACCTACGTCTGTTTACTTGCATTCGAATAAACTGTTTTGTTCGTTTTGTGAATTAAAGTTATTCTAATGTTATTCCCTAAGAACGTTCAAGTTCGGCTAAACTCTGGTCAATAAGAATTCATAGAAGATAACACGCTTCAGAGGAGCCATAACTCCAGAGCAGTGGTCGGCAAACTCGTTAGTCAACACAGCCAAATATCAAGAGTTCAACCATTGAAATTTCTTTTGAGAGCCAGTCAAGAGGCCAAAAAGCCGCACGTGGCTCGCGAGCCGCGGTTTGCCGACCACTGCTCTAGAGATTTGAGAGTCGGTCAGTCAGCTGTTTCACGGATTTAGTGTACAGTGACCAGTTAGGAAGTTAAGATGTAAATTGTTATTTTCAGTGTTCATCTGAGCCAATTTTCTAGTATTTGGTTGTGAATTGACTTTTTAAAAAGAAAGTCATGTTGTTTCTTTTGTACAAAGTTAAATTTTGTTAGTTATATGAAAACAAAGTTAGTTATCTTGTGACATTTTGAGTTTTGTTTGAGTATAGTGAATAAAGAGTTACTCATTTGTGTCATTTATTTATTAAGTCACAAGTAAACTCTGAAATTAAAATTCCGTGACAGTATTAATTTATAAATAATATTTCTTTGTTTCAGATGGTTGTTCATATTATATTTCTTGTGTCCAGTTTACTTATCAACAAGGTCATATCTGATGAACTTCCTACACTCAATGAAATTTCAGGTAAACTCATATACAGGTTTACTAGTCATGTATTTATACAATTAACTGTACTACTCGACGTTTCCAATTTATTTAAAGAGGAAAATGTTCAATACATAAAAATAAATACAAGCGAAGTATACAAATGTAAAGATAATGGTTTGATGATGGTGATATTTTGTTGAGTCCATTCCAGTGTCGCGGGAAGGGGTTGGGGTACCCCCCGGGAAGAAAAGGCGACTGAATTTCGAGGATGGTGGTCAAATCTGGAAATAAATATATAAATAAAAAATTGGATGCATAAGTAATTATTTTCTTTTTGGTGAGGGAAGACGGGAACGAATGATTGTAAAAAAACAATTTTGTTCCGAATTTCTTTAATATTTTTTTTTTTAGGCCCTTATTTACATAAGTTTAGATTTACAATATTGTGATATATATATATATATATATATATATATATATATATATAAAATATATAACAAAACGGTTGTAGATGGCCAAGCTTACAAAATTTATTAAGAGAGATCATTCGAAGGAAAATTAAGGAAGAAAATGTTAGGAAGGAAAAGTTAAGAAGAATTTAGAAAAATGAGCAGTGCATCGCTGAATGCCGCGAGCGAGGGGAGCGCACGAGCATGCGCGGGGAGAACATTCCAAGCTCTTGCTCCAGCAACAAAATAGGAAAAAATAGTAAGAGTTATGGTTTGCGTGACACTGCCGTAAAAGGAAGAGTCTTTTGTTGGCTGTGAAGAGAAAGAAATTTAAGAGATATCCTTATAAACTAGTTTCATATGTAAGGTGTAGAAGTGAGTATATATCACAGACAAGAATTGAGATATGTGACATCTAGGAGAAAGATTAAGGACGTTTAGGTTAGAGTTGTTAAAGGAATCTTTCAGTCAGGATGTACTGATAGTGAAAAAAAGAACAGAGGGCAACAGTATGTGAAAATGGCAAAATTAGTGATTTGATTGGTTTCCGACGTCCTGGGTATTGCCGGACCAAACCATCTCAGATTTGAACAGTGAATAATATATATATATTTTTTTTACGGACTGAATGTACATGAGCAACCCAGGACAAGTCGGACGAAGATAAGAGACATCCAGCATGGATGAAAACCTACTATGCGAATATGGGTTATGAGGTGCATTAATATTGAAATGGCAAAATTAATATGCAAGATGTTAATAGTTGATAGAGGTGGCTTGTAAATCGAACCAACAAGAATTTTAAGTCCATGGCCGAGTAATTCAACAAATATAAAATCAATATTAGGGTTAGTAGAGCTGAGAATAAATTTAAATTTTTGATGTAAATAAATGATCACTCCACCACCTCTATGTTTGCGACGATCGCTTCTGACAATATGATAATTAGGAGTGCTAATTTGTTTGGGTGATAAGATTTTAACCAGGTAAAACTTTCAGTCGCTCAAGAGAATGTACTGATAGTGAAAGAAAAAACAGAGGGCAACAGTATCTAAAAAATGTTAAAATTTGTGACATGATTAATTGTTGTTTTGTTTCTTAATTTTTCTTTCGAGTGCTGAAAGCCTCAATATTGTCTTAAGAATATAAATTAACTTCCCAGAACTAGGTAACAGCATATAAATAAGCAACATATGAATAATATAAAACAGGTAAGTGGTGGCAGACATCTTTTCTAATTCCGAATGTACTCGATTACAGAGGAGAACCCTGTAGTCATCAACGAGGAGCTTCACACTTTGCCGGACAACAGGTAAGCCTACTAGATCCTTCTCAATTTTAAAATGTAGTTTTTTAGGTTATGCAGCTCTATAGTGAAACTTCTATAGAAAGATTCTTCTATTTCATCAAATGTTTTGATCTTTTAGAAATGTCAGTATAGATTAAGAAAATATTAAACTAAATTGACTATAATTGAGGGCAGAATCAGACATCCAAAATAAGGAAAAAGGGTTTTCATGTCACAAACCGAAGTTGGAAGTTTGTGACAATCTATCAAGTTTGTTATATTCCCCCTATTTAGTCATACTATGCCTTACGTTAAAATTAATAACGTTATAAAAATTAGTCAAGAGTGTCTATACGAAAGAAAAATCGTAAACGTTTAAAAATGATTAAATTAAACATTTTTTTCCTTCTGCTTGCAGTTTATTTTGTCGCCTCATATTCACTAAGGCTGAGGGTATATTTTTTCTTTTGATGTTCCAGTAGTGAAGCTGTGATTGGACGAGGCCATGTTCAGGGGGGTCAACCCCCACAACTCTGCCAAAGGCCTGTCTACGGCCCATGTACGAGCAGATACCGGAGCTATGACGGCACCTGCAACAACCTAAGGTTCCCCACCTTGGGAGCCACCTATACACCCTACAGCAGGCTCCTACCTGCACATTATTCTGACGGTAACACACTATTATATTAAACTGTATTTTCGAACTTTAAATAAATATATAAAATATAATAAATATATATATATGTATTGTTTAAAATCAAGATAAAAAAATTACACAATGTTGACAGACCGTAAGGTTTCTTTTTTCTGCCTCTAAATGCTGACAAGAAATTATTTAAAAAAAATAGTGTTCACCTACGGAACCCTTCACTCTGTGATCTGATGACACATTGTAATGTTTTACCAGGCATCCACCTACCCCGAGTCTCCGTGAAGGGCGGTGCTCTCCCTAGTTCTAGGGTTCTCAGCTCTGTTCACCTACGGAACCCTTCACTCTGTGATCTGATGACACTTTGTAATGTTTTACCAGGTATCCACCTACCCCGAGTCTCCGTGAAGGGCGGTGCTCTCCCTAGTTCTAGGGTTCTCAGCTCTGTTCACCTACGGAACCCTTCACTCTGTGATCTGATGACACTTTGTAATGTTTTACCAGGTATCCACCTACCCCGAGTCTCCGTGAAGGGCGGTGCTCTCCCTAGTTCTAGGGTTCTCAGCTCTGTTCTCTTCCCCCAACAGTTCTCCGATGATCCTGTCTGGACCCTGGACGCCATGCAGTGGGGCCAGGTCATTTCCCATGATATGTCCTTCTCTTTAGGAGACCCTCAGCTGGGTAAGTACACAGTTAAACTACTCCTGATAATTGTAATTGCGAATAACTAAAATTGTGTGACTTCATAGTGTATTATTTAGAACCATATGAGTAGAAAGAAATTTAAAATGCGCCCATTTTTGGGAATGTTTTGAAGATTATATTAATGTTATCAAATAACCTCATTTTATGGCTCGAGAATGAATTGGAAAGCGTTCTTTTGATTAATTTTAGTATATCAGAAATACTGATAATAGTTGCAAAAGTTTATGAACTCCTGGGAATATTACTACAGTTGTAGAGGATCCTTTTAGCGAGGGGTTTGAAGCTTACCTACAGCCCTGTATAAATGTAATAGTAATACAGTTGTTGACGAATTTCAGGACCGATGCCTGACCAGTGCTGCACCCCAGACGGCCATCTTCGATTGAACCCTCAACAGAACAGCAATCAGTGCTACCCCATTCTGGTCGCCAAGAATGACCCTTGGTACTCCCAGTTCGGCATTTCTTGTATCGCCTTCGTTCGATCTGGCACCAACGTTCAGTTGGGATGTGCCCCTCCCAATACTCCTCACCAACAGGTATTACTCCTCCCTTTCTGCACCGAATAAAGAAAACCAACTTTTTTTTTTTTTTTTGAACGGGTATTTCATAGTTGAAAGTCCAACCCCTTCCTTACCTACCTGATATACCGAGGGCGTAGGTAGTTCAGAGGTAGCATGCTAGCCTACTGCGCTCAAGATCGCGGGTTCGAAACCCGGCCGAGGCTCTTAGGGTTTTTATCTGAGAGATGAAAAACCTTCAGCATGCCGTCAATTGGATGAGACGTTAATTGATGGTTTCAAGTCTGTGCGATGTCAGATACTCGTTAAAGACCCCTCCTTAGGTTGCTAAACCTGTGTAGGCAAAATTTAGGAATCCCACATTAGAGTCAACAGGGAAGGGATAAGAGCATCTGTTGCTAGATCGGCCCTCCCAATATATCTACTACTCACCTGATGTATGATTCGAACGCAGAAATTATGTCTTAGCGTATTACTAAACCTGACGATAGTGCAACGCCAAAACCGGTAGGTTGTATATACAATTTTTATGAACTAAATAATATTTCAAAAAACTAATTTTGTTTTATTTACTTTTATAAAGCTGTAGTTTTTTTTTCGAGCTATCTTAATTTATGAATAGAACAAACTTATTTTTGAAATATTGTCTATTCCACTAAAGATATATACATATACAACTACCGGTTTCGGCTTTATACCATCGTCAGGTCTAGTTGTGAACTAAGTCAGTTTGCAGAGAGCGACCCTTCAAATACATCTCAGGTCAAAGGGTGCTATTAAAACTTGGGAGTCCCCCGGCTGTACCGTTAGCTAACTCATGAAATATTTCTTAACAAAACCTAGTTCTAAATTTACATAAAACAATATTACTAGACTAATCGTGGCAAAACAACAAATAAATAAGTACAAATACAAATAAATAATAAAAATAGAAATAAAATTAATAATAATATTAAGATTTAGATAACCGACAACCGACTACAACAGACACGGTAATACACCCATCTTCTAACTGTCCTTCCAGTTACAAATACGCGGCCTTTTATTCCATGTTCCACCGAGCCTACTCAATTCCAATGACCAAACAATCAAAAGATAAAGAACTTAAGATTATTAAGGAAATAGCCAAAAACAATAGCTACCCACAAAAAACAATAAATAAAATTGAAAAGAAGGTCAAAAATCATAATTTTAGGAACAAACTGACCAAATTAGAAACACAAAATAAAGTTTATAATAAATGGGTCAGCTTAACTTACCACGGAAAAATTTCAGAAAGAATAGGTAAAGAGTTGAAAAAAGAAGGTTTCAATATCGGGTTTAAAACTATCAATCCCATAAGCCAGTGCCTAGAGAGAGGTAGGGACAGAACAGATATTGAAAATAGAAGCGGTGTTTATAGTCTAGAATGTGCAACGTGCAATCAATTATACATTGGACAGACAGGACGTCGTTTTAGGGAAAGAATTAAAGAACACACGGCTGAAATAAAGAACCGAGGAAACCGTTCTACATTCGCGACCCACATAATTGACAATAGCCACACTTTCGACCCATCTACAGGCATCAAATATCTCCACTATTGCTCAAAAAGCAGGCTACTTAATAACTTAGAGCAATTAGAAATAAATAAAGCTACCAAAAGGAACATTTGCATGAATGACCAAATTTATTTCAACTATTCCCCTTTGTTAACACCCTGAACCAGTTCTGTTTCCACATATATGTTTGTATTATCTGTAATTAATATTTGGTTCCACATGTATATTTAATGTTATCTAAATCTTAATATTATTATTAATTTTATTTCTAATTTTATTATTTATTTGTATTTGTACTTATTTATTTGTTGTTTTGCCACGATTAGTCTAGTAATATTGTTTTATGTAAATTTAGAACTAGGTTTTGTTAAGAAATATTTCATGAGTTAGCTAACGGTACAGCCGGGGGACTCCCAAGTTTTAATAGCACCCTTTGACCTGAGATGTATTTGAAGGGTCGCTCTCTGCAAACTGACTTCACAACTAGACCTGACGATGGTATAAAGCCGAAACCGGTAGTTGTATATGTATATATCTTTAGTGGAATAGACAATATTTCAAAAATAAGTTTGTTTTATTAATTTATTACAAGTTTCCACAATATGTCGTTCCTCAACTTAGAAGTTATCTTAATTTATTCAGTTTTATAAAACTTTTTGAAATATTTTTTCAAGAGTTTTTAATTTATCTATTATTTAGGTATCTTTAAATGCTTGAATAACATTTATTCTAAGTTTGCGTATCGACAAACTGATTCGTTTCACACTAAATGAGGTGTCCCGTGTTGCGCAGCGCACTACCAGCTTGGCCGGCACAATATTAGCTAGGGGACGGTGGGGAGGACTATGGGCGGACCAATACTCAATACTAGCTGTCCTCAGCTAGCAGTAGGCTGTGGCTCGGCATTAAACTTGTAAAATTTGCGCCATGAAAAAGTATGAAGTTGCATTAGATACCTACCGAAAACAGTTACGTTACACATACCGGTCGTTGTGCAGCTCGTAACTGAACATTATATAAAAATTATACAATTCAGAAAAAAAATGTTTCTCAAACGTCAATATTCTTTGTCCGAAAATTCGAAATGAGTGTTTTCTTTACAAAGTTTATTTTTTGAAATTATGAATCTTATAAACATTTTGCTCGCAAAAACCTAAAACCAATTATTTTTCTAATTTCCAATTTTAGATCTAATTACCTACTACTTTTATTTCGGTACTTTTTCTGAAAGAGACCTCTTTGTTTTCGAGATAACAAAAACAAGATTTTTTTGCAGTTTTGCTTGTGTCACCCCAATGGGAAACGTTTTATGTGCTCATCGCCCCCGATATGTTAGTATGATATGTATATAAAAATATGTCAATAATTTATTAACAGTTGTAATGTTTAGTTGGTGAAAGTGTCGCACTACATGGACGCGTCTCTGTTGTACGGCTCCTCGGTGCAGGAGGCACAATCTCTTCGACTGGGGAAGGGTGGTCGTCTACTAGTGGAGGTGAGGAATGGTCGCCAATGGCCTCCATCTGCCTGGAACAAGACTGTGCTCTGTGAGGTCCGCTCCGAAAGGGAACCCTGCTACAGATTTGGTAATCATCAATATCCACCTTGGAACAATAACTGATGGCATATACAACTGTTAACTTGTTAAATTATTCGCTATGTCATAAAATAGACCAATCAGCAGCCTATTTGTACTGGCGGAACGCATTGCGCACTTGGTTTTCAAGTTGCCAGCAGCGTAATGCATTATGTTAACGCTGGCCGCTTATAAAAAATAAAGTAATATATAATATAGTAATGAAAATAAATAAGAAATGCGAACATTGTAAGACAAGGACGCACTGTGTAATTTTCAAGGTAAATTGATTTTCTTTTTTAAATTGACTATGATTTCATAGTTCTTTTTGTCCAAGAACTCATCAAATCCCGTTTTTACAAGTTCCATACGAAACTACTTCCTCAAAAATCCTCATACCAACATTTTGAAAGTCTTTGATTTTCGTATCTTCACTAAACAGAAAATCCTCAGAATTCGAGAGGTCCAAGTTCAGACATTGGTTGGAATGACACAATAGTGTAACATCTCAAAATATCGTTTTATCATGTATTGGTTAAGGTTATAATACTATTTTATAAAGTTTTAGTCTTGCACTTTTTTCTTTATTAGTATATTATTTCTTAAATAAAGGAAGCTACATCTGCCATGCTAACAGAGGCCATACCAGTCCGTCCTGTAGACATCAAGCAAGCACTCAAATTGGCCATCAAACATAAATGGCAAAAGCAATGAAAAGAATTTCTGAAATCGGTTAAAGGAGTCGACACTCCTGATGTGACGTCCCTTTCCCGATAAGAACTTGGTTAACTCATGCTCACATTTTGTGCCCACCGAGATGTCCACTATGCAAGGAAGAACTTACTGTCTTCCACATACTACAGTCCTGTGAAGCTTTCAAACCCTACCGAGAAAGAGATGGATTACCTCATGACTTTAGAGTAGTGCTGAAAGATGGCTCGGCCTACAGACCACAGCTGCTGCAATTCTTGCGCAACACCGGACTGTATCACCAACAAATTATATTGTGCCAGTCGTGGAGGAATAGAGCCTCTCGCCTACTACGGGTGACTGGAGGTTGGTGGAGGACCACGCTGCCAGGAGGACGGAGGTGCGGTGGACAGGATGCTCCCACCCAGGGGGATAGTCTTAGCCACAATATGTCACCCAACATATTCTATAATAATAGTTGTGCTAGCGCTAATGGGTCTCTGAAGTCGATGCACCTAATAGAAAAAAAATATATATATATGCAAATTAAAATTATTGTATACCGTCTTATTCTATTTTTTCTATAGAATTCAGGGTAATGTTAGCTAAAATAGTTGTAATGTCTCAAAATTTAAATTTTGAATACAGGATGAATGGTAGTGTTATATAATAACACCATCTTTACAATCTAACTTTGTATGTTCATAACTCACTGATTTGCGGAAAATTAAATGGTGCCGCCCTTATGGAGTTATGAATTTAAATATATTTTCATGTTGATACATTTATTACAACGGCAGTTATTAGAGTTTTTGTGTTGTCGTCCCCTAATCTCCCCTTTCCTTTGGTCGCCTTGGCTGAAAAATAATAGGTGTTCCTCGAAGGACTTGTGGATACACATACAAAATTTCGACAGACATTGTTTTTTTTATTTTTCGGAGTTTTGGAAAACATGAAATTCCGCTAAAAACTCAATATTGAATATCCGGTTACATAACTTCCCGTATACTTGGTATAGTAGAAGAAGTAAAAAAAAAAACCAAAAAAAAACCTGACTTTTGAATATGAATATTACACTTAATATAAAGAAATGTGTTACCTTGTTATGTAGGGGACGAGCGGGGAAACCAAAACCCACAGCTGACAATTCTACAAGTGCTCTTGTTGAGGGAACACAATCGTATCGCAGACGTCCTGCGGTACCTCAACCCTCACTGGAGTGATGGCAAGCTGTACCAGCAGGCCCGAAAAATACTCATCGCTGAGTACCAGCACATCAACTATGAAGAATGGTTGCCGATATTTTTAGGTATTTTTTTTTTAACTTTCCCATATCCTTATTATTAATTATTTTATCTGAGAAATATAAAATATGATAGATATGGACTGTGTGAATGTTTAGGGATATATTTATACAACAGTACTGTCTTTTCGCAAGACCGAGCAATTCTCTTGGTTTTTTTTGTTGTTTTTAGTGTTCCGTAGGTCGACGAAGTGCATCTATGCAACCCTGTTAACGAAAGTTTCGACTTTTGTATGTCTGTCCCTCCCGATATCTGGGAAACGTTTGAAACTGTATTTGTATGCGTCAATCCAAATAATATTATCAAATACCTGGATAATAATATGATATAAAAAATAAAGATTGATTAAGGTTCGAAAATGATAAAAACTATTATTTATTTATAGCGAATGAAAATTTAAAGGTGAACAAAAAGAAAACCTCTTACACTTCATTTTTATTTTATTTTTCAGTTGGCAAAATGAGAATAAAATAAAGTAAACAAAACATTGAATGACTAAAAATAAAATTTCACTTAATAATGGTGAATGGTGAAAAGTATAATGTGTTTAAATAAGAAAAAAAATGAAAGCTCTTAAATTTGTAATATAATCAGTCCTTATAGGATAAGTGAAGTTTAGGTGATGAGTTGAGTACCGCTAGGTGATGAGATGGAGCCACTTGGTGATGAGATGGCCTTCTGGGGTAATATGCAGTTAGTTTGTTATTATGACTCATGCCCGGGCCTTAACTGCAAGGTCATTTCACCTACTTCCAGAGCGCTCTTTAGTCACTCTAATGCCCATGAGCCCGTCTCTACTATGGGAGTCTTAAATTTTGGTGTTTAACCGGTGGGGTTTATGAGGGGCATAAGTAGAGCCTAATGAGGAGATGTAGACTTAACAATAACAGTAAAATATATATATATATATATATATATATATATATATATATATATATATATATATATATATATATATATATGTATGTATAAGTGGCGCCTCTCGCTCAAAGGCCGAAGAATTGTCATTTCCTTCTACCAATATTGAGACCTCGACAGATGTTCCATTTCGGTTACGGATCGTTTGACCGTAAAGTTTGATCTTTTTAGCAACTGATAAATTAACACGAACTGTTGCTACGCCGTGTTTCTACCATGCATATTATAAGAACTGAGGCGAAAATAAAACATTGAAACCTCAGAACAGAACTGGAGTTGTTGACAAAATTTGCTATTTCTGCTGTCTCTGTTTTGTTTCAGTTTCCATTTTGATTCATTTGCATTTAGTTTTGTATCAAACTGCAAAGTGTAGTTCATCTTGTAATTTCTTTTGCTAACCTGTTTGTTTACGGCTGGTTTCAGGACGAAACAACACTCTGAAGTACGGACTGCGTTACGAAACGGACGGCTATGTGAAAGACTATAGAGAAGACGTGGACCCTAGTGTTTTGAATGAGCATGCCAACGCAGCTTTCAGATACTTCCATACTAACATTCAGAGTCAAATGAAGTCAGTATCATATTCACTCAACATGTTACAGAACAATTCTGAAGCTCCCCTCATAGTACCCCCCCCCCCCCCCCTCCCCCCAAGGTGACTAAAGAGCGTTCTTGGTAGTAGGCAATATGACCTCGATGTTAAAAGCCCGGACATGAGTCACAGTAACTAAGGCCAACCTCACATTAGGCAATTCCGAAGCGACGCGACTAATACTCAAGTATCTTGAGGGTATCTTAGAAGTCACTTCCTATGTTGAGTGGTGGGGAGACACAAACGACGCCACTCCCAGGAGACGCGTATCCTACCCGTATCCTACCAGTCTCAAGCGACCTACTAGGAAGGTCGCCCGTCCCTTGAGTCTCCTGCGTCGCCTCGCCATGGCTAGTGAACCCCATATCGCCACACCTCATCAAATGGATCCATCGACTTCCGCAGAGCACATTGAAGATGGAATTGATCCCAAAAGCCGTGGACCAATGTCTTTTTCACAATTGCTTTCAGAAACTATTTTAGATGAGCGTGATGAAATGCCACTAATGTAATTAATCTTAAATAAAAATTTAATAAATTACTTACCTCAACGTGATCAAGATTCTTTCTTCTGTACTCACACATTCCCGCATTTGTGTGTTCCTCTGTCTTATGGATGGAGAAACAATGCCAGTGTAGGAATGATTCTTTCGTCATTCGGTAGAATGCTACGAACTTGCAATCCGACTTTTCCAGCTCTTTAGCAACAACAAATAAACTGCAGTTAACATTCCTTTCGATGAAAGGATGGCGCCATAATCTTCGGATTTTCCTTTTTCTGTAATAATAATAATAATAATAATAAGCAACAACGACATCTTCACTTGAAGAATCTTCACTTGACATGGTGAACAACTCAGCTTCTCGCCACGGCTAATGGAGACTGAAGAGATCCTAGTCGCTGCACAGTATCCTCAGTGTGAGGAGAAGAGTTGCCTATGGGTAGTATACCCACAGGCAACTCAAATGGTTGATACTTGAGTATCAGTCGCGTCGCTTCGGAATTGTCTAATGTGAGGTTGGCCTAACTCTAAAAAGAACTCGAATGTTCGATATGTAGAAGTTCATTCTTGAATATGTCCGAATACATTTCTGCGATCTGTGACGATACAGTGGAAAGCTAATAAAATAAATTAAAACAAAGGACTTGTTTATCTTTTATATTGTCTAATTTCACAAAAATATATGCATACATCAAGTGTACCGGTTTCGGTTTACGCCATACCCCAAAAGTGAACTTTGTGCTGAGGATGAAGTAACCCGAAACCGCTTCACTTTATGTATACATTTTTGTGGAATTAAGACTATATAAAATTTAAACAAGTTCTTTGTTTTTTATTAATTTCTGAAAAATCAATTTATTGATCAGATTTTGAATAGTTTTTATATTTATTTTTTATTTTTGCCGAGATATTGTGAAACTCTTAATAAAAAACTTATTTTTTTTAAATACCTGTTGTCTATTTCACAAATTATTCATAAAAAATGGGAATACTTGGGTTTCTTTATATTTTGATTTCATTTTGGTTTCAATCTTCGAAATGTAGGCTCTCACAGGTAACACTCTTAAATAGACGTGTCTTCAGAAGTTAAAAAAAAATGCCTTCGGAAATGTATCCATCATACAATATTTGTTAAGTCATGACTGAAGATGGTAGTAATACCGAAAGTACTGCCATATTTTATATATAATTTGTGAAATAGACAATATTTAAAAAAATGTACGTTTTTCTTTATTTTTTTGAATATATATTAGCTTTTATTTTATTTGTACTTCTAAGTCGTTTAACACGAACCTGATTATTTCTTCTAAATAAATAAAAAAACACCAAACCTGTTTAAAGAGTGCATCTTATAGTGGCAGTGCATTATAACAAACTATAAGACTTAGTATGCATTCCTAGGTTTAACCCCCAACTAAGCCTTCTGATTTGGGAGGAGTTTTTTTTTCACGTGGTTGTAGATTTCCTAGAGGTGATAACACTCTTAGACTGTCGTCTTGAGAAGTTCAAACAAGTGCCTTCGGAAATGTAACCATCATATTATCAATTATAAGACTGTAGACTACAGTGGCCACACTATGGAGTAGTACAAGACCCTCTGTGGTATTATCTTATATTGCAGACTGATGGGGGAAGGCCGAGACTTCCACGGGTTTCTGCGACTTAGCGACCACTACAACCGACCAGGGATCATAGAGATTGGTAACAACATGGACTTCCTCACTGTAGGTCTCTCCACTCAGCCCCAGGAGGATATCGACCCCTTCCTCAGTGGAGAGGTAATCCATATAGAGAGTAATGACTTGGACAGTCCTTGACCAAAATTGATTTTGGTGACCAAAAATAGCTAGATTTGTAGCTGTGAATTTGACTTTAAGACATAAAATTAAAAATCAAAATTCCTCACCTTCAGGTACAAATAACTTATATCTTTCTTACTTTCTGTAAGTTCCTGCATTCCCGGGATAGATTCTATAAAAAAAAAAAATTAATTCTTACTGAATTAAAATTGTTATATTTTAGTACGTTTCAAATGTACTTGGATGAATTAGTTTTCATGATATGCACACTATGATTTTAAATTTACGAAGTTACGAGGGTAAAAACTCAAAAACCTATTCTGAAAATTCATTATTACTTATGATACAATAAATAAAAGAATATCGTATTTTTTTTTTTTTTTTTTTTTTTTTTTTTTTTATAATTTATTACTTTACTTATAATTTTATTGCTGACATCTTGTTGTTTTCACATGGCAGTATAGTTCGTAATTGAGCTGTTGTCAATAAAAAAAAAAAATATCGTAGGTGGATACTTAAAAGATCTGTTGGGCTGATGTTCTTATGTGCGATTTTTGAAGTTCCAAGGTCTAGACTTCATCTATCCAATATCGGCGGGTGAGGAGCACAAGAAAATACTTTTTCTATTTAATTTGAAGGGGAACCAACTCAAAAGGGATATCCATAGGATGAAAAAGACGTACGTTCTGAAGAAAAACTCTATGAAGACAAGTGATCATCATAGAACACACTGTGGGATTATGTTCCAATAAATAAAGCAAACTTCTTTTTTGAAATATTGTCTATTTCACAAAAAAATGTAGGTAAACATGAATTACCGGTTTCGGCATTACACCAGAGTTGGGCAAAAATCAGCTTTAACTAATAGCTAAAAACTATAGCTAAATTAGCTGTAGTTGTAATGGACTAAGAGCTAAAGATCAGTTGTTATCTGTTTACCCATAGTTGATTCTTGTAAATAAATTAGCTATTAGCTGAAATATGTATCTTTACAACTACAAACTAATAAATAACATTGTTAATTGTATATTTTGAAGTAATAACTAAGCATTAAATATCAAATAGGAAGATAAAATATAATTACTGTTTACTTTATGGTTTTATATTTGGTTTGTGGACAGTTTAATTTGTCAGCATATCGTATTAATTAAAAAGTGGTTAAATGACTGATTTTTTTAAGTATAATTTTTCACGCTGAATAAAATGAAAACACTCTCAACTTGCCACTTCAAATTTTGAGCAATATAGGCGTTTCGAGTTTTATTACAAGCGAAAGAAATAACGAGTTATTTTTGAGTTAAATTTTTTCCCTCAACAATAATTATTATTATGAGGTGATCTTTAATCTATAGTCAAGTAAATCAGAGATATTTCTTGAAAAAATCACAAAATGATTTTCAAATTATAAGAATAAAAATCTAGTCATGATATGATTTTTTCCCCCAAAGCAAATAATGCTCACATTCAACCCCTTGCTAAAAAAACAGGTAAGGAAATAATTAGTTGTTAGTTATTAGTTGGCAGCTAAAGCTAATTAGTTTAAGTTCACATGACAGCTATTTTCTATAGCTTGAAACAATTAGCTGTTTATTTAAACTAAAAGCTAATTTAGTTGTAAAAATTAGCTGTGTGTCAACAGTTAATAACTAAATTAACTGCATTTTTATCGCAACTAATGCTGTTTAAGCTATTAGCTGTAGTTACACCTTAGCTAACTAAAAATTAGCTAGCTAATGCCAAACTCTGCATTACACCATCGTCAGGTCCTAGTTTATCTATACATTTCTTCTGGAATAGACAATATTTCAAAAAGAAGTTTGTTTTATGTATGTATTATTGTTTCCACAATATGTTCGTGTTTCTCAACTGTCTGTACGTTAGAATCATAATTAACACGCTTATTTAATTTTTTATTAACAACATTGTTATTATTGACATAAATTTAATTATTAACAGAAATGTTCAATGTCTAATTTTTTTTTGAAATTTTGTTGCATATATCATTAGAATGCTCTACTCCCCCTAAACCACTCATTTTATGATTTTGACCAAATTTGCTAGGTATATCATTTTTAATTTTGAATAGTATATTTTCAATTTGGGTTTTTAAGTATAATTATTCAATGTTAACACGTACCTATGTATTCGAATTTTGTTCCTTCTGGGTTGTGTCTACATGAATGAATTATACTAACAATAAGACAAATCCCTCATCCCCAGCAGTTGTTCTGAGAAATGTTCCAAAAGACGTATATAATTTATAAATAATTAATATTATTATAACTTTGCCCAACAGATTACCAACAATCTGTTCAGAAATGGGAAGCCGTACGGTCAAGACCTGCAGGCCCTGGGGGTGCAGCGAGATCGGGACCATGGAATCGCCTCCTACAATGACTACAGACAGTTCTGTAAACTACCCCGAGCCAAGAAGTGGAAGGACTTTACCGATTACATCAGACCTCAGGTATCAACATCCGAGACCACCAGTAAACCAATGATTCACCTCATCTTACCATACCAATTATATTGTAATATGAAGATGGCTGATGTAGTGAGAAGTGATTATTTCGCAGGATGTCAAATATAAGGTAGTCTGACCGCTCACAGATTTTTATTTAAGTAATGCTAGCCGGCTATCGAGGTTTCCCTCATCATCAGGCAGTCTACAAAAGAACCATTCTTAATAATATGTAATATAAATAGCAAATAAATAATTAAAAACACAATTTTTGATAAAACATACCTGATAAAATTTTTTGAATAAAACTAAATAATAAAAACAAATAAATAACAATCTACAACAACAAACATTAACAATTTAAAATATCATGGATGGGGACAGACGAGTTGTTCCTGTCCACCATCTGAGTCACAACTGGGAGAACGGTGTAGGTGAGACTGGACAAACCTCCCATCCCCTCTCTAGAGTTGAGGAGGGGGGACTCTCTCTTCCTCCTTTCCAATTTGATTTCGATACTTTCCAACGTATTCATCTTTCTACTTTTTTGGACATGATGCAGTAACGAGACTGAACCGGCCTCATGTCCTGTGTTCTGGAGGTGTTGGAAAAATTCAGAGTCGCCCCTCCTCAAATGTTCCCTCACTCTAGTCCTCAGCTTCCGGCCTGTCTGCCCAAGATAAAAACATTCACAGCCTTTACAAGTAATCCTGTACACGCCGGATTTGTCAGGGAGGTCCACACGATCTTTGGTTTTTGAGAGCATCCCCTTAAGAGAAGTCCTACTTTTGAAACCCACATTCACATCATCTCTATTTATTACCCGAGATAATTTCTCAGAGAGTCTGGGGAGGTACGGCAGAACACACCAGCCACCCCTGTCATCCCTCTCCTTAGTTTGGCTACACCCTCCGTACACTGATGTTACCATTTTCTCCTCCGTCTTTCTTTTCAATATACTGTCTACCAGGTCGGTTGTGTAACCATTAACGACGGCGAGGTGTCTGATGTGCTCCAACTCTCTTTCGTAGGAGTCACGGGAAACAGGGAGTTTGAGTAGTCTGTCTATGAAAGAGTGAAAGGCTGCATGTTTATGTTTTGTGTGATGAGATGAACTGTTTGGTATTAATGTTTCTGTACTGGTGGGTTTCCTGTAAATGTCGAAGGTGTAGCTCTTGTCCTGTTTTGTGATTTGTAGATCCAAATAATTAATACTATTGTTTTGTTCTAGGTCTATGGTGAATTTTATAGTGTCTGTAAGTGAGTTTATGTAGTCGTGTAAGCTGTTTAGTTCAGTATTGGTTCCCGTGAACTCCACCAAAATATCATCCATGTACCTCGTCCAGAGCGCTATTTTCTGGAAATGTGGGTTTCTGGGGTTCATTATAAACTCCCTCTCCAACCAATCCATGTAGACCTCCGCTGCTAGAGGACTGAAGGGGGAACCCTTCCTCCCTTTCACTCCAGGGAGTCCTAAATGTTGCCTACCCTAAATTTTTATTCACCTAAGACAGGGGTCTTTAACGAGTACCTGACATCGTACAGGCTCGGGACCATCCGAAGGACGGCGTGCTTAAGTTTATTTTACCTCCCAGATAAAATAAACTAAGGGCCTCGGTCGGGTTTCGAACCCACGTTCTTGAGCTCAGAAGACAAGCACGCATACCACTCAGCTACCGGCGCACTCGCTACCAATAATAAGAATATATTTTAAGATTCGTTGCTATGGTTACAATTTAGACATTACTTAAAAAACTTTTCTAGGTAATTTATTGTGCATTCATTGGGGCGTATAACATTGTTCATGTTGGTCCTATCTTAAATCTGAGAGCATGATGACGTTTGGAAACTTTTATAAAATTTTATATAAAATGTGCCTTTTAGCTGTCTTATCTTATTTGGAATGATTTTTGATTGTTATAAACATAAACGGCATCTTGTAAAATGTATTTAGACCCAGAAGCTCAGTGGTCTTAATTTTCGTCTGATTTCGGTCAAAATCAGACCCATGTTGCTCTTGTACCTCTTTATCATTTCATTAGTTCATTACTACAATATGTTTTAAGTTACACAATGTTCGAATCACTTATACACACAGAGACAGACGTAATTGCGAAAATGGTCAGGTTAACTGGTTTTGGTTAGCTGAAGAGTGTTTGTAACATGTCTGTTGTTTGTGTCAGAATGTAGATGTGATGTCTCAGTTGTACAAGTCGCCAAACGATGTGGACCTAACAGTTGGCGGCTACCTGGAGAATGTCGATCGTCCCGTCGGTCTCGCTGGACCCACTTTCCTCTGTATAATGTTGGAGCAGTTCTTCAGGACCAGGGTCGGTGACAGGTTCTTCTACCAGAACAAGAAAGCTGGATTCACTCCAGGTATGTCCCCCATCCTCTCGAACTAAAAACTTCTCATGAAAACGTGCGACTGCGCCTGGTCGAACTGGTTGGTCTTTCATTGTACTGCCCGTCTCATTACCATTGCTTCTTTCAGCAGTAGAGATGCTGTCATTTCACAATATCGATTGTTTCTATTGTGACATTTAAATTATTGATCTGAAAAAAAAAAAAAAAAAAAAAAAGCTTTATTTAGATAAATAATAAAAATGTTGTTTTAAAGACCTCTGTCAGCAATGGGCTCTTCTTACATGCAGATAGTTCAATAAAGACCTCTGTCAGCAATGGGCTCTTCTTACATGCAGATAGTTCAATAAAGACCTCTGTCAGCAATGGGCTCTTCTTACATGCAGATAGTTCAATAAAGACCTCTGTCAGCAATGGGCTCTTCTTACATGCAGATAGTTCAATAAAGACCTCTGTCAGCAATGGGCTCTTCTTACATGCAGATAGTTCAATAAAGACCTCTGTCAGCAATGGGCTCTTCTTACATGCAGATAGTTCAATAAAACCGAATAAGACTATTCTACCAAATTCTGTCGACCCGACTGATGCGAACTGTCGCAACATTGTCACTGAACATGGTCTATTGTTGAAAGCACACTTTTTTTTTTTTTCAAAATTTATAATGACCATAAAGTTTCCTTTCTGCAGATGTTATCTAATTTATTTTTATAAATCAAACCGAATATCAATTAAAGATGTCGGTTCCATTTGAAGAAATCGTCCATTTACTTAGTCAGTTATTGCGACTTTTAACTAAGAGGTCATATCTCCAGAGCGCTCTTTCGCTGTGCGCTGGGAGTCCTAAATTTTGTCTACTTAGGTTTATTCACCTAGGGTAGGGGGCTTAGAGTAGGTACCTGAAATCGGACAGGCTCGGAGACATCACTTAATGTCGTATCAAAAATATGGGATGAATTTACCGCCTGAGATTACTTAAATTTGAACACAGACCGTGGAGATTTCCCTCAGTCTTAAATCTGAAAATAAAAAATAACAAAAAAATCAACAAATGTAGCTTATCAGAGCAATAATTCACCACATTTCCTGTAGAAATGATTCTCCCCTCGTCTTATGTAATATTTTGATTTCTACATTAATTTCCGAAAAGAAAGTAATTTGAACTGTGAATGGCTGACACTTAAAAAAAATACCTCTGCCTATTAAGGCTCATATGTTCCTCACAACATACGAAAGTAGTTCATTTCAGTACAAGGGTTAAGGCTCAGATTGAAGAAATTCGAGACTCCGAAAAATTATTTAGTAAGGTAACTAAAGGGCTGTATATAAATTACTTATCTGAATTGTTGGTGAGATTTTGCAGTTTTTTAGTTTTTTGAATAAAGATGTTTTGTTATAATATTTTAATAATTTTAATAGTAATCAGATGACATGTTCTTTCTAAAGCGATATTTTAATAAACGTTATCTTTGTAGAATATACAACTAGGAGTCAGAAAAATAGTATTTGTCTAGTCAGTGAAAAAAAAAAACAATATTATTTGCCAGGGCAAATAATATACTATTTAATAAAATAAAATGATAGATAAAATACTTTTTTGAACACTTATATTGTCTAATTCCACAAACATATACTTAAATGTGTACCGGTTTCGGCTTACGCCATCGTCAGCACAATGTTCAACAATAATTCAGATATTTGCCAGGCATACATATTTATGGCAAATATCTGAATTATATATGCATCTACATATTTTTTCTACTAACTTCAGCATCCTGTTTATACTTTATCTTTACGTTTTGGCCCATATAGAATCAATCAATTTAAGCTACTTTTATTTTGCATATATTTCTAAAAATATGTATTTTTGCATATCTGAACTGTATTCGCATATTTTTATTCATATATTTGAATTTTTTCGGCAGCTCAAGGATAGACTCTGTAAAGTAGGTACATACTTATTTTTATTTTTTTTTTGTAAACTGACGATTAATAAAAATTAATTCCACTTTTTTGAGACAGTTCACTAGTGTAAACAGTCGAGTGAGAATAGTGTTAGGGTTAACACAGTTGAAATGCAGAGATGAGCCAAGACACATAATGTAGTGTTAAGACAGTCGAGTTACAGACATGAAGCGAGTCAGTTAGTATGTGACTTTCTTCAGGAAATCTGGTCGATTTTATAATGTCTAATTCCACAAAAATACACACACACATATATATATATATATAAATATGTTTTTAAATTAAACAATCTAAAAGTTAAACAAGACTTTGTTTTTATTTATTTTATTAGTTTTCCGCTCCATCGTCACAGAATGTACTCGGGCATTGAACAGATAGGATACCTGCATATTTTTCGGACTTATTAGTGAAACTCATCAATTAATACTCAAATAATGTACAACAATTCTAGACTTTCCCTGATAAATGGAAAGAAAACAAAATTATTAGTTTTTAAATGTAATGATGTATAATAAAATAATTATATTATATTAATATAAATATGTATGCCTGGCAAATATCTGAATTATTGTTGAACATTGTGCTGACGATGGCGTAAGCCGAAAACCGGTACACATTTAAATATATGTTTGTGTAATTAGACAATATAAGTGTTCAAAAAAGTATTTTATCTATCATTTTATTTTATTCATTAGTATTTCCACTATATCAACACAGAACGCAAAAAATGTATTCGGACAATGTACTATTTGCCAGCGAAATATATTTTAGATATTATATTTACAATATATATATATATATATTTATTTATTTATTTACAACGTATAGTTAGTTATTATGACTCATGCCCGGGCTTTAACTACGAGGTCATATAGCCTACTACCAGAGCGCTCTTTCGTCACTCTGGTGAACATGAGCCAGACTCTACTGTGGGAGTCCTAAATTTTGCCTACTCTAAATTTTTATTTACCTAGGGCAGTGGATCTTTAACGAGTATCTGACAACGTACAGGCTCAGGACCATCGCTTAACGTCCCATCCGAAGGACGGCGTGCTTAAGTTTATTTTACCTCTCAGATAAAATAAACTAAGGGCCTCGGCCGCGGGTTTTGAAGCCACGACCTTGAGCTCAGAAGGCAAGCACGCATACCACTGAGCTACCGGCGCCCTCTTATATAAATAAAATAATGATATGATGGTAGATAAGGCTGGAATGTGTTATATACATATGATTGCAGGTCAACTGCGGGAGATCAGGAAGGCGACAGTGTCCCGATTTATTTGTGACAACGGGGACAACATCAAGGGCATGCAGCCTGAGGGATTCAGAGTTGTCTCTCCGGAAAGGTACCTTTATAAATAAAAACTAACAACTTGTTTACAATTTATGTTGCCTAATTCCACAAAAAAATATAAGAATAAATATTTGTCCAGTATAAGCAGTGTTACCAATTGTGAAATTACTTCTAATATAGTGGCGAGGCGTGAGGATAAACAAGCTCTGCTTGCCTTTTTAAAACAAGAAAAGTATAATTATTCTTTTAGTTGGTGTGATTCATGCCCCGGCTTGTAACTTGGAGGTCATATCGCCTACTACCAGAGCGCTGTTTCTTCGCCTGGTGGACATGAGCCCGACTCTTCTATTGGTGTCGTAAAAGGGGATTTATTGCTATCAGTAATGTAGGCATAAAAATGTTTACATTTTTTATCATATTTTTTTTTAGAGAGGGTAGTTGAGCCTTCGCCTTGCCACTGTTCTATTATAAGATTTAAGAGGGCAGAAAAATTATTGTATGCTTTTACATTTGAAAAAAATAAAATAATATAACATTTGTCTGTTTGTTTGTGTGACGTGCAGAAATCCAGTGGTGTCTTGCAGTGACACCCAGTCCATTCCTATAGTAGATCTGAGACTCTGGAAGGAGAAGCGTCGACCGTCCTACGGCAAAGGAGCCATCCTGCAACCAGATGATATAGACATCGAACATCCCATCCCAGTTGTAGATGACATCGAAGAAGACGATATTTTGTTTGAAGAATCATAACACTATTTGTTAAATTAAAAAATATTATTTAACACTGCAAAACTGTTTTTTTTTTTGTGACTCCCCCTCGTGCTATAACTATGAGGTCATTTGACGATATGATCTTCTATGACACGCTGTTACCAGAGCGCTCTTTCGTCACTCTGGTGGACATGAGCTAGACTCCACTCTCCTACCCAGATTTAGTTCTCTAGGGACTTTTTACCATTAATTTTGAGAGCATTATTATTAGCCCAAAGAGAGATGTTTTGAAGTTCCGAATTTATTTTGTTAATAGAGAGTGGCAAATCATCAGGTTTACATTACTGGGAAAATTGGAAGTCATCAACATAGAGCGCGAATCTAGAAGAGTTCAGACTGTTAGAGATGCTATCAATTATGATGAGAAAAACCAAGGCCCAAGAATGGAACCTTGAGGTACGCCTGAAAGAATGGGTGAGGAGAAAACAGAAGACGAATTATTAACTTTAACGGTCTGAGAGCGATTGGTTAAAAAAGATAGTATCATTCTGCAAGCCGAGCCGAAACCAAATTCATTCTGCAAGCCAAGCAGAAAGCAAATTCATTCTGCAAGCCGAGTCGAAACAAAATTCATTATTTAGTTAGTCAAGCAAAATATTGTGACTATAATATTTTGCTTGACAAACTAATTTATAATAATTTTTATTAGTACACAAATGTTGAGCTACTTGTTCAACAATATTAATAAAGCACTGCTTCCAGGTCTGAATCCAGATTGTAAGGGATCAACAAGACTATGGGAGTTCAAAAACGAGGAAATCTGTCCATAAGTTTCTCCAAAACTTTGGATGCTGTGGGCAATATGCTGCTAATGGGTCGAAAATCAGCTTCTGAAGAGGGAGCTGAAACTTTAGGTATGGGGATGACAACAGCTTTTTCCCACAAATCAGGGAAGCAGGAAGTAGTAAGACTCGAATTGATGATATCGGTTAAAGGATTCACAATTTAAGAAGAAATGAAATTGGAATCTCATCTGAACCCATAGCTTGAGGTTTTATCGAGCACAGAGCCTCAATGACATCCATATATATATATATATATATATAGATATAAAAAAGAAAGAAAATTATATTTTTTATTTTATATTTATTATTATCTTGTAAATATCTGTTTATTGGAATGTATAGAGTAACAAAAACAAGGGATTCCCCGTCATTACCTAAAAAAAACCCTCCATAACTGTACCTTCTACCCTGTCAACCAATTCTGTCAGTTTGTAAGTGACTCTTGATAATGCCTTAACACGGCGAAACTAGTTGAGTATTTGAGAATATATAGTGAAGTTTGACAGAGAAATTGTGTATTTTAATTATCTATTCATATATATAGAGGGAAGCTGAAATGTCACCCATTAGAGATGCAGCATACCAGTGCTACAACCCCCAATGCAACAAACAAGCGGTATGATAAGGTCATCGAGAAAATAGAAAAGGGAAGGAGAGAAAATAAAAATATAGTAAGATAATTAACAAAGAGCGAGTTAGTTAGATTAATATAACACATAACACGGTATAGGCCAAACAAAAGACTTTGAAAAGGCAAAAAGTCATAATTATCATAAATAAAAATAACTATGCATGAAAATAGGAGTAGATACACAAAAATATCATTTCTAATACAATGAAGCACTAAAATATAACAAATCTAATTTTAAAAAGTGAAATTACACTGATATGCATTGTACAACCAAAAAAGAATCAACGAAGAAGAATATAAATATGCACATACATAACGAAAATAAATGTCGTTAAAGACTAGAATAGACTATGTATTCCGAAATTTAAGATAACATTTTACTACAAAAATATTAAATTTGGTACATCAACAAACTGATCTGAGCAAGCAATAACTTGGCCAGAGGGGCCTAGATACAATTTAAATTATAGAAAACGATCAGGCCACTTGTCCTTCAATCGTTTGTATTAAACATAAATTATGATTACCCTACAACTCTATTAATTGTAAAAATAATGTTATACAGTATACAGAACAGTAATAATACTTACATATGAATCAGAGGAAACCTGTTTGATGATGTCATCAAAGCGTAAGAGGGAAGAAGCACTGTAGATTTTGTCATCGGGTACCCATTTTAAAACACCAGAAGACGTCCAAACATTTCTTAGTCCGACATTTAATGTTAAAATAATAAAATATATAATAAATATTACCACATTTCCTGTAGAAATTGTAGCTGGTCTTCTACAGTAGTTTCCGAAAAGGGCCCTAAAAAAATATATCGAAAGTTCAAGACGTAATTTTTAAGAAAGTGCACGTATTAAAAAAAAAAATGTCAATTAGTAATTACATATGTCATTTGGATTTCTTCTAAAGATAATAAGACGCCATCTTGTTTTCCTAAATTTGCTCACGGCAATATCCAGGTCTTTGGCCAGGCCATTACTTGCTCCTCAGGCTTAACATCCCTAACGATAATGTCAATTTTCAGAGCCTGATAATCGAAAAAGTCGTTGAACTTTTGTTTGGCTTTATCAAGCAAGGTGTTTGTATTGATCTTCAGTTCTTCTTCAATTGCAGAAACAGTTCAGTGGAGAGGCCATGTTTCTCCTGCACCAGAGTGCCTAAAACAAACTTTTCAGCTTCATTTACATCATCGACTGTTTCCTGAAATTAAGTTAACGAAACGTTATTTAAAGTATTTTGAAAATAATGACAGTCTTTAACACTGAATTAAAATCATATAAACAGTAAATTAATTACAAAATGTCAGAGCTTTCCAAACTACGTGTTATCAGGGCAGCCATCTTGCAATCATCCACCTTATGAAGGTATACGATGTTCGTCGAACTTGTCAGTCGAATTCTCGTATGTTTTCTGAAAAATCCATTCTTATTTATTAATTTATAAAAAATCTTGAGTACGCCGTCCTTCGGATGGGTCGATAAGCGATGGTCCCGATCCGATGTCAGGTCTTCGTAAAATACACCTACTAATCATACATTTATAATTCATTTGTTGCAATTCATTTTTGGGCAATACTTCCGATAGTCTTGTAGATACAATATAATCACAATTAGAAAGTCCGGAATAATTTTGAAAGTTTTAAATTATTTCAACGCTCACTTATTTTACCTGAATACCATCGATATTATTAAAGCTGAAACGGGATGTGTTTGTTTTTTCTTAAAAGCCAAGTTGAAAAATAGGCTATGTGGCGTCCATAACTTTTGAACGAGAGGGCGGGTTGTGAGAGGCCTAAGTATAAATGAATATCGCCCCCTCCCCGGAACTCCCCCTTCCCCTCAACCGATATCGCTGAAATTTGACTGGTTATGTCCTCAGTGGATTTTAATTTTAAATACGAAATTTGATGTTGATACATTCATTACATCGGCAGTTATTGGGATTTTTGAAAAGGGCCCCCACCCCTCAACTCATATCGCAGAAATTTGACTGGTCATGTCCGCAGTAGATGTTAATTTTAAATACGAAATTTGATGTTGATAAATTCATTACATCGGCTGTTATTGGGATTTTTGAAAAGGGCCCCCACCCCGGAACTCCCCCCTCCCCACTACCGATATCGCTAAAATTTGACTGGTCATGTCTGCAGTAATGTTAATTTTAAATACGAAATTTCATGTTGATACATTCATTACATCGGCAGTTATTGGGATTTTGAATTGAGCAATCTGTTAACTCCCCGTTCTCTTCCACCGACCTTCATAATCTTCTATAACAATAAAGCTGAAACGAGGTTTGTTTGTGGGTTTGCTCCCGCATCACGCCCAAACCGCTGGACGGATCTTCATGATACTCCACATGTAGCATCCTTTAGACCCCGATTGAATGATAGGCTATGTGGCGTCCCAAAATTTTGAAGGGGAGGGGGGGTTGTAAGGGGGGCCTAAGCATAAAAATTGCTCTAGCGCATTAATGGATGGACGGATTATCATGAAAGTTCACATGTAATATTCTTAGAAGCCAAGTTAAAAAATAGGCTGTGGCGTCCATAAATTGTGAACGGGAAGGGGTGTTGTAAGGGGGGCCTAAGCATAAAAATTGCTCTAGCGCATTAATGGATGGACGGATTATCATGAAAGTTCACATGTAATATTCTTAGAAGCCAAGTTAAAAAATAGGCTGTGGCGTCCATAAATTGTGAACGGGAAGGGGGGTTGTAAGGGGGGCCTAAGCATAAAAATTGCTCAAGCGCATTAATGAATGGACGGATTATCATGAAAGTATATATGTAATATTCTTAGAAGCCAAGTTAAAAAATAGGCTGTGGCGTCCATAAATTGTGAACGGGAAGGGGTGTTGTAAGGGGGGCCTAAGCATAAAAATTGCTCAAGCGCATTAATGAATGGACGGATTATCATGAAAGTTCATATGTAATATTCTTAGAAGCCAAGTTAAAAAATAGGCTGTGGCGTCCATAAATTGTGAACGGGAAGGGGTGTTGTAAGGGGGGCCTAAGCATAAAAATTGCTCTAGCGCATTAATGGATGGACGGATTATCATGAAAGTTCACATGTAATATTCTTAGAAGCCAAGTTAAAAAATAGGCTGTGGCGTCCATAAATTGTGAACGGGAAGGGGTGTTGTAAGGGGGGCCTAAGCATAAAAATTGCTCAAGCGCATTAATGAATGGACGGATTATCATGAAAGTTCATATGTAATATTCTTAGAAGCCAAGTTAAAAAATAGGCTGTGGGGTCCATAAATTGTGAACGGGAAGGGGGGTTGTAAGGGGGGCCTAAGCATAAAAATTGCTCAAGCGCATTAATGGATGGACGGATTATCATGAAAGTTCATATGTAATATTCTTAGAAGCCAAGTTAAAAAATAGGCTGTGGCGTCCATAAATTGTGAACGGGAAGGGGTGTTGTAAGGGGGGCCTAAGCATAAAAATTGCTCAAGCGCATTAATGAATGGACGGATTATCATGAAAGTTCATATGTAATATTCTTAGAAGCCAAGTTAAAAAATAGGCTGTGGCGTCCATAAATTGTGAACGGGAAGGGGTGTTGTAAGGGGGGCCTAAGCATAAAAATTGCTCAAGCGCATTAATGAATGGACGGATTATCATGAAAGTTCATATGTAATATTCTTAGAAGCCAAGTTAAAAAATAGGCTGTGGCGTCCATAAATTGTGAACGGGAAGGGGTGTTGTAAGGGGGGCCTAAGCATAAAAATTGCTCAAGCGCATTAATGAATGGACGGATTATCATGAAAGTTCATATGTAATATTCTTAGAAGCCAAGTTAAAAAATAGGCTGTGGCGTCCATAAATTGTGAACGGGAAGGGGTGTTGTAAGGGGGGCCTAAGCATAAAAATTGCTCAAGCGCATTAATGAATGGACGGATTATCATTAAAGTTCATATGTAATATTCTTAGAAGCCAAGTTAAAAAATAGGCTGTGGCGTCCATAAATTATGAACGGGAAGGGGTGTTGTAAGGGGGGCCTAAGCATAAAAATTGCTCAAGCGCATTAATGAATGGACGGATTATCATGAAAGTTCATATGTAATATTCTTAGAAGCCAAGTTAAAAAATAGGCTGTGGCGTCCATAAATTGTGAACGGGAAGGGGGGTTGTAAGGGGGGCTAAGCATAAAAATTGCTCAAGCGCAATAATGAATGGACGGATTATCATGAAAGTTCATATGTAATATTCTTAGAAGCCAAGTTAAAAAATAGGCTGTGGCGTCCATAAATTGTGAACGGGAAGGGGGGTTGTAAGGGGGGCCTAAGCATAAAAATTGCTCGAGCGCATTAATGAATGGACGGATTATCATGAAAGTTCATATGTAATATTCTTAGAAGCCAAGTTAAAAAATAGGCTGTGGCGTCCATAAATTGTGAACGGGAAGGGGTGTTGTAAGGGGGGCCTAAGCATAAAAATTGCTCAAGCGCATTAATGAATGGACGGATTATCATGAAAGTTCATATGTAATATTCTTAGAAGCCAAGTTAAAAAATAGGCTGTGGCGTCCATAAATTGTGAACGGGAAGGGGTGTTGTAAGGGGGGCCTAAGCATAAAAATTGCTCAAGCGCATTAATGAATGGACGGATTATCATGAAAGTTCATATGTAATATTCTTAGAAGCCAAGTTAAAAAAAAGGCTGTGGCGTCCATAAATTGTGAACGGGAAGGGGTGTTGTAAGGGGGGCCTAAGCATAAAAATTGCTCAAGCGCATTAATGAATGGACGGATTATCATGAAAGTTCATATGTAATATTCTTAGAAGCCAAGTTAAAAAATAGGCTGTGGCGTCCATAAATTGTGAACGGGAAGGGGGGTTGTAAGGGGGGCCTAAGCATAAAAATTGCTCAAGCGCATTAATGAATGGACGGATTATCATGAAAGTTCATATGTAATATTCTTAGAAGCCAAGTTAAAAAATAGGCTGTGGGGTCCATAAATTGTGAACGGGAAGGGGGGTTGTAAGGGGGGCCTAAGCATAAAAATTGCTCAAGTGCATTAATGGATGGACGGATTATCATGAAAGTTCATATGTAATATTCTTAGAAGCCAAGTTAAAAAATAGGCTGTGGCGTCCATAAATTGTGAACGGGAAGGGGTGTTGTAAGGGGGGCCTAAGCATAAAAATTGCTCAAGCGCATTAATGAATGGACGGATTATCATGAAAGTTCATATGTAATATTCTTAGAAGCCAAGTTAAAAAATAGGCTGTGGCGTCCATAAATTGTGAACGGGAAGGGGGGTTGTAAGGGGGGCCTAAGCATAAAAATTGCTCAAGCGCATTAATGAATGGACGGATTATCATGAAAGTTCATATGTAATATTCTTAGAAGCCAAGTTAAAAAATAGGCTGTGGCGTCCATAAATTGTGAACGGGAAGGGGGGTTGTAAGGGGGGCTAAGCATAAAAATTGCTCAAGCGCATTAATGAATGGACGGATTATCATGAAAGTTCATATGTAATATTCTTAGAAGCCAAGTTAAAAAATAGGCTGTGGCGTCCATAAATTGTGAACGGGAAGGGGGGTTGTAAGGGGGGCCTAAACATAAAAATTGCTCAAGCGCATTAATGAATGGACGGATTATCATGAAAGTTCATATGTAATATTCTTAGAAGCCAAGTTAAAAAATAGGCTGTGGCGTCCATAAATTGTGAACGGGAAGGGGTGTTGTAAGGGGGGCCTAAGCATAAAAATTGCTCAAGCGCATTAATGAATGGACGGATTATCATGAAAGTTCATATGTAATATTCTTAGAAGCCAAGTTAAAAAATAGGCTGTGGCGTCCATAAATTGTGAACGGGAAGGGGGGTTGTAAGGGGGGCCTAAGCATAAAAATTGCTCAAGCGCATTAATGAATGGACGGATTATCATGAAAGTTCATATGTAATATTCTTAGAAGCCAAGTTAAAAAATAGGCTGTGGCGTCCATAAATTGTGAACGGGAAGGGGTGTTGTAAGGGGGGCCTAAGCATAAAAATTGCTCAAGCGCATTAATGAATGGACGGATTATCATGAAAGTTCATATGTAATATTCTTAGAAGCCAAGTTAAAAAATAGGCTGTGGCGTCCATAAATTGTGAACGGGAAGGGGGGTTGTAAGGGGGGCCTAAGCATAAAAATTGCTCAAGCGCATTAATGAATGGACGGATTATCATGAAAGTTCATATGTAATATTCTTAGAAGCCAAGTTAAAAAATAGGCTGTGGCGTCCATAAATTGTGAACGGGAAGGGGTGTTGTAAGGGGGGCCTAAGCATAAAAATTGCTCAAGCGCATTAATGAATGGACGGATTATCATGAAAGTTCATATGTAATATTCTTAGAAGCCAAGTTAAAAAATAGGCTGTGGCGTCCATAAATTGTGAACGGGAAGGGGGGTTGTAAGGGGGGCCTAAGCATAAAAATTGCTCAAGCGCATTAATGAATGGACGGATTATCATGAAAGTTCATATGTAATATTCTTAGAAGTCAAGTTAAAAAATAGGCTGTGGCGTCCATAAATTGTGAACGGGAAGGGGTGTTGTAAGGGGGGCCTAAGCATAAAAATTGCTCAAGCGCATTAATGAATGGACGGATTATCATGAAAGTTCATATGTAATATTCTTAGAAGCCAAGTTAAAAAATAGGCTGTGGCGTCCATAAATTGTGAACGGGAAGGGGTGTTGTAAGGGGGGCCTAAGCATAAAAATTGCTCAAGCGCATTAATGAATGGACGGATTATCATGAAAGTTCATATGTAATATTCTTAGAAGCCAAGTTAAAAAATAGGCTGTGGCGTCCATAAATTGTGAACGGGAAGGGGGGTTGTAAGGGGGGCCTAAGCATAAAAATTGCTCAAGCGCATTAATGAATGGACGGATTATCATGAAAGTTCATATGTAATATTCTTAGAAGTCAAGTTAAAAAATAGGCTGTGGCGTCCATAAATTGTGAACGGGAAGGGGTGTTGTAAGGGGGGCCTAAGCATAAAAATTGCTCAAGCGCATTAATGAATGGACGGATTATCATGAAAGTTCATATGTAATATTCTTAGAAGCCAAGTTAAAAAATAGGCTGTGGCGTCCATAAATTGTGAACGGGAAGGGGGGTTGTAAGGGGGGCCTAAGTAAAAAATTGCTCAAGCGCATTAATGAATGGACGGATTATCATGAAAGTTCATATGTAATATTCTTAGAAGCCAAGTTAAAAAATAGGCTGTGGCGTCCATAAATTGTGAACGGGAAGGGGGGTTGTAAGGGGGGCCTAAGCATAAAAATTGCTCAAGCGCATTAATGGATGGACGGATTATCATGAAAGTTCATATGTAATATTCTTAGAAGCCAAGTTAAAAAATAGGCTGTGGCGTCCATAAATTGTGAACGGGAAGGGGTGTTGTAAGGGGGGCCTAAGCATAAAAATTGCTCAAGCGCATTAATGAATGGACGGATTATCATGAAAGTTCATATGTAATATTCTTAGAAGCCAAGTTAAAAAATAGGCTGTGGCGTCCATAAATTGTGAACGGGAAGGGGGGTTGTAAGGGGGGCCTAAGCATAAAAATTGCTCAAGCGCATTAATGAATGGACGGATTATCATGAAAGTTCATATGTAATATTCTTAGAAGCCAAGTTAAAAAATAGGCTGTGGCGTCCATAAATTGTGAACGGGAAGGGGTGTTGTAAGGGGGGCCTAAGCATAAAAATTGCTCAAGCGCATTAATGAATGGACGGATTATCATGAAAGTTCATATGTAATTTTGTTAAAAGCCAAGTTGAAAAATAGGCTATGTGGCGTCCATAACTTTTGAACGGGAGGGGGGGGGGGGGGGTTGTGAGAGGCCTAAGTATAAATGAATATCGCCCCCTCCCTGGAACTCCCCCCTCCCCTCAACCGATATCGCTGAAATTTGACTGCTCATGTCCGGAGTAGATGTTGATTTCAAAAACGAAATGTGATGTTGATACATTCATTACATCGGCTGTTATTGGGATTTTTGAAAAGGGCCCCCACCCCGGAACTCCCCCCTCCCCTCAACCGATATCGCTCAAATTTGACTGGTCATGTCCGCAGTGGATGTTAATTTTAAATACGAAATTTGATGTTGATACATTCATTACATCGGCAGTTATTGGGATTTTGAATTGAGCAATTTGTTAACTCCCCGTTCTCTTCCACCGACCTTCATAATCTATCTATATAATAAAAATGAGTGCTAAATTTTGCTAAGCGCAAAACTCGAGAACGGCTGGACCAATTCGGCTAATTTTTTTTTTCAAATATTCGTTGAAGTCCGAGGAAGGTTCTTATGAAGAGTTCTTAGCTGTTAATTCTAGGGATGGCGATCTGAGATGGATTAATAGAAGAATCGATGTTTGGGGTCATAATAATCGATGTGAACAATGAATCGATCAAGTGAATCGATCTCAGACACCCTAAAATCATTTACTTACCATTTCGTTTTATTCAGTTTTTAGTGCATGTTATTTTCTTGGCTGAATAAAACGTAATTACAACTCTTACTGTTTCGTTTTATTCAGTTTTTAGTGCGTGTTATCAGTTTTTAGTGCGTTTTATTTTCTTGATTGTTTTTAAATCTTCGCTTCTGGCAAGTTCCTCGATTTATCTTTGGTTGTCATCTTTGTCATTTACTTACTGTTTCGTTTTATTCAGTTTTTACATATCTACATCTATATAATAAAAATGATTGGCTAAATTTTGCACGGGAGGGGTGGTTGTGGAGGTAGGCCTTAGTATAAAGATACCGGTAACTCATTAACTAATAGTCGGATTGTCATGGAATTTCACATGTAGTATTCTAAAAAGCCAAATTTAAAAATAGGATGTGTGAAGTCTCAAAATTTGAAAGGGGGGGGGGGGGGCTAGGCCTAATATAAAGATAGTGATAGGTCTTTAACGGATGATCGGATTGTCATGGAATTTGACATGTAGTATTCTTAAAGGCCAAATTGAAAAATACGGTACGTGACATCTCAAAATTTTGAACGGGAGGGGGGGTTGTTGGGGTAGGCCTACATATAAAGATAGTGATAGGTCTTTAACGGATGTTCGGAATGTCATGGAATTTGACATGTAGTATGCTTAAAGGCCAAATTGAAAAATACGCTACGTGACATCTCAAAATTTTGAACAGGAGGGGGGTTATGGGGGGGGCCTAAGTATAATGATAGTCCTAGCTCATTAACGGTTGTTCGGATTGTCACGAAATTTGACATGTAGTATTCTTATAGGCCAAATTGAAAAATACGGTACGTAACATCTCAAAATTTTGAACGGGAGGGGGGGTTGAGGGGGTAGGCCTACATATAAAGATAGTGATAGGTCTTTAACGGATGATCGGTATGTCATGGAATTTCACATGTCGAATTCTTGAAAGTCAAATTGAAAAATAAAGTGTGTGACGTCATAAAAGGGAGGGGAGTTGTGGGGGTAGGCGTAAATATAAAGATACTGATAGGTCATTAACAGATGATCGGATTGTCCTGGAATTTCTCATGTGGTACTCTTAAAGCCCGAATTAAAAAATAGGGTGTGTGGCATCTCAACATTTTGAAAGGGAGGGGAGTTTTGGGGGTAGGCCTTAGCATAAAATAGTTGTAGCTCATTAACGAATGGTCGGATTGTCATGGAATTTCACATGTAGTATTCTTAAAAGACAAAAACAAAAAAAGGATATGTGACGTCTCAAAATTGTCAACGGGAGGGGGGTATGGGGAGGGCAAGCATATACCTAAATAGTAGTTTCAAAAGCAATATTTAAAAATTGGCTGTGACCCTTTTGGACGGGAGGGGCGGGGGTGCATTAATGCAGAATGAATCTCACATGGAGGTTTCTTAAAGATGGAATATAGCCCTAGTTTTAATACGGTGGGTTTCCTAAGCATGTATTACCTAGGAGGTCCACCGTTGCACGGTAAATAATAGCTATCACCAGCGTTGTTAAGCACAAAATACCTAGGGCATCCGCTGTTGCAAGGCACATACTAGCTGCGGTGCCCAGCATTCCTAACTACATACATACTATCTGTGTTGCCCAGCGTTCCTAAGAACTTATTAATACTTGGTTGCACGGAGTTGCAAGGCGCATACTACCTAAGGTGTCCGGCGTTCTTAGACAGCAACCAGAAACGAAGATGGTCAACCAAAGAAAGATTCAGATGTATCGGGAAAGTCCCATCCGAAGGACGACGTGCTCAAATTTATTTTTATCTTGTCGATTAAAACATCTGACCTAAGTGCCTTGGCTAGATTTCTAAATGGCGATCCTGAGCTCGGTAAACTCCATTCTTCAAATTTCTTGCTTTTAAACGGTTTTTAGATTTAATATTTGTTAAAACTGATGAACAACCGGGTTATCTGAATCCTTCACAAAAATCGAATCTATATAGTTAAGTGACACCTAACTACAAAAAGCATAGACTCAGCATCAGCACTTCTAGAAACAATATAACGGCGTTCGACTGCCGCGCGCTCAGTCTGTTGAGTTCCGTCTTGCTGTTCACAACACCTTTACTTTGTCATTTTTCTGTATTTTAATAAAAGTTATTTTTTAAAAACTACTTTGTTGAATTCAGAACGTAATTGGCGCTGCGGACAGGATCTCGCGAGTGATTTTAGTGGTGTTTCTCCATTGATCATTTGAATATTAATTCTTCACGCGGGATTCGAACTTATTTCAGTAATTGTGATCTTAGTGACAGTGCTTTGGCCCATTGGTGGAAATTCATTATTTCCGGCGACCAAACAGAAGACGGACAACTCTACTTTAGACCCAAGGACCTCCGCAAGGGTATCTGCGATGTACATCATCCAACTCCTGTAAGTCCTTGCCTTATTTATCCTTAACTTTAGGTAATCATTTTGAACCAAATTTATCCATTTTTTATAATCTTGAATAATTAAAAAAAAAAAAATAAATAAAAAAAAATAATAATAAAATAAATACTTAATAATAATAATAATATCTTTTAAATTTTAAATAATTCATAATTAGATAAGTTTCTTAAATTGTATAAAAAAAAAAACATTTCTTATTTTAATAGACAAACTAAGGAAATCTTTAATCTTTATTTCTTTATTTGCACATGAATTCAGCACAAGTAGAACTAATTGCAGATAATACCCAGTTACTTGAACAAATTAGAAATAATTCAAATAGACCACTTGTTCAACCTGCTAAATTTATTATTAATAAAAATCAAACTAATACAAATATGTCTCCCCCAGTACTTGAACCAACACCTGTCGCCCCCACACAAACCGAGCTTCAGTTGCTAATCAATTCTCTACCTCAGTATTCCCCCGGAGATAATTTATCGATTTTTATTACGGAAGTAGAAAACTTGAATAAACATTTAGAAAACAGACTGACACCCGACTTACAGTATATAGTAAATTGCTCGATCAAATCAAAAATAAAAGGTGAAGCTAGGGACTTTTTAAGTTACCTTGCTGCTGACAACTGGACCGAAATCAAGAAAACTTTGTTACAAAAATACGGAGATCAGAGATCGGAGGACGTACTTCTAACCAACTTGAAACAGACTGTACAAAAACGAAACGAGACGTACATGGACTTTTACGCTAGACTCGTCAAAAATTATAACAATGTATTACAAAATATAATGCTTAACGTAGAAGAGCCAAATTACTTAGCCTTTAAAAAATTTGAATATACCAAACTAGCAACAAAGACATTCCAAATAGGATTGTTAGAACCTTACCGGTCCTTCCTCAGTCATTTTGAGCTAAGCTCACTGGAGGGATGCATAAATAAATGCCAACTCCTTGACAATCGTCAAACCGAATGGGACTACACAGAATTCATTCGTAGGACCCAGGGAAGTTCAAAGCCTCCGCCCCAACTTAAACCTGTTCAGATTCATTCAGTACAACCGCCTGGATATCCAAACCTTTATGGATATAATCCTAGACCAAATCCTAACGTGCTAGGGTATCGTATGATGCCACCTACGCAACAACGGGCCATCCAACACCCACAATATAAGCAAGGTCAGCAAAACCTAGTTAGACCTCCTCCACTTCACCCCAGACAAGGTCAACAACCGTTTACCCCAAGATTTCCTGTTAGACCAGCATCTGGAATGTACCAGAATGCTAGACCAAAACCAACCCCTATGTCTATTCAATCCAGGGTAAACACTCAACAATTTAACCGTAATAGACCTTGGACTAACACTCCACCCGTGCCAATGGACATAAATACATTGGAAACGGACCTCACCGATTATAATCCTTATTATTATGATGATGATGGAAATTACACATACCAACCCTATGGAGAAGGAGACGTAGGTCAGAGCGAAATAGACTTAACCAACTCTCACTTGACCACCCCCCACATTGAGGAACCAGACGAACAAACCGAACAAATTGAACAAACTGAAAATGTAAATTTTTGGGAACCAGCCTCAGAACTGCCGACCACGTAGATCTTAATTGCTTAAATTCCAAACCCAAACTACCTTTTCTATATTTACCTCAGACTAACTTAAAAATTTTAATCGATTCAGGAGCCTCAAATTCAGTCATTAATACACAACCTGCATTTGAAAAATTTTCTCAATATCTGTTCAAAAAACCATTCAGCATTACTGGATTGTTAAACAAGAAATCAGCTGATGACAACGTTCAAGCCCCTCTATTATCAGAACTTGGTATTCACGAATCAATCAATTTTCACGTAATTGACTGGCACAAACATTTCGACGCACTAATAGGTAGCGAAGATCTAGAAAGACTTAGAGCGATCATAGATTATAGAAATAACACACTCAAAATCGCGAATCAGGAAATTCCATTCCTCCTAGGATATACTTCCCAGTCAATCAAACCTTGCAAAGTGCTTGTAAATAATTATGTCAAAATACCGGTGACGCAAGAACAAGGTGATGTATGTCTCCCAGAGATAAAATTTACCAACGACATTACGATTCCCGAATCTTTAGTTACTATACGCAATGGCTTTTGTCTAGTACCTATAGATGTAAACAATACAGAGATTTATTTAGACGAACGAATTCCTGTCACACCTATCTCAGTCACAGATATAGAATACCCACAGCCTTCTAAATCTTCCAAATTAAAAGTCTCTGAAGCAATTAGGACGTCACACTTGAATGGAGAAGAGAAACGAGCCATACTCAATATTTGTAGACAGTTCAAAGACACCTTTTATGACGATGAAGAGGGATTACCTTTCTCCAATTCTGTCAAACACAAAATTAGGACAACAGACGAAGACCCAGTATACGTAAAATCTTTTAGACACCCATATCACATGATGACCGAGATTCAGAGACAAATACAGAAACTTTTGGACAATAAAATCATTCGACCGTCAATATCGCTTTACAGTGCTCCCGTATGGATCGTACCGAAGAAAATGGACGCATCCGGTGAACGAAAGTATAGAATGGTGATAGACTACAGACAGCTTAATGAGAAGACAATTGAAGATCGTTACCCCCTCCCGCGAATAGACGAAATTTTAGATAACTTGGGTAAATGCCAATATATTAGCACTCTTGACCTAGCTCAAGGATTTCATGAGATAGAGATGGACCCCGGATCAATAGAAAAGACAGCCTTTACAGTAAACAATGGACATTACGAATACCTCAGGATGCCATTTGGTCTCAAGAATGCACCAAGCACATTCCAAAGGGTGATGGATAATGTATTACGCGAGTATTTATACAAATTCTGTTTCGTTTACATGGACGATATTGTAATTTTCAGTAAATCTCTAGATGAACATTGTCAACACTTGAGAAATGTATTTCAAAAATTACGAACATTTAATCTCAGAGTCCAACTGGACAAATCCGAATTCTTGAGAAAAGAAGTTCAGTTTTTAGGTCATGTCGTGACCCCGGATGGTATTAAACCAAACCCAACAAAAATAGAAGCTATAGAAAAATATCCCATACCGCGAACTACGTCAGCAATAAAATCATTTCTAGGACTAATAGGATATTACAGACGTTTTATTTCCAATTTTGCCAAAATAGTAGCACCAATGAGCAAATGCCTCAAGAAAGGATCAAAACTGGACCCGAATGATCCAGACTACGTACAAGCCTTCCAACAATGCAAAGAATTATTGACAAATTCACCTATTTTAGCTTACCCTGACCTGTCAAAATCATTTCTTCTTACCACTGATGCATCTAATGTTTCAATAGGAAGTGTTCTATCTCAGAATAATAGACCTATTGGATTTTACTCCAGAGTACTCAACAGTGCAGAAAAAAATTACTCCACAATTGAGAAAGAACTACTGGCTATCATAGACTCTACAAAACATTTCCGACCATACCTATACGGTAAGAGATTTACAATAGAAACTGACCATAAACCTTTAGTTTGGCTGTACAAAATAAAAGAACCAAACTCTCGTCTTATCAGATGGAAAATAAAGCTAGAAGAGTTTGACTTTGAGATCCAGTACAAGAAAGGGAAAGAAAACTTTGTAGCAGACGCCCTATCAAGAATTGAAATTAATAACTTTGATGACGAAGAAGCCGACGATTCAATGTCAATCCAGGTATGTTTGGACGAAGGGGACGCCAATCAGCTGCGCAGAGAAGCTCAGGCACTCTCAAACAATGATCTGGATGAAATACTAAATCAACCCCCAGATAACAGTGAACAGTATCAAGAAATAATACAAGATCTTGAAAAAACATTAGACGAACAGGACAATGACACTGATCTGGAAACCGTGCACTCAACTGATGGAGACACTGGAAAAACTGTCCCTATCAGCGAAAGACCACTAAATGTTTTCACCAACCGAATTATATTTAGCATCGGAGAAACTCGTAAAAGTAGATTAACTAGACCTTTCAATAGGATGACTCACTTCGCAACTATCAGAAGAAGCGCTATTGAAGAGGACCTCTCCATTCTCCTCAAACAAATCATAAGACCAGACCAAAATTTCGGTATATATTTTAAGGACGAAATAATTCATAAACCGTTCCTTGACCTTGTATACAAGATATTTAATAATTCAATAAAAATATTTATCTGTACGAAATTCTGTCAAGATGTAACCGATGAAGACAGACAAAATAACATTGTAATGGAATATCACGACCAAAACCACAACGGTATAAAGGAAACCCTGAACCAATTAAAGGAAAAATATTTCTGGCCAAAAATGAAAGATACCATCAGTAGTGTCATCAATATCTGTGATCTATGTCAACGATCGAAGTATGAAAGAAGACCGTACGATCTAAAACTTTCAGGACCAATGACGGCTCAAAGACCATCTGAGATCATCCATATTGACACCTTCTCTTTCGATGGCTCAAAATTTCTAACAATAATCGATTTATTTTCTCGCTACGCTCAGGCATACCTTATCAAAGATGGAACTAGTCTGACAATTCTAAATAAACTCCGACATTACTTTTCACATCATAATCTACCTAAGAAAATAGTTTGCGACGAAGGGAGAGAGTTCAAAAACAAGACTATGATAGAATTCTGCAAACTAAACAAGGTAGAACTCCACTTCACAACAGTCAACAATCCCAATTCAAACTCGCCCATAGAAAGACTACACTCGACAGTGCTAGAAAAATTAAGAATTATAAAGTTGAAAAACCCACGTGATCTTCCATCCAATCACATGATAACAGCCATTCTTATATACAATCAAGCAATACACTCGTCAACTGGATTCTCCCCATTCTATCTATTGTATGGACCATACGATCGACCCATAGATTTCGACCTAGGACTCACGACTTTCGAACAATATAACGAAAAACGTAAACAAGAATTAATGCCCTTCTATGATAAAGTCCATAATAAAGCCAAAGAAAAAGCCCAGCAGGTACTAAATAAAAGAAATCAAAATAAAGAGAATAACCCGGACGTACAAGACCAAGAAATTTACATTGAAAGGAACAGACCTAGAAAAACTGACCCTCCATTTGAAAAAATAAAAGTCACAGGACAAACCAAAGGTAAAATTCAAGGAACTACTAAGAAAGACAGACCAACTACAGCCCACATAAGAAAGGCAAAAAGACTAAGGAAAAATGTTTCTTCTGTGCAGGTCGACCCTGATCCCGATCAGCCTGGCCCTCCAAATAACGAAGCTTGAAACAAACGGATATTTTATAGAACCACTGTCAAATGTTAGCTTACTAGATCACTACCACAACTTTCTATTTCATGTTAATGTCTCTAAATACGAAACAAGCTATAATACACTCATATTGAACTCTAATACATTAAAAACAAATGTAGTCAACAATACTATAATGAGTAGAATTAGTAGCCAATTAAAGGGAACTATTTATAAGATAAGGGAAATTTTAGATAAGTTAAGTAGTAATAGGCGTGAAAAACGTGGGATAGTAAACGGACTCGGAAGTATAATTAAATTTGTAGCTGGAAACCCGGACAATGACGATTTAAATACTATAAATAATAATGTCGATGCTCTCTTTAAAAATCAAAATAATGAAATTAATAAGATCTCTCAGTTTACATCTTTCGCTAATCATGTTAGTAAAAGAATTGAAGACGAAACACAAATATTCAACCAAAACATTAGAGATACAAAAGTCTTTTTAGAGAAGTTGAAATCTTTTGAAGATAGTCAAATCATTTTACAAAATGAGGTTTATCAAGCCGAACGTATACTGAACTCCCTACTTGTCCTTGAAAGGACCATTAGCCTAGCATTCAACAATATACCTAATCTAGAAATAATTAGCACAAATGAATTAATACAGATACAAAACTATCTTAAGAAAATGTATAGGGACAATCAATTATTCCCTTTAGACAAAAATCATCTATTTAAATTGTTAAACGCTTCTAAATTATACATATTTGGTATAAATCAAATGATTACCTTCCTTCTCAAAATACCAATCCTAAAACCTTTCCAAGCAACCTATTCCAAAATTTACCCTGTACCTAATAGTGAAGAAATTATCTTTCTACCACCTAAAAGATTTCTCGTCATCTTGGAGGACACTGAACTCTGGTCTGATGAAGAATGCAAGGTAAATAATGGAATCACCCTGTGTACTCAGCAGCCTAGTCAAGAACCCTGCACCACCACTAGCCTCGACCGCTGCAACTCTGCCAAAGTCAAAAACTCGTATAAAATAGTGACTGCACTATCTAATAAACAAATATTAGTTATGTTTCACCAACCAAATGAAATCATCGAAGACTGCGAAGGCATACCCCGCACAAAGACTATACAAGGAGCCGCTCTACTAAGCTCATCCTGCCGACTTATAATCGGAACATTGGTATTTACATCAGCCGAACCATCCTTCGAGATCACACCACCTAAACTAAATCTAATGCATTTGGAAAGCAGTCATGAAATCAACCTACAACTTCGTCACCTAAGCCCGTCAACTGATCTTCATCAAGAAGCTGTGGAACTGGCCCAACAACCCATCCTGCTGTCACCAATAGTCCAATTTTCTTATTTAATCTTAACCATAACATTATTAATTTGTATGTTACTTGTGTTAGTCGTGTTATTCAGATACCGACATAGACTACATGATCTGTTCTGCAAACCTAGAACAATCATCACGGTGCGCCCCGCAGACGACCAAGAAGCTGGACCCCCCATGATGAGCTGCCAAAATTCGAACGGGCCGTTCGAAAAACTTAGGAGGGAAGAGTTAAGTGACACCTAACTACAAAAAGCATAGACTCAGCATCAGCACTTCTAGAAACAATATAACGGCGTTCGACTGCCGCGCGCTCAGTCTGTTGAGTTCCGTCTTGCTGTTCACAACACCTTTACTTTGTAATTTTTCTGTATTTTAATAAAAGTTATTTTTTAAAAACTACTTTGTTGAATTCAGAACTTAATTATATAATAAAAATGACTGGCTAATTTTGCTAAGCGCAAAACTCGAGAATGGCTGGACCAATTCGGCTAATTTTTTTTTTTTTTTTTCGTTGAAGTCCGAGGAAGGTTCTTATGAAGAGAGTTCCTAGCGGTCAACTGGGGGGGGGGGGGGGGAGGGGGGGCTAAGCACAAAAATTGCTCTAGCGCATTAACGGATGGACGGATTATCATGAAATTTCACATGTAGTATTCTTAAAAGCCAAGTTAAAAAATAGGCTACGTGGCGTCCATAAATTTTGAACGGTAGGGGGGGTTGTAAGGGGGGCCTAAATATAAAGGTAGTGCTAAGTCATTAACGGATGATCGGATTGTCATGGAATTTGACATGTAGTATATTTAAAGGCCAAATTGAAAAATACGCTACGTGATATCTCAAAATGTTGAACGGGAGGGGGGGTTGTGGGGGTAGGCCTACATATAAAGATAGTGTAGTTCTTTAACGGATGATCGGAATGTCATGGAATTTCACATGTAGTATTCTTAAAAGACAAAAACAAAAAAAGGATATGTGACGTCTCAAAATTGTCAACGGGAGGAGGGTATGTGGGGGCAAGCATATAAATAGTAGTTTCAAAAGCAATATTTAAAAATTGGCTGTGACCCTTTTGGGCGGGAGGGGCGGGGGTGCATTAATGCTGAATGAAACTCACATGGAGCTTTCTTAAAGATGGAATATAGCCCTCTAAACCTCAATAAGTTTCCGTTCTCCCTCCAATTCAGTCTGATTTTGTGACCTTGAACAGGCACTTGCGTGTTCAAGCATGTCGAACCCTGCATTCGTGTAGCCTACCTTATCATGTCCTATCATCATCATCATCATCATCATTGTATTCAGTATTATTTAAAACTGGAGTATTATGATGGAAAAATCGCCTACCTACACTTTTGAGCATGCCGTCCTTCGGTGCCTTGAATAGTATTGCATTTAAAAAAATAATTCAAAGCTCGTCATATTGAGTATGTTGTCCGATTGGAGTAATATGTGCGAAAAAATATTTATCTTCAATTCCGAGCATGCCGTCCTTCGGTGCCTTGAATAGTATTGCATTTAAAAATATAATTCAAAGCTCGTCATATTGAGTATGTTGTCCGATTGGAGTAATATGTGCGAAAAAATATTTATCTTCAATTCCGAGCATGCCGTCCTTCGGTGCCTTGAATGGTATTGCATTTAAAAATATAATTCAAAGCTCGTCATATTGAGTATGTTGTCCGATTGGAGTAATATGTGCGAAAAAATATTTATCTTCAATTCCGAGCACGCTGTCCTTTGGTGTTGTTTGTGAATTCTTGTTTTTTATTTATTTTTTTAACATCTACTATGGTTTGGAAATGACCTTCGTATCTGTAGGGATTAAGTCGTTGTTTACATGTTTCAAACATGTCGAGACCTGTTGTTCATACTTCACCAATTTTTATTTCATGATTTAATCTTACATCCCCACGTCAATTAACACATCCAATATGCTTCCCCATCTCAATACCCCCGCTCTCCCTCCGATTCACTACTCTCTATCTTCAGCGGCGTAGCCAATCCATCTCAATTTTCTCACTTATACTTCCCCACCTAATTCTCCCTTTAAACCTTTTACTCAGACACACATCCAAGCAATTTTCTTTAGATTTCATCATAGTCCACTACTCTTAGCACCATCATGCTTCGCCCCTGTTCAACACCTACAACCTCTCTAGATCGTCTGACATTTTCATCATAACCCGGTCTACCCATACATAAACCTACATTCTACGTCCATTAGCCTTTCCCTCTGAGTCAGTCAAACTTACCCACCTCAAATCATCTTCAATGCACATACCCACATCAATTATTCTAAAACATAATCTTTAATTATAATAGTTCTACTTCCTCAGACCTATTGTACTTCTTCCAATCCGGCAGAGACTTTGCAACCCACACCTAATCCTCAGGTCTTTCTCCTAATTTTTATGACTCACTTCTACTTCCCCACATCAATCGTCTAATTGTTTTTCCTCAACTTGTCCTTACCAATTTTCTGTTCTCTACTTCTAAAACCTTTTACTCATACATACCCGCCCATACACGCGGAGTAATCTTTAGATCTAGATGTACCTTTCCATGGATACATTCTTAGGCTAACATGCAGTATATTCAACTTACGTTATGTTACATACTACTTCTCATCTCCAGCACTTAACTTACTTAGCACCTCTACTGTATTCCAATCCTCGTTTAAAGCGGTCAAAACAATTTCTTTTTCCTTCCACCAACCGTCCTCTACTGTAATTGCTCTCCTAACCTTCTCAAACCCCCGCACAATTCTGACAACGACCAATCCATCCCAATATTCTGCTCTCCACTTCTACTTCCCCAACATCATATCAAGTTAGAACCCTACAAGTGTAGACTACTGCCCCGTCAACATTTCTTTCTCATTCAAACCACTTCTATCCCACCTCTCACTCAGACATACCTGCACACTTGCATCACATGCAGAAAATCAAATTTAAATGCTTCTCCCTACCTAAACCGCCAGGTCAACACCCCCACAGTTCTCGTCGATATTTAGATTCACATTTCCAATATTACTTTACCATCACTATTTTTACGACTAATAACCTACAATCTAGCAGGAACTTAAATCATCCCCCTGCACAACACTACTCCGGATATATTCAGAACCCACTCCCACACATCTGAGCACCAATAGAACTCTAACCTAGGACCCCTGCTGTGTAGGCTCACTCACATTGGTACCTGTCAACCCATCTTTATAACTGCAAAAGCCGGGGGTAATTTCATATTCAAGTATTTTTCCTAAGATTTCATACTGATGAAGGCTCTAGACCCCTTCATCACCAACGAGATCAGTTAAAGAACTATTTTATAACACAGCCCCAACGTACTTATAAGGTGTGTCCAATACAATAGGAACTCTTCTTATATAGCTATCCTAAGAAGAAGTCATTGAAAACTTTACCCACTGAGCCGGATAATTATTTATAGTAGAGATACTAATATTTTTTGAATGGGTAGGCGGCCTTGTGTAACATTTCATTATCAGAGATTAGCTGTGATGTACTTTTCTACAAATCAGAGACTATGCATATTTCCTACAATAGAATCCTTCCGAGAGATCCAATATATCGTCACGACACAACACTTCACAAAAATACGGAATTGTTCACCTATCCCTATAAACATCACTCAACTGCAACTTCCCCAAATCTAAAAAACTTAGAAGTCGCTCGGACACATTTTAAAAACCCCACCACTCTTCTATATACTTCCTCAGCTAAATTCTTTCCCTGGTTCCCCTCTATAGTATATCTTAAACTCTAAAGTAACCCCAACCCGAACACCATTCCTATCAATCTAAACTTTTATTTCTCAGTCATGCACCATAGATAGGGTTTTCTATAGGTGCTATCACCAATCTCCTACATGCATATATATATAATATATTTTCTATAGTTCCCCCGACATTTTTCTACAACTAACACTCAACCGTTCCTCAATTAATATTATAACGCAGCCCTCACACCCATACTCCATTGTATTTATTTTTCAAGTCCCAAGCTCTTCGTCTAATATACATCACAGTTCCCACCGGTATTTGAGAACCCATATAGTATTATTGTTCCATCCTCACCCACATCTCATGGACCCCACAATTCAGCCCTCCTTCCCCGCATATATGGTATTGAGAGCCAAAACACTTACGATGACCCAATACAACAGTTATTTTACCGATTCATCTTCATAGCCACAAAACCCGGGATTATTTAATATTTCAGTATATTTCTTTTTTCATTATTTGTCACAGGTTTTTTTTCCTCAGATACAACGCCTACTCCACTCAACTGTTTTTTCTTAAAGTCCTATACATATCTTACATCCTTTCATATATTTATTTTTTATTTAGTCATATTATTTAATATTTTATGCGATTAATATTTATTTACATTTTCGAAAATTTACGTAAATTATGAAAATTTTGTAGCATATTCAGGAACATTTTTTGTGATGAATGTGACTGCGTAATAACTATCGTGATTATAAGAAAAATTGGTGAGTACAAGCTGGTCAGTATTAAGAAATAAAAATCGTATATAGGTTCCATATCATAGGCAGTTTCTTATTGTTGTTGGGGCTAGGTGTATTGCTGGAAACCCATTAATGATCGGCTCTTCTCGGCTCGTCTCGGATTTTATCGGCTCCTTTCGTTGCATGTAGGATGAAAAAAACTATAAATACGTTCTGTTTGGTCAGTAGTTATCTGTTTTCATTGTGAACGTGTTAACAACGTTGAGATAAATACAATCTGATCATTCACTATTTATTGAACCGAAGTTGTCAACCCTGTTACAATAAATACGGTCTGTTTGGTGATTATTAGGCAGACTTCATTGATCTAGTAATCCACAGCAGGTTAGATACCATGGGGGTCAAACGAAACGCTCTCACTATAGAAAATAAAATAAAAATAATTAAACTTTTTGATGAAGGAGAAAAGGTTGGAGAAATATCGAAACATTTCAAGATTCCTCAATCCACGATTTCTTCAATTTTAAAGAGACGAGAAACCATTTTTCAATTAGATACATGTGGTAAAAGACATATTAAACGAATTAGAACTAATGGTGATTATCCAATGGAACAAGATGAAACTGAGGATACACCCCCTCTTGCCTTCAACGGAGAGAATTACACTTTTGTGACAACGACAGTTGCAACATTCTAAAAGTGGTTTTTGTTCAATTCCAGTGCTTCCAGGGTAATAACTCGGACTATATTTTGAAGGATATATCAATAATGGGCATTAACTTTATTGGGAATAGGTACACAGCATATCACAAACGAAAAGATTATTAGAAAGAATCAAATCGAATGCTGTGAGGTTGTGCAGGCTTGGAGAGGCTATAAACGCACGCAGGTCGTATAAGTGAAGGTTTGGAGAGGATATAGACGCCCGCAGACCAGTGTTAATATGCCTGTATTTTTGATTTGCAGGAAAGGGCCTTGCCCCCTTTTTATTCATGCTTTGTATCCAAAAGTATATATATATTTCAGTTTTCATTTGACTATATGCTTATATCATCTCTTTGTGAGAGCGGTTCTAAATCTGCTGGGTAAGTTTCGTTCTTGAGCAGTGTCTACATGTACCCCCAAAATCCTGTTTCTCTGAACCAAATTCAACTCAGTCAAATCGATTCAAATCCCTATATTATACTGCAATATTCTCGCTCAAACATCACTACACTCTCCATCTAGTTATAACGATATCGCTATATTTATAACGATATTACTGTAGTTATAACGATATCGCTATATTTATAACGATATTACTGTAGTTATAACGATATCGCTATATTTATAACTATATCACAGGAGTTATAACGATATCGCTATATTTATAACGATATCACAGTAGTTATAACGATATCGCTATATTTAAAACGATATCACAGTAGTTATAACGATATCGCTATATTTATAACGATATTACTGTAGTTATAACGATATCGCTATATTTATAACGATATTACTGTAGTTATAACAATATCGCTATATTTATAACGATATCACAGTAGTTATAACGATATCGCTATATTTATATCGATATCACAGTAGTTATAACGATATCGCTATATTTATAACGATATCACAGTAGTTATAACGATATCGCTATATTTATAACGATATCGTAATAACTAGAAAGAGAGTGTAGTGATGTTTGAGCGAGAATATTGCAGTATAATATAGGGATTTGAATCGATTTGACTGAGTTGAATTTGGTTCAGAGAAACAGGATTTTGGGGGTACATGTAGACACTGCTCAAGAACGAAACTTACCCAGCAGATTTAGAACCGCTCTCACAAAGAGATGATATAAGCATATAGTCAAATGAAAACTGAAATATATATATACTTTTGGATACAAAGCATGAATAAAAAGGGGGCAAGGCCCTTTCCTGCAAATCAAAAATACAGGCATATTAACACTGGTCTGCGGGCGTCTATATCCTCTCCAAACCTTCACTTATACGACCTGCGTGCGTTTATAGCCTCTCCAAGCCTGCACAACCTCACAGCATTCGATTTGATTCTTTCTAATAATCTTTTCGTTTGTGATATGCTGTGTACCTATTCCCAATAAAGTTAATGCCCATTATTGATATATCCTTCAAAATATAGTCCGAGTTATTACCCTGGAAGCACTGGAATTGAACAAAAACCACTTTTAGAATGTTGCAACTGTCGTTGTCACAAAAGTGTAATTCTCTCCGTTGAAGGCAAGAGGGGGTGTATCCTCAGTTTCATCTTGTTCCATTGGATAATCACCATTAGTTCTAATTCGTTTAATATGTCTTTTACCACATGTATCTAATTGAAAAATGGTTTCTCGTCTCTTTAAAATTGAAGAAATCGTGGATTGAGGAATCTTGAAATGTTTCGATATTTCTCCAACCTTTTCTCCTTCATCAAAAAGTTTAATTATTTTTATTTTATTTTCTATAGTGAGAGCGTTTCGTTTGACCCCCATGGTATCTAACCTGCTGTGGATTACTAGATCAATGAAGTCTGCCTAATAATCACCAAACAGACCGTATTTATTGTAACAGGGTTGACAACTTCGGTTCAATAAATAGTGAATGATCTGATTGTATTTATCTCAACGTTGTTAACACGTTCACAATGAAAACAGATAACTACTGACCAAACAGAACGTATTTATAGTTTTTTTCATCCTACATGCAACGAAAGGAGCCGATAAAATCCGAGACGAGCCGAGAAGAGCCGATCATTAATGGGTTTCCAGCAATACACCTAGCCCCAACAACAATAAGAAACTGCCTATGATATGGAACCTATATACGATTTTTATTTCTTAATACTGACCAGCTTGTACTCACCAATTTTTCTTATAATCACGATAGTTATTACGCAGTCACATTCATCACAAAAAATGTTCCTGAATATGCTACAAAATTTTCATAATTTACGTAAATTTTCGAAAATGTAAATAAATATTAATCGCATAAAATATTAAATAATATGACTAAATAAAAAATAAATATATGAAAGGATGTAAGATATGTATAGGACTTTAAGAAAAAACAGTTGAGTGGAGTAGGCGTTGTATCTGAGGAAAAAAAACCTGTGACAAATAATGAAAAAAGAAATATACTGAAATATTAAATAATCCCGGGTTTTGTGGCTATGAAGATGAATCGGTAAAATAACTGTTGTATTGGGTCATCGTAAGTGTTTTGGCTCTCAATACCATATATGCGGGGAAGGAGGGCTGAATTGTGGGGTCCATGAGATGTGGGTGAGGATGGAACAATAATACTATATGGGTTCTCAAATACCGGTGGGAACTGTGATGTATATTAGACGAAGAGCTTGGGACTTGAAAAATAAATACAATGGAGTATGGGTGTGAGGGCTGCGTTATAATATTAATTGAGGAACGGTTGAGTGTTAGTTGTAGAAAAATGTCGGGGGAACTATAGAAAATATATTATATATATATGCATGTAGGAGATTGGTGATAGCACCTATAGAAAACCCTATCTATGGTGCATGACTGAGAAATAAAAGTTTAGATTGATAGGAATGGTGTTCGGGTTGGGGTTACTTTAGAGTTTAAGATATACTATAGAGGGGAACCAGGGAAAGAATTTAGCTGAGGAAGTATATAGAAGAGTGGTGGGGTTTTTAAAATGTGTCCGAGCGACTTCTAAGTTTTTTAGATTTGGGGAAGTTGCAGTTGAGTGATGTTTATAGGGATAGGTGAACAATTCCGTATTTTTGTGAAGTGTTGTGTCGTGACGATATATTGGATCTCTCGGAAGGATTCTATTGTAGGAAATATGCATAGTCTCTGATTTGTAGAAAAGTACATCACAGCTAATCTCTGATAATGAAATGTTACACAAGGCCGCCTACCCATTCAAAAAATATTAGTATCTCTACTATAAATAATTATCCGGCTCAGTGGGTAAAGTTTTCAATGACTTCTTCTTAGGATAGCTATATAAGAAGAGTTCCTATTGTATTGGACACACCTTATAAGTACGTTGGGGCTGTGTTATAAAATAGTTCTTTAACTGATCTCGTTGGTGATGAAGGGGTCTAGAGCCTTCATCAGTATGAAATCTTAGGAAAAATACTTGAATGTGAAATTACCCCCGGCTTTTGCAGTTATAAAGATGGGTTGACAGGTACCAATGTGAGTGAGCCTACACAGCAGGGGTCCTAGGTTAGAGTTCTATTGGTGCTCAGATGTGTGGGAGTGGGTTCTGAATATATCCGGAGTAGTGTTGTGCAGGGGGATGATTTAAGTTCCTGCTAGATTGTAGGTTATTAGTCGTAAAAATAGTGATGGTAAAGTAATATTGGAAATGTGAATCTAAATATCGACGAGAACTGTGGGGGTGTTGACCTGGCGGTTTAGGTAGGGAGAAGCATTTAAATTTGATTTTCTGCATGTGATGCAAGTGTGCAGGTATGTCTGAGTGAGAGGTGGGATAGAAGTGGTTTGAATGAGAAAGAAATGTTGACGGGGCAGTAGTCTACACTTGTAGGGTTCTAACTTGATATGATGTTGGGGAAGTAGAAGTGGAGAGCAGAATATTGGGATGGATTGGTCGTTGTCAGAATTGTGCGGGGGTTTGAGAAGGTTAGGAGAGCAATTACAGTAGAGGACGGTTGGTGGAAGGAAAATGAAATTGTTTTGACCGCTTTAAACGAGGATTGGAATACAGTAGAGGTGCTAAGTAAGTTAAGTGCTGGAGATGAGAAGTAGTATGTAACATAACGTAAGTTGAATATACTGCATGTTAGCCTAAGAATGTATCCATGGAAAGGTACATCTAGATCTAAAGATTACTCCGCGTGTATGGGCGGGTATGTATGAGTAAAAGGTTTTAGAAGTAGAGAACAGAAAATTGGTAAGGACAAGTTGAGAAAAAACAATTAGACGATTGATGTGGGGAAGTAGAAGTGAGTCATAAAAATTAGGAGAAAGACCTGAGGATTAGGTGTGGGTTGCAAAGTCTCTGCCTGATTGGAAGAAGTACAATAGGTCTGAGGAAGTAGAACTATTATAATTAAAGATTATGTTTTAGAATAATTGATGTGGGTATGTGCATTGAAGATGATTTGAGGTGGGTAAGTTTGACTGACTCAGAGGAAAAGGCTAATGGACGTAGAATGTAGGTTTATGTATGGGTAGACCGGGTTATGATGAAAATGTCAGACGATCTAGAGAGGTTGTAGGTGTTGAACAGGCAGCATGATGGTGCTAAGAGTAGTGGACTATGATGAAATCTAAAGAAAATTGCTTGGATGTGTGTCTGAGTAAAAGGTTTAAAGGGAGAATTAGGTGGGGAAGTATAAGTGAGAAAATTGAGATGGATTGGCTACGCCGCTGAAGATAGAGAGTAGTGAATCGGAGGGAGAGAGGGGGTATTGAGATGGGGAAGCATATTGGATGTGTTAATTGACGTGGGGATGTAAGATTAAATCATGAAATAAAAATTGGTGAAGTATGAACAACAGGTCTCGACATGTTTGAAACATGTAAACAACGACTTAATCCCTACAGATACGAAGGTCATTTCCAAACCATAGTAGATGTTAAAAAAATAAATAAAAAACAAGAATTCACAAACAACACCAAAGGACAGCGTGCTCGGAATTGAGGATAAATATTTTTTCGCACATATTACTCCAATCGGACAACATACTCAATATGACGAGCTTTGAATTATATTTTTAAATGCAATACCATTCAAGGCACCGAAGGACGGCATGCTCGGAATTGAAGATAAATATTTTTTCGCACATATTACTCCAATCGGACAACATACTCAATATGACGAGCTTTGAATTATATTTTTAAATGCAATACTATTCAAGGCACCGAAGGACGGCATGCTCGGAATTGAAGATAAATATTTTTTCGCACATATTACTCCAATCGGACAACATACTCAATATGACGAGCTTTGAATTATATTTTTAAATGCAATACTATTCAAGGCACCGAAGGACGGCATGCTCAAAAGTGTAGGTAGGCGATTTTTCCATCATAATACTCCAGTTTTAAATAATACTGAATACAATGATGATGATGATGATGATGATAGGACATGATAAGGTAGGCTACACGAATGCAGGGTTCGACATGCTTGAACACGCAAGTGCCTGTTCAAGGTCACAAAATCAGACTGAATTGGAGGGAGAACGGAAACTTATTGAGGTTTAGAGGGAGAGCGGAAACTTATTAAGGTTTAGGGAAAGAGCTGAAACTTATTGAGGTTTAGAGGGAGAGAGGAAACTTATTGATCTTTAGAGGGAGAGCGGAAACTTATTGAGGTTTAGAGGGAGAGTGGAAACGTAATGAGGTTTAGAGGGAGAGCGGAAACGTATTGAGGTTTAGAGGGAGAGTGGAAACTTATTGAGCTGGGGATGTACGATGTTGGGTGATTCCCAGCTGTTGAGGGGGGGGTGTGGTGGTGGGGGTGTGGTGGTGGGGGTGATGGGTCACGTGACCCCGTGGGGTCAAAGGTCATGAGGAGCAACTGCGCCAAAGTCCCCATTTCTCTTCTACTAATAATAGCTATCACCAGCGTTGTTAAGCACAAAATACCTAGGGCATCCGCTGTTGCAAGGCACATACTAGCTGCGGTGCCCAGCATTCCTAACTACATACATACTATCTGTGTTGCCCAGCGTTCCTAAGAACTTATTAATACCTGGTTGCACGGAGTTGCAAGGCGCATACTATCTAAGGTGTCCGGCGTTCTTAGGCAGCAACCAGAAACGAAGATGGTCAACCAAAGAAAGATTCAGATGTATCGGGAAAGTCCCATCCGAAGGACGACGAGCTCAAATTTATTTTTATCTTGTCGATTAAAACATCTGACCTACGTGCCTTGGCTATATTTCTAAGTGGCAATCCTGAGCTCGATAGACTCCATATGAATGATAAAATAAGTTATCGTTTAGTTCCAACTAAAATTATCAAGGAAGAAATGTGGAATATAAGTGGGCTTTAAGGTACCCTTTTGACATATTTTCTGAAAAACAAATTAATACCATCTATGTTGGTAGATAGGCAGCATCCAGAAACAAAGATGGTCAACCAAAGAAAGATTCAGATGTATCGGGAAAGTCTGTCTATCAGTTTTAACAAATATTAAATCTATAAACTGTTAAAAAGCAGGAAATTTGAAGAATGGTATTTAGCCCGACTTTTTTCGAAAAACATTTTTATTTTTATTTTTGTGTAGGATTCAGATATCCCGGTTGTTCATCAGTTTTAACAAATATTAAATCTAAAAACCGTTTAAAAGCTAGAAATTTGAAGAATGGAGTCAACCGAGCTCAGGATCGCCATTTAGAAATCTAGGCAAGTCACTTAGGTCAGATGTTTTGATCGGGAAGATAAAAATAAATTTGAGCACGTCGTCCTTCGGATGGGACTTTCCCGATACATCTGAATCTTTCTTTGGTTGACCATCTTCGTTTCTGGATGCTGCCTATCTACCAACATAGATGGTATTAATTTGTTTTTCAGAAAATATGTCAAAAGGGTAGGTAGGTACCTTAAAGCCCACTTACATTCCCACATTTCTTCCTTGATAATTTTAGTTGGAACTAAACGGTAACTTATTTTATCATTCATATGGAGTCTATCGAGCTCCGGATCGCCACTTAGAAATCTAGGCAAGGCACTTAGGTCAGCTGTTTTAATCGAGAAGATAAAAATAAATTTGAGCACGTCGTCCTTCGGATGGGACTTTCCCGATACATCTGAATCTTTCTTTGGTTGACCATCTTCGTTTCTGGATGCTGCCTATCTACCAACATAGATGGTATTAATTTGTTTTTCAGAAAATATGTCAAAAGGGTAGGTAGGTACCTTAAAGCCCACTTACATTCCCACATTTCTTCCTTGATAATTTTAGTTGGAACTAAACGGTAACTTATTTTATCATTCATATGGAGTCTATCGAGCTCCGGATCGCCACTTAGAAATCTAGGCAAGGCACTTAGGTCAGCTGTTTTAATCGAGAAGATAAAAATAAATTTGAGCACGTCGTCCTTCGGATTGGACTTTAGGCTATGATCGAGGGCCTTTTTGTATGTCAGGTGCACGATAATGAGTCGTATGTTATGTAACTAAACCTAGGTAGCTAAAATTTCACTTAGGTTCACTTTTTTCTGTTGATAGACTCCATATGAATGATAAAATAAGTTACCGTTTGGTTCCAACTAAATTTATCAAGGAAGAAATGTGGAATTTAAGTGGGCTTTAAAGTACCGTTGTGACATATTTTCTGAAAAACAAATTAATACAGTGTAGTGTAATGGATTTGCGACTAGGCCAAATATATTGTAGAATGTATTTTTAAATGTAATGTAGTCAATAGTTGCATAGGCCAAATGTGTTATAATTTCAAATTTGTAAAGTCAGTAATGCATAAAAACAGTAATGGTGAAATAAACCCTTAATTCTATAGGCGGGCTAGGGAGACCCGGATCAGGTAGAAGGAGCTTATCCCATTTTGCCTCCGTCAAGAAAGAAGCTGACAAGATGCAATAAAAGAAGGCACCAACAGTCACCTGGAGGAATATTTATATAGTCTTTTGCAACCCGGATTTTACAATCTGGCTACAGTCAGGTACCAGATTGGAGCTCCAAGCCCGTTGTTTGTGGCCCATAAAGCAATCTGGAATGTCCAAATTAAAGTGGACAGAGGTCAAATTGATTGCCTCCCAGGCAAACAATTTGCTTTCCGAGATGGCCGAGGAGAAGAAAGAAGGAGAAGTAGTGGGGGAAGGTGTCAGTTCCAGGAGGAAGTCGGGGGTTCATCGTTTCAGTTACAGTCTGGATCCAAGAGTCAGAGGGTTCACTTCCTGGAGTCCTCGTTGAGAGAGGGAAGTGGCCAGTCTCTGATCCACCAGTTGAAGTCTGAGTCCTGATCCAGTAGCCCTCGAGAGAAGCTCCAGCCATCATCCAACCCCAGGAGTTCAGGAGGAACTCAGCCGCTAGTCTGTTCTTCCACTCTCAAACCCTCGCAGAAGCTCCAGCCCTCATCATCCGAGTAGCTCCAGCCCCTGTCTCCATACAACGTATACCTAATAAGGTTTATATCTTATGTTATATTTTATTTTTTATTTTAATTATTCATTTTTTTTGTTAATATATTCATTTTAAATATGAGTTACTAAATTTCCGTAGCTTGTTCCTATGCTCCACCCAATGTCACTATTGATTTAAGAATTTAGTTTTTCAAAACTCTTTTCGCTGACGAATCCTTCGCCTTTGGTTACAGAAATCCAATTCCAATATTAAAATCAGTAAATTTAAATGATCGTCTATTACCTAAGCGATCTGGCATCCTTTGGACAATTTGAATTAGTAAAGACAAAGCAATTTTAGAGAAGATCTTCGCAGCTTAGATTTAAAGTAAATTCAAAAACCACACATTTTTTTATTAAAACCGCGACGCGCACCCCATAAATATTACAACAGCTATGTTGGTAGATAGGCAGCATCCAGAAACGAAGATGGTCAACCAAAGAAAGATTCAGATGTATCGGGAAAGTCCCATCCGAAGGACGACGTGCTCAAATTTATTTTTATCTTCCCGATCAAAACATCTGACCTAAGTGACTTGGCTAGATTTCTAAATGGCGATCCTGAGCTCGGTTGACTCCATTCTTCAAATTTCTAGCTTTTAAACGGTTTTTAGATTTAATATTTGTTAAAACTGATGAACAACCGGGATATCTGAATCCTACACAAAAATCAAAATAAAAATGTTTTTCGAAAAAAGTCGGGCTAAATACCATTCTTCAAATTTCCTGCTTTTTAACAGTTTATAGATTTAATATTTGTTAAAACTGATAAACAGATTCAGATATATCGGGAAAGTCCCATCCGAAGGACGACGTGCTCATGGTTTTTTGAACCTAAGTGAAATTTTAGCTACCTAAGTTTAGTTACATAACATACGACTCATTATCGTGCACCTGACATACAAAAAGGCCCTCGATCATAGCCTAAAGTCCAATCCGAAGGACGACGTGCTCAAATTTATATTAACATTTCGATTAAAACATCTGACCTAAGTGCCTTGGCTAGATTTCTAAGTGGCGATCCTGAGCTCGATAGACTCCATATGAATGATAAAATAAGTTACCGTTTGGTTCCAACTAAAATTATCAAGGAAGAAATGTGGAATATAGGTGGGCTTTAAGGTACCCTTTTGACATATTTTCTGAAAAACAAATTAATACCAGCTATGTTGGTAGATAGGCAGCATTCAGAAACGAAGATGATCAACCAAAGAAAGATTCAGATGTATCGGGAAAGTCCCATCCGAAGGACGACGTGCTCAAATTTATTTTTATCTTCCCGATCAAAACATCTGACCTAAGTGACTTGGCTAGATTTCTAAATGGCGATCCTGAGCTCGGTTGACTCCATTCTTCAAATTTCTAGCTTTTAAACGGTTTTTAGATTTAATATTTGTTAAAACTGATGAACAACCGAGATATCTGAATTCTACACAAAAATCAAAATACAATTTTTTTTCGAAAAAAGTCGGGCTAAATACCATTCTTCAAATTTCCTGCTTTTTAACAGTTTATAGATTTAATATTTGTTAAAACTGATAGACAGATTCAGATATATCGGGAAAGTCCCATCCGAAGGACGACGTGCTCAAGGTTTTTTGAACCTAAGTGAAATTTTAGCTACCTAGGTTTAGTTACAAAACATACGACTCATTATCGTGCACCTGACATACAAAAAGGCCCTCGATCATAGCCTAAAGTCCAATCCGAAGGACGACGTGCTCAAATTTATACTTACCTTTCGATTAACACATCTGACCTAAGTGCCTTGACTAGATTTCTAAGTGGCGATCCTGAGCTCGATAGACTCCATATGTATGATAAAATAAGTTACCGTTTGGTTCCAACTAAAATTATCAAGGAAGAAATGTGGAATATAGGTGGGCTTTAAGGTACCCTTTTGACATATTTTCTGAAAAACAAATTAATACCAGCTATGTTGGTAGATAGGCAGCATCCAGAAACGAAGATGATCAACCAAAGAAAGATTCAGATGTATCGGGAAAGTCCCATCCGAAGGACGACGTGCTCAAATTTATTTATATCTTCCCGATCAAAACATCTGACCTAAGTGACTTGGCTAGATTTCTAAATGGCGATCCTGAGCTCGGTTGACTCCATTCTTCAAATTTCTAGCTTTTAAACGGTTTTTAGATTTAATATTTGTTAAAAGTGATGAACAACCGGGATATCTGAATCCTACACAAAAATCAAAATAAAAATGTTTTTCGAAAAAAGTCGGGCTAAATACCATTCTTCAAATTTCCTGTTTTTTAACAGTTTATAGATTTAATATTTGTTAATACTGATAGACAGATTCAGATATATCGGGAAAGTCCCATCCGAAGGACGACGTGCTCAAGGTTTTTTGAACCTAAGTGAAATTTTAGCTACCTAGGTTTAGTTACATAACATACGACTCATTATCGTGCACCTGACACACAAAAAGGCCCTCGATCATAGCCTAAAGTCCAATCCGAAGGACGACGTGCTCAAATTTATACTTACCTTTCGATTAACACATCTGACCTAAGTGCCTTGGCTAGATTTCTAAGTGGCGATCCTGAGCTCGATAGACTCCATATGTATGATAAAATAAGTTAGCGTTTGGTTCCAACTAAAATTATAAAGGAAGAAATGTGGAATATAGGTGGGCTTTAAGGTATCCTTTTGACATATTTTCTGAAAAACAAATTAATACCAGCTATGTTGGTAGATAGGCAGCATCCAGAAACGAAGATGATCAACCAAAGAAAGATTCAGAAGTATCGGGAAAGTCCCATCCGAAGGACGACGTGCTCAAATTTATTTTTATCTTCCCGATCAAAACATCTGACCTAAGTGACTTGGCTAGATTTCTAAATGGCGATCCTGAGCTTGGTAGACTCCATTCTTCAAATTTCTCGCTTTTAAACGGTTTATAGATTTAATATTTGTTAAAACTGATATAGAACGACCGGATTATCTGAATGCTACACAAAAATCAAAATAAAAATGTTTTTTTTTTAAATTCGCGCTATTTAACGGTTTATAGGTTTAATAATTGTTAAAACTGATACTACAGATTCAGATATATCCGGAAAGTCCCATCCGAAGGACGACGTGCTCAAGGCTATTTTCAACCTGTGAAATTTCACCTACCCAGGTTTATTTACATAACATACGTCTCATTATCGAGTACTTTACATTCGAAAAAGACCTGGAGCATCGCTTAAAGTCCCATCCGAAGGACGACGTGCTCAAAGGTTTTTTTAACTTCCCGAATAAAATATCTGAATTAAGTGCCTCAGCTAGATTTCTAAGTGGCGATCCTGAGCTCGGTAGACTCCATTCTCAAATTTCTCGCTTTTTAACGGTTTATAGATTTAATATTTGTTAAAACTGATAGAGAACGCCCGGGATATCTGAATGCTACACAAAAATCAAAATAAAAATGTTTTTTTAAAAATTCGCGCTATTTAACGGTTTATAGGTTTAATAATTGTTAAAACTGATACGACAGATTCAGATATATCCGGAAAGTCCCATCCGAAGGACGACGTGCTCAAGGCTATTTTCAACCTAAGTGAAATGTCACCTACCCAGGTTTGTTTACATAACATACGTCTCATTATCGAGTACCTCACATTCGAAAAAGCCCTGGAGCATCGCTTAAAGTCCCATTCGAAGGACGACGTGCTCAAGGTTATTTTCAACCTAAGTGAAATTTCACCTACCCAGGTTTATTTACATAACATACGTCTCATTATCGAGTACCTCACGTTCGAAAAAGCCCTGGATCATCGCGCAAAGTCCCATCCGAAGGACGACGTGCTCAAGGTTATTTTTAACTTCCGGATTAAAACATCTGACTTAAGTGCCTCAGCTAGATTTCTAAGTGGCGGTCCTGAGCTCGGTAGAATTTCTCGCTTTTTCACGGTTTATAGATTTAATATTTGTTAAGTCGATAGATGGTAGTAGGAAGTTGGCAGGAGTGTTGGGTGATGTCACGTACCCTATGTTGAGCAGAACGTTTAAGGATGCTAGGAAAGGTTCTAGCCGGATAAGAGTGCGAATACTGCCCCGAACGATTTTCGAATGAGCGATTGGCCAACAGTTTGCACATGTAAAAAAAAAATTTTCCTGAAAATATCAGCTCCCTATTCCCATTATTCGATAAGAAAAAAAATAAAAAGGCAATTTTAATTTGCCCCCTTGCCCCCTGCTCACTTTTTGCCCCCTGCTCACTTTTGCCCTCTGCTCACTTTGCCCTGGACAAATTGTTTACCTATTTATATAAGCTGTCAGTGGTCCTAACGGACTTAGAAGAGGCCCTCCCTTCCGAAACCGTGATGAGAATAAGCTAGCACTATATTTATACTTAGGCCTACCCCCACAACCCCCTCTCTTGTTCAAATTTTTAGGACGCCACACCCATTTTTGTCTATTTGGCCTTCAGGAATACTATATGTGAAACTTCGTGACAATGCGACCAACCGTTAATGAGCTAGCTCTATATTTATACCTAGGCCCCCCCACAACCCCCCCCCTCCCGTTCAAAACTTTGGGGCGCCACACACCTTATTTTTTTATTTGGCCTTCAGGAATACTACATCCGAAATTTCATATTAATCCGACCAACCGTTAAAGAGTTAGCACTATATTTATATTTAGGCCCCCCCACAACCCCCCCTCCCGTTCAAAACTTTGGGACGCCACACACCTTATTTTTCTATTTGGCATTCAGGAATACTACATCCGAAATTTCATAATAATCCGACCAACCGTTAAAGTGTTAGCACTATATTTATATTTAGGCCCCCCCACAACCCCCCCTCCCAGTCAAAACTTTGGGACGCCACACACCTTATTTTTCTATTTGGCATTCAGGAATACTACATCCGAAATTTCATAATAATCCGACCAACCGTTAAAGTGTTAGCACTATATTTATATTTAGGCCCCCCCACAACCCGCCCTCCTGTTCAAATTTTTGAGCCGTCACACACCCTATTTTTCTATTTGGCCTTTAAAAATACTACATGTGAAATTCCATGACAATCTGATCATCCGTTAATGACCCATCACTATCTTTATATTTAGGCTTCCCCCCACAACCCCCCCCCTCCCGTTAAAAATTTTGGGACACCACACACAATATTTTTCAATTTGGCCTTTAAAAAAACTACCTGTGAAATTTCGTGACAATATGACCAACCGGTTATGAGCTAGGACTATATTTATAATTAGGCCCCCCCACAACCCCCCCTCCCGTTCAAAATTTTGGGACGCCACATAGCCCATTATTCAATCGGGCTCAAAAGGATGCTACATGGGTAGTTTAGCCTTGAGCACGTCGTCCTTCGGATGGGACTTTCCGGATATATCTGAATCTGTCGTATCAGTTTTAACAATTATTAAACCTATAAACCGTTAAATAGCGCGAATTTTTAAAAAAACATTTTTATTTTGATTTTTGTGTAGCATTCAGATAATCCGGTCTTTCTATATCAGTTTTAACAAATATTAAATCTATAAACCGTTAAAAAGCGAGAAATTTGAGAATGGAGTCTACCGAGCTCAGGATCGCCACTTAGAAATCTAGCTGAGGCACTTAATTCAGATATTTTATTCGGGAAGTTAAAAATAACTTTGAGCACGTCGTCCTTCGGATGGGACTTTCCGGATATATCTGAATCTGTCGTATCAGTTTCAACAATTATTAAGCCTATAAACCGTTAAATAGCGCGAATTTTTTTTAAAACATTTTTATTTCAATTTTAGTGTAGGAGTCAGATGTTTTAATCGGGAAGTTAAAAATAACCTTGAGCACGTCGTCCTTCGAATGGGACTTTAAGCGATGCTCCAGGGCTTTTTCGAATGTGAGGTACTCGATAATGAGACGTATGTTATGTAAATAAACCTGGGTAGGTGAAATTTCACTTAGGTTGAAAATAACCTTGAGCACGTCGTCCTTCGGATGGGACTTTAAGCGATGATCCAGGGCTTTTTCGAATGTGAGGTACTCGATAGTGAGACGTCTGTTATGTAAATAAACCTGGGTAGGTGAAATTTCACAGGTTGAAAATAGCCTTGAGCACGTCGTCCTTCGGATGGGACTTTCCGGATATATCTGAATCTGTCGTATCAGTTTCAACAATTATTAAGCCTATAAACCGTTAAATAGCGCGAATTTTTTGAAAAACATTTTTATTTCAATTTTAGTGTAGGATTCAGATAATCCGGTCGTTCTCTATCAGTCATAACAAATATTAAATCTATAAACCGTTAAAAAGCGAGAAATTTGAAGAATGGAGTCTACCAAGCTCAGGATCACCACTTAGAAATCTAGCTGAGGCACTTAATTCAGATATTTTAATAGGAAGTTAAAAATAACTTTGAGCACGTCGTCCTTCGAATGGGACTTTAAGCGATGCTCCAGGGCTTTTTCGAATGTAAAGTACTCGATAATGAGACGTATGTTATGTAAATAAACCTGGGTAGGTGAAATTTCACAGGTTGAAAATAGCCTTGAGCACGTCGTCCTTCGGATGGGACTTTCCGGATATATCTGTATCTGTAGTATCAGTTTTAACAATTATTAAACCTATAAACCGTTAAATAGCGCGAATTTTTAAAAAAACATTTTTATTTTGATTTTTGTGTAGCATTCAGATAATCCGGTCGTTCTATATCAGTTTTAACATATATTAAATCTATAAACCGTTAAAAAGCGAGAAATTTTAGAATGGAGTCTACCGAGCTCAGGATCGCCACTTAGAAATCTAGCTGAGGCACTTAGGTCAGATGTTTTAATCGGGAAGGTAAAAATAACTTTGAGCACGTCGTCCTTCGGATGGGACTTTCCGGATATATCTGAATCTGTCGTATCAGTTTCAACAATTATTAAGCCTATAAACCGTTAAATAGCGCGAATTTTTTGAAAAACATTTTTATTTCAATTTTAGTGTAGGATTCAGATATCCCGGTCGTTCTCTATCAGCTTTAACAAATATTAAATCTATAAACCGTTAAAAAGCGAGAAATTTGAAGAATGGAGTCTACCGAGCTCAGGATCGCCACTTAGAAATCTAGCTGAGGCACTTAATTCAGATATTTTATTCGGGAAGTTAAAAATAACTTTGAGCACGTCGTCCTTCGAATGGGACTTTAAGCGATGATCCAGGGCTTTTTCGAACGTGAGGTACTTGATAATGAGACGTATTTTATGTAAATAAACCTGGGTAGGTGAAATTTCACTTAGGTTGAAAATAACCTTGAGCACGCCGTCCTTCGGATGGGACTTTAAGGTATGCTCCAGGGCCTTTTCGAATGTAAAGTACTCGATAATGAGACGTATGTTATGTAAATAAACCTGGGTAGGTGAAATTTCACAGGTTGAAAATAGCCTTGAGCACGTCGTCCTTCGGATGGGACTTTCCGGATATATCTGAATCTGTAGTATCAGTTTTAACAATTATTAAGCCTATAAACCGTTAAATAGCGCGAATTTTTTGAAAAACATTTTTATTTCAATTTTAGTGTAGGATTCAGATATCCCGGTCGTTCTCTATCAGTCATAACAAATATTAAATCTATAAACCGTAAAAAAGCGAGAAATTTGAAGAATGGAGTCTACCAAGCTCAGGATCGCCACTTAGAAATCTAGCTGAGGCACTTAATTCAGATATTTTAATCGGGAAGTTAAAAATAACCTTGAGCAGGTCGTCCTTCGGATGGGACATTAAGCGATGATCCAGGGCTTTTTCGAACGTGAGGTACTCCACAAAGAGACGTATGTTATGTAAATAAACCTGGGTAGGTGAAATTTCACAGGTTGAAAATAGCCTTGAGCACGTCGTCCTTCGGATGGGACTTTCCGGATATATCTGAATCTGTCGTATCAGTTTCAACAATTATTAAGCCTATAAACTGTTAAATAGCGCGAATTTTTTGAAAAACATTTTTATTTCAATTTTAGTATAGGATTCAGATATCCCGGTCGTTCTCTATCAGTTTTAACAAATATTAAATCTATAAACCGTTAAAAAGCGAGAAATTTGAAGAATGGAGTCTACCAAGCTCAGGATCGCCACTGAGAAATCTAGCTGAGGCACATAATTCAGATATTTTAATCGGGAAGTTAAAAATAACTTTGAGTGCGTCGTCCTTCGAATGGGACTTTGAGCGATGATCCAGGGCTTTTTCGAACGTGAGGTACTTGATAATGAGACGTATGTTATGTAAATAAACCTGGGTAGGTAAAATTTCACTTAGGTTGAAAATAACCTTGAGCACGTCGTCCTTCGGATGGGACTTTAAGGTATGCTCCAGGGCCTTTTCGAATGTAAATTACTCGATAATGAGACGTATGTTATGTAAATAAACCTGGGTAGGTGAAATTTCACAGGTTGAAAATAGCCTTGAGCACGTCGTCCTTCGGATGGGACTTTCCGGATATATCTGAATCTGTCGTATCAGTTTTAACAATTATTAAGCCTATAAACCGTTAAATAGCAAGGGGGCAAATTAAAATTGCCTTTTTATTTTTTTTCTCATCGAATAATGGGAGTAGGGAGCTGATATTTTCAGGAAAATTTTTTTTTTACATGTGCAAACTGTTGGCCAATCGCTCATTCGAAAATCGTTGGGGGCAGTTTTCGCACTCTTATCCGGCTAGAACCTTTCCTAGCATCCTTAAACGTTCTGCTCAACATAGGGTACGTGACATCACCCAACACTCCTGCCAACTTCCTACTACCATCTATCGACTTAACAAATATTAAATCTATAAACCGTGAAAAAGCGAGAAATTCTACCGAGCTCAGGACCGCCACTTAGAAATCTAGCTGAGGCACTTAAGTCAGATGTTTTAATCGGGAAGTTAAATATAACCTTGAGCACGTCGTCCTTCGGATGGGACTTTAAGCGGTGATCCAGGGCTTTTTCTAACGTGAGGTACTCGATAATGAGACGTATGTTATGTAAATAAACCTGGGTAGGTGAAATTTCACTTAGGTTGAAAATAACCTTGAGCACGTCGTCCTTCGGATGGGACTTTAAGGTATGCTCCAGGGCCTTTTCGAATGTAAATTACTCGATAATGAGACGTATGTTATGTAAATAAACCTGGGTAGGTGAAATTTCACAGGTTGAAAATAGCCTTGAGCACGTCGTCCTTCGGATGGGACTTTAAGCGATGATCCAGGGCTTTTTCGAATGTGAGGTACTCGATAATGAGACGTCTGTTATGTAAATAAACCTGGGTAGGTGAAATTTCACAGGTTGAAAAAAGCCTTGAGCACGTCGTCCTTCGGATGGGACTTTCCGGATATATCTGAATCTGTCGTATCAGTTTCAACAATTATTAAGCCTATAAACCGTTAAATAGCGCGAATTTTTTGAAAAACATTTTTATTTCAATTTTAGTGTAGGATTCAGATAATCCGGTCGTTCTCTATCAGTCATAACAAATATTAAATCTATAAACCGTTAAAAAGCGAGAAATTTGAAGAATGGAGTCTACCAAGCTCAGGATCACCACTTAGAAATCTAGCTGAGGCACTTAATTCAGATATTTTAATAGGAAGTTAAAAATAACTTTGAGCACGTCGTCCTTCGAATGGGACTTTAAGCGATGCTCCAGGGCTTTTTCGAATGTAAAGTACTCGATAATGAGACGTATGTTATGTAAATAAACCTGGGTAGGTGAAATTTCACAGGTTGAAAATAGCCTTGAGCACGTCGTCCTTCGGATGGGACTTTCCGGATATATCTGTATCTGTAGTATCAGTTTTAACAATTATTAAACCTATAAACCGTTAAATAGCGCGAATTTTTAAAAAAACATTTTTATTTTGATTTTTGTGTAGCATTCAGATAATCCGGTCGTTCTATATCAGTTTTAACAAATATTAAATCTATAAACCGTTAAAAAGCGAGAAATTTTAGAATGGAGTCTACCGAGCTCAGGATCGCCACTTAGAAATCTAGCTGAGGCACTTAGGTCAGATGTTTTAATCGGGAAGGTAAAAATAACTTTGAGCACGTCGTCCTTCGGATGGGACTTTCCGGATATATCTGAATCTGTCGTATCAGTTTCAACAATTATTAAGCCTATAAACCGTTAAATAGCGCGAATTTTTTGAAAAACATTTTTATTTCAATTTTAGTGTAGGATTCAGATATCCCGGTCGTTCTCTATCAGCTTTAACAAATATTAAATCTATAAACCATTAAAAAGCGAGAAATTTGAAGAATGGAGTCTACCGAGCTCAGGATCGCCACTTAGAAATCTAGCTGAGGCACTTAATTCAGATATTTTATTCGGGAAGTTATAAATAACTTTGAGCACGTCGTCCTTCGAATGGGACTTTAAGCGATGATCCAGGGCTTTTTCGAACGTGAGGTACTTGATAATGAGACGTATTTTATGTAAATAAACCTGGGTAGGTGAAATTTCACTTAGGTTGTAAATAACCTTGAGCACGTCGTCCTTCGGATGGGACTTTAAGGTATGCTCCAGGGCCTTTTCGAATGTAAAGTACTCGATAATGAGACGTATGTTATGTAAATAAACCTGGGTAGGTGAAATTTCACAGGTTGAAAATAGCCTTGAGCACGTCGTCCTTCGGATGGGACTTTCCGGATATATCTGAATCTGTAGTATCAGTTTTAACAATTATTAAGCCTATAAACCGTTAAATAGCGCGAATTTTTTGAAAAACATTTTTATTTCAATTTTAGTGTAGGATTCAGATATCCCGGTCGTTCTCTATCAGTTTTAACAAATATTAAATCTATAAACCGTTAAAAAGCGAGAAATTTTAGAATGGAGTCTACCGAGCTCAGGATCGCCACTTAGAAATCTAGCTGAGGCACTTAGGTCAGATGTTTTAATCGGGAAGGTAAAAATAACTTTGAGCACGTCGTCCTTCGGATGGGACTTTCCGGATATATCTGAATCTGTCGTATCAGTTTCAACAATTATTAAGCCTATAAACCGTTAAATAGCGCGAATTTTTTGAAAAACATTTTTATTTCAATTTTAGTGTAGGATTCAGATATCCCGGTCGTTCTCTATCAGCTTTAACAAATATTAAATCTATAAACCATTAAAAAGCGAGAAATTTGAAGAATGGAGTCTACCGAGCTCAGGATCGCCACTTAGAAATCTAGCTGAGGCACTTAATTCAGATATTTTATTCGGGAAGTTATAAATAACTTTGAGCACGTCGTCCTTCGAATGGGACTTTAAGCGATGATCCAGGGCTTTTTCGAACGTGAGGTACTTGATAATGAGACGTATTTTATGTAAATAAACCTGGGTAGGTGAAATTTCACTTAGGTTGTAAATAACCTTGAGCACGTCGTCCTTCGGATGGGACTTTAAGGTATGCTCCAGGGCCTTTTCGAATGTAAAGTACTCGATAATGAGACGTATGTTATGTAAATAAACCTGGGTAGGTGAAATTTCACAGGTTGAAAATAGCCTTGAGCACGTCGTCCTTCGGATGGGACTTTCCGGATATATCTGAATCTGTAGTATCAGTTTTAACAATTATTAAGCCTATAAACCGTTAAATAGCGCGAATTTTTTGAAAAACATTTTTATTTCAATTTTAGTGTAGGATTCAGATATCCCGGTCGTTCTCTATCAGTCATAACAAATATTAAATCTATAAACCGTTAAAAAGCGAGAAATTTGAAGAATGGAGTCTACCAAGCTCAGGATCGCCACGTAGAAATCTAGCTGAGGCACTTAATTCAGATATTTTAATCGGGAAGTTAAAAATAACCTTGAGCAGGTCGTCCTTCGGATGGGACATTAAGCGATGATCCAGGGCTTTTTCGAACGTGAGGTACTCCACAAAGAGACGTATGTTATGTAAATAAACCTGGGTAGGTGAAATTTCACAGGTTGAAAATAGCCTTGAGCACGTCGTCCTTCGGATGGGACTTTCCGGATATATCTGAATCTGTCGTATCAGTTTTAACAATTATTAAGCCTATAAACCGTTAAATAGCAAGGGGGCAAATTAAAATTACCTTTTTATTTTTTTTCTCATCGAATAATGGGAGTAGGGAGCAGATATTTTCAGGAAATTTTTTTTTTTACATGTGCAAACTGTTGGCCAATCGCTCATTCGAAAATCGTTAGGGGCAGTTTTCGCAGTCTTATCCGGCTAGAACCTTTCCTAGCATCCTTAAACGTTCTGCTCAACATAGGGTACGTGACATCACCCAACACTCCTGCCAACTTCCTACTACCATCTATCGACTTAACAAATATTAAATCTATAAACCGTGAAAAAGCGAGAAATTCTACCGAGCTCAGGACCGCCACTTAGAAATCTAGCTGAGGCACTTAAGTCAGATGTTTTAATCGGCAAGTTAAAAATAACCTTGAGCACGTCGTCCTTCGAATGGGACTTTAAGCGATGCTCCAGGGCTTTTTCGAATGTGAGGTATTCGATAATGAGACGTATGTTATGTAAATAACCCTGGGTAGGTGAAATTTCACAGGTTTAAAATAGCCTTGAGCACGTCGTCCTTCGGATGTGACTTTCCGGATATATCTGAATCTGTAGTATCAGTTTTAACAATTATTAAGCCTATAAACCGTTAAATAGCGCGAATTTTTTGAAAAACATTTTTATTTCAATTTCAGTGTAGGATTCAGATATCCCGGTCGTTCTCTATCAGTCATAACAAATATTAAATCTATAAACCGTTAAAAAGCGAGAAATTTGAAGAATGGAGTCTACTAAGCTCAGGATCGCCACTTAGAAATCTAGCTGAGGCACTTAATTCAGATATTTTAATCGGGAAGTTAAAAATAACCTTGAGCACGTCGTCCTTCGGATGGGACATTAAGCGATGATCCAGGGCTTTTTCGAACGTGAGGTACTCCACAAAGAGACGTATGTTATGTAAATAAACCTGGGTAGGTGAAATTTCACAGGTTGAAAATAGCCTTGAGCACGTCGTCCTTCGGATGGGACTTTCCGGATATATCTGAATCTGTCGTATCAGTTTTAACAATTATTAAGCCTATAAACCGTTAAATAGCAAGGGGGCAAATTAAAATTACCTTTTTATTTTTTTTCTCATCGAATAATGGGAGTAGGGAGCAGATATTTTCAGGAAATTTTTTTTTTTTACATGTGCAAACTGTTGGCCAATCGCTCATTCGAAAATCGTTGGGGGCAGTTTTCGCACTCTTACCCGGCTAGAACCTTTCCTAGCATCCTTAAACGTTCTGCTCAACATAGGGTACGTGACATCACCCAACACTCCTGCCAACTTCCTACTACCATCTATCGACTTAACAAATATTAAATCTATAAACCGTGAAAAAGCGAGAAATTCTACCGAGCTCAGGACCGCCACTTAGAAATCTAGCTGAGGCACTTAAGTCAGATGATTTAATCGGGAAGTTAAAAATAACCTTGAGCACGTCGTCCTTCGAATGGGACTTTAAGCGATGCTCCAGGGCTTTTTCGAATGTGAGGTATTCGATAATGAGACGTATGTTATGTAAATAAACCTGAGTAGGTGAAATTTCACTTAGGTTGAAAATAACCTTGAGCACGTCGTCCTTCGGATGGGACTTTAAGCGATGATCCAGGGATTTTTCGAATGTGAGGTACTCGATAATGAGACGTATGTTATGTAAATAAACCTGGGTAGGTGAATTTTCACAGGTTGAAAATAGCCTTGAGCACGTCGTCCTTCGGATGGGACTTTCCGGATATATCTGAATCTGTCGTATCAGTTTCAACAATTATTAAGCCTATAAACTGTTAAATAGCGCGAATTTTTTGAAATACATTTTTATTTCAATTTTAGTATAGGATTCAGATATCCCGGTCGTTCTCTATCATTTTTAACAAATATTAAATCTATCAAGCGTTAAAAAGCGAGAAATTTGAAGAATGGAGTCTACCAAGCTCAGGATCGCCACTGAGAAATCTAGCTGAGGCACATAATTCAGATATTTTAATCGGGAAGTTAAAAATAACTTTGAGTGCGTCGTCCTTCGAATGGGACTTTGAGCGATGATCCATGGCTTTTTCGAACGTGAGGTACTTGATAATGAGACGTATGTTATGTAAATAAACCTGGGTAGGTGAAATTTCACTTAGGTTGAAAATAACGTTGAGCACGTCGTCCTTCGGATGGGACTTTAAGGTATGCTCCAGGGCCTTTTCGAATGTAAATTACTCGATAATGAGACGTATGTTATGTAAATAAACCTGGGTAGGTGAAATTTCACAGGTTGAAAATAGCCTTGAGCACGTCGTCCTTCGGATGGGACTTTCCGGATATATCTGAATCTGTCGTATCAGTTTTAACAATTATTAAGCCTATAAACCGTTAAATAGCAAGGGGGCAAATTAAAATTGCCTTTTTATTTTTTTTCTCATCGAATAATGGGAGTAGGGAGCTGATATTTTCAGGAATATTTTTTTTTTACATGTGCAAACTGTTGGCCAATCGCTCATTCGAAAATCGTTGGGGGCAGTTTTCGCAGTCTTATCCGGCTAGAACCTTTCCTAGCATCCTTAAACGTTCTGCTCAACATAGGGTACGTGACATCACCCAACACTCCTGCCAACTTCCTACTACCATCTATCGACTTAACAAATATTAAATCTATAAACCGTGAAAAAGCGAGAAATTCTACCGAGCTCAGGACCGCCACTTAGAAATCTAGCTGAGGCACTTAAGTCAGATGTTTTAATCGGGAAGTTAAATATAACCTTGAGCACGTCGTCCTTTGGATGGGACTTTAAGGTATGCTCCAGGGCCTTTTCGAATGTAAATTACTCGATAATGAGACGTATGTTGTGTAAATAAACCTGGGTAGGTGAAATTTCACAGGTTGAAAATAGCCTTGAGCACGTCGTCCTTCGGATGGGACTTTCCGGATATATCTGAATCTGTCGTATCAGTTTTAACAATTATTAAGCCTATAAACCGTTAAATAGCAAGGGGGCAAATTAAAATTGCCTTTTAATTTTTTTTCTCATCGAATAATGGGAGTAGGGAGCTGATATTTTCAGGAAAATTTTTTTTTACATGTGCAAACTGTTGGCCAATCGCTCATTCGAAAATCGTTGGGGGCAGTTTTCGCACTCTTATCCGGCTAGAACCTTTCCTAGCATCCCTAAACGTTCTGCTCAACATAGGGTACGTGACATCACCCAACACTCCGGCCAACTTCCTACTACCATCTATCGACTTAACAAATATTAAATCTATAAACCGTGAAAAAGCGAGAAATTCTACCGAGCTCAGGACCGCCACTTAGAAATCTAGCTGAGGCACTTAAGTCAGATGTTTTAATCGGGAAGTTAAAAATAACCTTGAGCACGTCGTCCTTCGAATGGGACTTTAAGCGATGCTCCAGGGCTTTTTCGAATGTGAGGTATTCGATAATGAGACGTATGTTATGTAAATAAACCTGGGTAGGTGAAATTTCACTTAGGTTGAAAATAACCTTGAGCACGTCGTCCTTCGGATGGGACTTTAAGCGATGATCCAGGGATTTTTCGAATGTGAGGTACTCGATAATGAGACGTATGTTATGTAAATAAACCTGGGTAAGTGAAATTTCACAGGTTGAAAATAGCCTTGAGCACGTCGTCCTTCGGATGGGACTTTCCGGATATATCTGAATCTGTCGTATCAGTTTCAACAATTATTAAGCCTATAAACCGTTAAATAGCGCGAATTTTTTGAAAAACATTTTTATTTCAATTTTAGTGTAGGATTCAGATAATCCGGTCGTTCTCTATCAGTCATAACAAATATTAAATCTATAAACCGTTAAAAAGCGAGAAATTTGAAGAATGGAGTCTACCAAGCTCAGGATCACCACTTGGAAATCTAGCTGAGGCACTTAATTCAGATATTTTAATAGGAAGTTAAAAATAACTTTGAGCACGTCGTCCTTCGAATGGGACTTTAAGCGATGATCCAGGGCTTTTTCGAACGTGAGTTACTTGATAATGAGACGTATGTTATGTAAATAAACCTGAGTAGGTGAAATTTCACAGGTTGAAAATATCCTTGAGCACGTCGTCCTTCGGAAGGGGACTTTCCGGATATATCTGAATCTGTCGTATCAGTTTCAACAATTATTAAGCCTATAAACCGTTAAATAGCGCGAATTTTTTGAAAAACATTTTTATTTCAATTTTAGTATAGGATTCAGATATCCCGGTCGTTCTCTATCAGTTTTAACAAATATTAAATCTATAAACCGTTAAAAAGCGAGAAATTTGAAGAATGGAGTCTACCAAGCTCAGGATCGCCACTGAGAAATCTAGCTGAGGCACATAATTCAGATATTTTAATCGGGAAGTTAAAAATAACTTTGAGTGCGTCGTCCTTCGAATGGGACTTTGAGCGATGATCCATGGCTTTTTCGAACGTGAGGTACTTGATAATGAGACGTATGTTATGTAAATAAACCTGGGTAGGTGAAATTTCACTTAGGTTGAAAATAACCTTGAGCACGTCGTCCTTCGGATGGGACTTTAAGGTATGCTCCAGGGCCTTTTCGAATGTAAATTACTCGATAATGAGACGTATGTTATGTAAATAAACCTGGGTAGGTGAAATTTCATTGGTTGAAAATAGCCTTGAGCACGTCGTCCTTCGGATGGGACTTTCCGGATATATCTGAATCTGTCGTATCAGTTTTAACAATTATTAAGCCTATAAACCGTTAAATAGCAAGGGGGCAAATTAAAATTGCCTTTTTATTTTTTTTCTCATCGAATAATGGGAGTAGGGAGCTGATATTTTCAGGAAAATTTTTTTTTACATGTGGAAACTGTTGGCCAATCGCTTATTCGAAAATCGTTGGGGGCAGTTTTCGCACTCTTATCCGGCTAGAAACTTTCCTAGCATCCTTAAACGTTCTGCTCAACATAGGGTACGTGACATCACCCAACACTCCTGCCAACTTCCTACTACCATCTATCGACTTAACAAATATTAAATCTATAAACCGTGAAAAAGCGAGAAATTCTACCGAGCTCAGGACCGCCACTTAGAAATCTAGCTGAGGCACTTAAGTCAGATGTTTTAATCGGGAAGTTAAATATAACCTTGAGCACGTCGTCCTTCGGATGGGACTTTAAGCGGTGATCCAGGGCTTTTTCGAACGTGAGGTACTCGATAATGAGACGTATGTTATGTAAATAAACCTGGGTAGGTGAAATTTCACTTAGGTTGAAAATAACCTTGAGCACGTCGTCCTTCGGATGGGACTTTATGCGATGATCCAGGTCTTTTTCGAATGTGAGGTACTCGATAATGAGACGTATGTTATGTAAATAAACCTGGGTAGGTGAAATTTCACAGGTTGAAAATAGCCTTGAGCACGTCGTCCTTCGGATGGGACTTTCCGGATTTATCTGAATCTGTCGTATCAGTTTCAACAATTATTAAGCCTATAAACCGTTAAAAAGCGAGAAATTTGAAGAATGGAGTCTACCAAGCTCAGGATCACCACTTAGAAATCTAGCTGAGTCACTTAATTCAGATATTTTAATCGGAAGTTAAAAATAACTTTGAGTGCGTCGTCCTTCGAATGGGACTTTAAGCGATGATCCAGGGCTTTTTCGAAGGTGAGGTACTTGATAATGAGACGTATGTTATGTAAATAAACCTGGGTAGGTGAAATTTCACTTAGGTTGAATATAACCTTGAGCACGTCGTCCTTCGGATGGGACTTTGAGCGATGATCTAGGGCTTTTTCGAATGTGAGGTACTCGATAATGAGACGTATGTTATGTAAATAAACCTGGGTAGGTGAAATTTCACAGGTTGAAAATAGCCTTGAGCAGGTCGTCCTTCGGATGGGACTTTCCGGATATATCTGAATCTGTCGTATCAGTTTCAACAATTATTAAGCCTATAAACCGTTAAAAAGCGAGAAATTTGAAGAATGGAGTCTACCAAGCTCAGGATCACCACTTAGAAATCTAGCTGAGGCACTTAATTCAGATATTTTAATCGGAAGTTAAAAATAACTTTGAGCACGTCGTCCTTCGAATGGGACTTTAAGCGATGATCCAGGGCTTTTTCGAACGTGAGGTACTTGATAATGAGACGTATGTTATGTAAATAAACCTGGGTAGGTGAAATTTCACAGGTTGAAAATAGCCTTGAGCACGTCGTCCTTCGGATGGGACTTTCCGGATATATCTGAATCTGTCGTATCAGTTTCAACAATTATTGAGCCTATAAACCGTTAAAAAGCGAGAAATTTGAAGAATGGAGTCTACCAAGCTCAGGATCGCCACTTAGAAATCTAGCTGAGGCACATAATTCAGATATTTTAATCGGGAAGTTAAAAATAACCTTGAGCACGTCGTCCTTCGGATGGGACATTAAGCGATGATCCAGGGCTTTTTCGCACGTGAGGTACTCCATAAAGAGACGTATGTTATGTAAATAAACCTGGGTAGGTGAAATTTCACTTAGGTTGAAAATAACCTTGAGCACGTCGTCCTTCGAATGGGACTTTAAGCGATGCTCCAGGGCTTTTTCGAATGTGACGTACTCGATAATGAGACGTATGTTATGTAAATAAACCTGGGTAGGTGAAATTTCACTTAGGTTGAAAATAATCTTGAGCACGTCGTCCTTCGGATGGGACTTTCCGGATATATCTGAATCTGTCGTATCAGTTTTAACAATTATTAAACTTATAAACCGTTAAATAGCGCGAATTTTTTAAAAAAACATTCTTATTTTGATTTTTGTGTAGCATTCAGATAATCCGGTCGTTCTATATCAGTTTTACCAATATTAAATCTATAAACCGTTAAAAAGCGAGAAATTTGAAGAAAGGAGTCTACCGAGCTCAGGATCGCCACTTAGAAATCTAGCTGAGGCACTTAGGTCAGATGTTTTAATCGGAAAGTTAAAAATAACTTTGAGCACGTCGTCCTTCGGATGGGACTTTAAGCGATGATCCAGGGCTTTTTCGAACGTGAGGTACTTGATAATGAGACGTATGTTATGTAAATAAACCTGGGTAGGTGAAATTTCACAGGTTGAAAATAGCCTTGAGCACGTCGTCCTTCGGATGGGACTTTCCGGATATATCTGAATCTGTCGTATCAGTTTTAACAATTATTGAGCCTATAAACCGTTAAATAGCAAGGGGGCAAATTAAAATTGCCTTTTTATTTTTTTTCTCATCGAATAATGGGAATAGGGAGCTGATATTTTCAGGAAAATTTTTTTTTTACATGTGCAAACTGTTGGCCAATCGCTCATTCAAAAATCGTTCGGGGCAGTATTCGCACTCTTATCCGGCTAGAACCTTTCCTAGCATCCTTAAACGCTCTGCTCAACATAGGGTACGTGACATCACCCAACACTCCTGCCAACTTCCTACTACCATCTATCGACTTAACAAATATTAAATCTATAAACCGTGAAAAAGCGAGAAATTCTACCGAGCTCAGGACCGCCACATAGAAATCTAGCTGAGGCACTTAAGTCAGATGTTTTAATCGGGAAGTTAAAAATAACCTTGAGCACGTCGTCCTTCGAATGGGACTTTAAGCGATGCTCCAGGGCTTTTTCGAATGTGAGGTACTCGATAATGAGACGTATGTTATGTAAATAAACCTGGGTAGGTGAAATTTCACTTAGGTTGAATATAACCTTGAGCACGTCGTCCTTCGGATGGGACTTTGAGCGATGATCTAGGGTTTTTCGAATGTGAGGTACTCGATAATGAGACGTATGTTATGTAAATAAACCTGGGTAGGTGAAATTTCACAGGTTGAAAATAGCCTTGAGAACGTCGTCCTTCGGATGGGACTTTCCGGATATATCTGAATCTGTCGTATCAGTTTCAACAATTATTAAGCCTATAAACCGTTAAATAGCGCGAATTTTTTGAAAAACATTTTTATTTCAATTTTAGTGTAGGATTCAGATATCCCGGTCGTTCTCTATCAGTTTTAACAAATATTAAAACTATAAACCGTTAAAAAGCGAGAAATTTGAAGAATGGAGTCTACCAAGCTCAGGATCGCCGCTTAGAAATCTAGCTGAGGCACTTAATTCAGATATTTTAATCGGGAAGTTAAAAATAACCTTGAGCACGTCGTCCTTCGGATGGGACATTAAGCGATGATCCAGGGCTTTTTCGAACGTGAGGTACTCCATAAAGAGACGTATGTTATGTAAATAAAACTGGGTAGTTGAAATTTCACTTAGGTTGAAAATAACCTTGAGCACGTCGTCCTTCGAATGGGACTTTAAGCGATGCTCCAGGGCTTTTTCGAATGTGAGGTACTCTATAATGAGACGTATGTTATGTAAATAAACCTGGGTAGGTGAAATTTCACTTAGGTTGAAAATAGTCTTGAGCACGTCGTCCTTCGGATGGGACTTTCCGGATATATCTGAATCTGTCGTATCAGTTTTAACAATTATTAAACTTATAAACCGTTAAATAGCGCGAATTTAAAAAAAAAAACATTCTTATTTTGATTTTTGTGTAGCATTCAGATAATCCGGTCGTTCTTTATCAGTTTTAACAAATATTAAATCTATAAACCGTTAAAAAGCGAGAAATTTGAAGAAAGGAGTCTACCGAGCTCAGGATCGCCACTTAGAAATCTAGCTGAGGCACTTAGGTCAGATGTTTTAATCCGGAAGTTAAAAATAACTTTGAGCACGTCGTCCTTCGGATGGGACTTTAAGCGATGATCCAGGGCTTTTTCGAATGTGAGGTACTCGATAATGTGACGTATGTTATGTAAATAAACCTGGGTAGGTGATATTTCACAGGTTGAAAATAGCCTTGAGCACGTCGTCCTTCGGATGGGACTTTCCGGATATATCTGAATCTATCGTATCAGTTTCAACAATTATTAAGCCTATAAACCGTTAAATAGCGCGAATTTTTTGAAAAACATTTTTATTAAAATTTTAGTGTAGGATTCAGATATCCCGGTCGTTCTCTATCAGTCATAACAAATATTAAATCTATAAACCGTTAAAAAGCGAGAAATTTGAAGAATGGAGTCTACCAAGCTCAGGATCGCCACTTAGAAATCTAGCTGAGGCACTTAATTCAGATATTTTAATCGGGAAGTTAAAAATAACTTTGAGTGCGTCGTCCTTCGAGAGGGACTTTAAGCGATGATCCAGGGCTTTTTCGAACGTGAGGTACTTGATAATGAGACGTATGTTATGTAAATAAACCTGGGTAGGTGAAATTTCACAGGTTGAAAATAGCCTTGAGAACGTCGTCCTTCGGATGGGACTTTCCGGATATATCTGAATCTGTCGTATCAGTTTTAACAATTATTGAGCCTATAAACCGTTAAATAGCAAGGGGGCAAATTAAAATTGCCTTTTTATTTTTTTTTCTCATCGAATAAGGGGAGTAGGGAGCTGATATTTTCAGGAAATTTTTTTTTTACATGTGCAAACTGTTGGCCAATCGCTCATTCGAAAATCGTTGGGGGCAGTTTTCGCACTCATATCCGGCTAGAACCTTTCCTAGCATCCTTAAACGTTCTGCTCAACATAGGGTACGTGACATCACCCAACACTCCTGCCAACTTCCTACTACCATCTATCGACTTAACAAATATTAAATCTATAAACCGTGAAAAAGCGAGAAATTCTACCGAGCTCAGGACCGCCACTTAGAAAGCTTGCTGAGGCACTTAAGTCAGATGTTTTAATCTGGAAGTTAAAAATAACCTTGAGCACGTCGTCCTTCGAATGGGACTTTATGCGATGCTCCAGGGCTTTTTCGAATGTGAGGTACTCGATAATGAGACGTATGTTATGTAAATAAACCGTGGTGTGTGAAATTTCACTTAGGTTGAATATAACCTTGAACACGTGGTCCTTCGGATTGGACTTTAAGCGATGACCCAGGGCTTTTTCGAATGTGAGGTACTCGATAATGAGACGTATGTTATGTAAACAAACCTGGGTAGGTGAAATTTCACAGGTTGAAAATAGCCTTGAGCACGTCGTCCTTCGGATGGGACTTTCCGGATATATCTGAATCTGTCGTATCAGTTTTAACAATTATTGAGCCTATAAACCGTTAAATAGCAAGGGGGCAAATTAAAATTGCCTTTTTATTTTTTTTTCTCATCGAATAATGGGAGTAGGGAGCTGATATTTTCAGGAAAATTTTTTTTTTACATGTGCAAACTGTTGGCCAATCGCTCATTCGAAAATCGTTGGGGGCAGTTTTCGCACTCATATCCGGCTAGAACCTTTCCTAGCATCCTTAAACGTTCTGCTCAACATAGGGTACGTGACATCACCCAACACTCCTGCCAACTTCCTACTACCATCTATCGACTTAACAAATATTAAATCTATAAACCGTGAAAAAGCGAGAAATTCTACCGAGCTCAGGACCGCCACTTAGAAATCTAGCTGAGGCACTTAAGTCAGATGTTTTAATCGGGAAGTTAAAAATAACCTTGAGCACGTCGTCCTTCGGATGGGACTTTAAGCGATGATCCAGGGCTTTTTCGAATGTGAGGTACTCGATAATGAGACGTATGTTATGTAAATAAAACCTGGGTAGGTGAAATTTCACAGGTTGAAAATAGCCTTGAGCACGTCGTCCTTCGGATGGGACTTTCCGGATATATCTGAATCGGTCGTATCAGTTTCAACAATTATTAAGCCTATAAACCGTTAAATAGCGCGACATTTTTTGAAAAACATTTTTATTTCAATTTTAGTGTAGGATTCAGATATCCCGGTCGTTCTCTATTAGTTTTAACAAATATTAAATCTATAAACCGTTAAAAAGCCAGAAATTTGAAGAATCGAGTCTACCAAGCTCAGGACCGCCACTTAGAAATCTAGCTGAGGCACTTAAGTCAGATGTTTTAATCGGGAAGTTAAAAATAACCTTGAGCACGTCGTCCTTCGAATGGGACTTTATGCGATGCTCCAGGGCTTTTTCGAATGTGAGGTACTCGTAAATGAGACGTATGTTATGTAAATAAACCTGGGTAGGTGAAATTTCACTTAGGTTGAATATAACCTTGAACACGTCGTCCTTCGGATGGGACTTTAAGCGATGACCCAGGGCTTTTTCGAATGTGAGGTACTCGATAATGAGACGTATGTTATGTAAACAAACCTGGGTAGGTGAAATTTCACAGGTTGAAAATAGCCTTGAGCACGTCGTCCTTCGGATGGGACTTTCCGGATTTATCTGAATCTGTCGTATCAGTTTCAACAATTATTAAGCCTATAAACCGTTAAATAGCGCGAATTTTTTGAAAAACATTTTTATTTCAATTTTAGTGTAGGATTCAGATATCCCGGTCGTTCTCTATCAGTTTTAACAAATATTAAATCTATAAACCGTTAAAAAGCGAGAAATTTGAAAAATGGAGTCTACCAAGCTAAGGATCGCCACTTAGAAATCTAGCTGAGGCACTTAATTCAGATATTTTAATCGGGAAGTTAAAAATAACCTTGAGCAGGTCGTCCTTCGAATGGGACTTTAAGCGATGATCCAGGGCTTTTTCGAACGTGAGGTACTTGATAATGAGACGTATGTTATGTAAATAAACCTGGGTAGGTGAAATTTCACTTAGGTTGAAAATAACCTTGAGCACGTCGTCCTTCGGATGGGAATTTAAGGTATGCTCCAGGGCCTTTTCGAATATAAAGTACTCGATAATGACACGTATGTTATGTAAATAAACTTGGGTAGGTGAAATTTCACAGGTTGAAAATAGCCTTGAGCACCTCGTCCTTCGGATGGGACTTTCCGGATATATCTGAATCTGTCGTATCAGTTTTAACAATTATAAAGCTTATAAACCGTTAAATAGCAAGGGGGCAAATTAAAATTGCCTTTTTATTTTTTTTCTCATCGAATAATGGGAGTAGGGAGCTGATATTTTCAGGAAATTTTTTTTTTTACATGTGCAAACTGTTGGCCAATCGCTCATTCGAAAATCGTTGGAGGCAGTTTTCGCACTCTTATCCGGCTAGAACCTTTCCTAGCATCCTTAAACGTTCTGCTCAACATAGGGTACGTGACATCACCCAACACTGCTGCCAACTTCCTACTACCATCTATCGACTTAACAAATATTAAATCTATAAACCGTGAAAAAGCGAGAAATTCTACCGAGCTCAGGACCGCCACTTAGAAATCTAGCTGAGGCACTTAAGTCAGATGTTTTAATCGGGAAGTTAAAAATAACCTTGAGCACGTCGTCCTCCGAATGGGACTTTAAGCGATGCTCCAGGGCTTTTTCGAATGTGAGGTACTCGATAATGAGACGTATGTTATGTAAATAAACCTGGGTAGGTGAAATTTCACAGGATGAAAATAGCCTTGAGCACGTCGTCCTTCGGATGGGACTTTCCGGATATATCTGAATCTGTCGTATCAGTTTCAACAATTATTAAGCCTATAAACCGTTAAATAGCGCGAATTTTTTGAAAAACATTTTTATTTCAATTTTAGTGTAGGATTCAGATATCCCGGTCGTTCTCTATCAGTTTTAACAAATATTAAATCTATAAACCGTTAAAAAGCGAGAAATTTGAAGAATGGAGTCTACCAAGCTAAGGATCGCCACTTAGAAATCTAGCTGAGGCACTTAATTCAGATATGTTAATCGGGAAGTTAAAAATAACTTTGAGCACGTCGTTCTTCGATTGGGACTTTAAGCGATGATCCAGGGCGTTTTCGAACGTGAGGTACTTGATAATGAGACGTATGTTATGTAAATAAACCTGGGTAGGTGAAATTTCACTTAGGTTGAAAAAAACCTTGAGCACGTCGTCCTTCGGATGGGACTTTAAGGTATGCTCCAGGGCCTTTTCAAATGTAAAGTATTCGATAATGACACGTATGTTATGTAAATAAACTTGGGTAGGTGAAATTTCACAGGTTGAAAATAGCCTTGAGCACCTCGTCCTTCGGATGGGACTTTCCGGATATATCTGAATCTGTCGTATCAGTTTTAACAATTATTAAGCCTATAAACCGTTAAATAGCAAGGGGGCAAATTAAAATTGCCTTTTTATTTTTTTTCTCATCGAATAATGGGAGTAAGGAGCTGATATTTTCAGGAAATTTTTTTTTTTACATGTGCAAACTGTTGGCCAATCGCTCATTCGAAAATCGTTGGGGGCAGTTTTCGCACTCTTATCCGGCTAGAAACTTTCCTAGCATCCTTAAACGTTCTGCTCAACATAGGGTACGTGACATCACCCAACACTGCTGCCAACTTCCTACTACCATCTATCGGCTTAACAAATATTAAATCTATAAACCGTGAAAAAGAGAGAAATTCTACCGAGCTCAGGACCGCCACTTAGAAATCTAGCTGAGGCACTTAAGTCAGATGTTTTAATCGGGAAGTTAAAAATCACCTTGAGCACGTCGTCCTTCGAATGGGACTTTAAGCGATGCTCCAGGGCTTTTACGAATGTGAGGTACTCGATAATGAGACGTATGTTATGTAAATAAACCTGGGTAGGTGAAATTTCACTTAGGTTGAAAATAACCTTGAGCACGTCGTCCTTCGGATGGGACTTTAAGCGATGATCCAGGGCTTTTTCGAATGTGAGGTACTCGATAATGAGACGTATGTTATGTAAATAAACCTGGGTAGGTGAAATTTCACAGGTTGAAAATAGCCTTGAGCCCGTCGTCCTTCGGATGGGACTTTAAGCGATGCTCCAGGGCTTTTTCGAATGTGAGGTAATCGATAATGAGACGTATGGTATGTAAATAAACCTGGGTAGATGAAATTTCACTTAGGTTGAATATAACCTTGAACACGTCGTCCTTCGGATGGGACTTTAAGCGATGATCCAGGGCATTTTCGAATGTGAGGTACTCGATAATGAGACGTATGTTATGTAAATAAACCTGGGTAGGTGAAATTTCACAGGTTGAAAATAACCTTGAGCACGTCGTCCTTCGAATGGGACTTTAAGCGATGCTCCAGGGCTTTTTCGAATGTGAGGTACTCGATAATGAGACGTATGGTATGTAAATAAACCTGGGTAGATGAAATTTCACTTAGGTTGAATATAACCTTGAACACGTCGTCCTTCGGATGGGACTTTAAGCGATGATCCAGGGCTTTTTCGAATGTGAGGTACTCGATAATGAGACGTATGTTATGTAAAAAAACCTGGGTAGGTGAAATTTCACAGGTTGAAAATAGCCTTGAGCACGTCGTCCTTCGGATGGGACTTTCCGGATATATCTGAATCTGTCGTATCAGTTTCAACAATTATTAAGCCTATATACCGTTAAATAGCGCGAATTTTTTGATAAACATTTTTATTTCAATTTTAGTGTAGGATTCAGATATCCCGGTCTTTCTCTATCAGTTTTAACAAATATTAAATCTATAAACCGTTAAAAAGCGAGAAATTTGAAGAATGGAGTCTACCAAGCTAAGGATCGCCACTTAGAAATCTAGCTGAGGCACTTAAGTCAGATGTTTTAATCGGGAAGTTAAATATAACCTTGAGCACGTCGTCCTTCGGATGGGACTTTAAGCGGTGATCCAGGGCTTTTTCGAACGTGAGGTACTCGATAATGAGACGTATGTTATGTAAATAAAGCTGGGTAGGTGAAATTTCACTTAGATTGAAAATAACCTTGAGCACGTCGTCCTTCGGATGGGACTTTAAGCGATGATCCAGGGCTTTTTCGAATGTGAGGTACTCGATAATGAGACGTATGTTATGTAAATAAACCTGGGTAGGTGAAATTTCACTTAGGTTGAAAATAACCTTGAGCACGTCGTCCTTCGGATGGGACTTTAAGGTATGCTCCAGGGCCTTTTCGAATGTAAAGTACTCGATAATGAGACGTATGTTATGTAAATAAACCTGGGTAGGTGAAATTTCACAGGTTGAAAATAGCCTTGAGCACGTCGTCCTTCGGATGGGACTTTCCGGATATATCTGAATCTGTCGTATCAGTTTTGACAATTATTAAGCCTCTAAACCGTTAAATAGCAAGGGGGCAAATTAAAATTGCCTTTTTATTTTTTTTCTCATCGAATAATGGGAGTAGGGAGCTGATATTTTCAGGAAATTTTTTTTTTACATGTGCAAACTGTTGGGCAATCGCTCATTCGAAAATCGTTGGGGGCAGTTTTCGCACTCTTATCCGGCTAGAACCTTTCCTAGCATCCTTAAACGTTCTGCTCAAGATAGGGTACGTGACATCACCCAACACTGCTGCCAACTTCCTACTACCATCTATCGACTTAACAAATATTAAATCTATAAACCGTGAAAAAGCGAGAAATTCTACCGAGCTCAGGACCGCCACTTAGAAATCTAGCTGAGGCACTTAAGTCAGATGTTTTAATCGGGAAGTTAAAAATAACCTTGAGCACGTCGTCCTTCGAATGGGACTTTTAGCTATGCTCCAGGGCTTTTTCGAATGTGAGGTACTCGATAATGAGACGTATGTTATGTAAATAAACCTGCGAAGGTGAAATTTCACTTATTTTGAAAATAACCTTGAGCACGTCGTTTTCGAATGGGACTTTAAGCGATGCTCCAGGGCTTTTTCGAATGTGAGGAACTCGATAATGAGACGTAAGTTATGTAAATAAACCTGGGTAGGTGAAATTTCACAGGTTGAAAATAGCCTTGAGCCCGTCGTCCTTCGGATGGGACTTTCCGGATATATCTGAATCTGTCGTATCAGTTTCAAAAATTATTAAGCCTATAAACCGTTAAATAGCGCGAATTTTTTGAAAAACATTCTTATTTTGATTTTTGTGTAGCATTCAGATAATCCGGTCGTTCTATATCAGTTTTAACAAATATTAAATCTATAAACCGTTAAAAAGCGAGAAATTTGAAGAAAGGAGTCTACCGAGCTCAGGATCGCCACTTAGAAATCTAGATGAGGCACTTAGGTCAGATGTTTTAATCGGGAAGTTAAAAATAACTTTGAGCAGGTCGTCCTTCGGATGGGACTTTAAGAGATGATCCAGGGCTTTTTCGAATGTGAGGTACTCGATAATGAGATATTTAGCCCGACTTTTTTCGAAAAAAAATTTTACTTTGATTTTTGTGTAGGATTCAGATATCCCGGTTGTTCATCAGTTTTAACAAATATTAAATCTAAAAACGGTTTAAAAGCTAGAAATTTGAAGAATGGAGTCAACCGAGCTCAGGATCGCCATTTAGAATCTAGGCAAGTCACTTAGGTCAGATGTTTTGATCGGGAAGATAAAAAAAAATTGAGCACGTCGTCCTTCGGATGTGACTTTCCCGATACATCTGAATCTTTCTTTGGTTGACCATCTTCGTTTCTGGATGCTGCCTATCTACCAACATAGATGGTATTAATTTGTTTTTCAGAAAATATGTCAAAAGGGTAGGTAGGTACCTTAAAGCCCACTTACATTCCCACATTTCTTCCTTGATAATTTTAGTTGGAACTAAACGGTAACTTATTTTATCATTCATATGGAGTCTATCTAGCTCAGGATCGCCACTTAGAAATCTAGGCAAGGCACTTAGGTCAGATGTTTTAATCGAGAAGATAAAAATAAATTTGAGCACGTCGTCCTTCGGATTGGACTTTAGGCTATGATCGAGGGCCTTTTTGTATGTCAGGTGCACGATAATGAGTCGTATGTTATGTAACTAAACCTAGGTAGCTAAAATTTCACTTAGGTTCACTTTTTTCTGTCGATAGACTCCATATGAATGATAAAATAAGTTACCGTTTGGTTCCAACTAAAATTATCAAGGAAGAAATGTGGATCTTAAGTGGGCTTTAAAGTACCGTTGTGACATATTTTCTGAAAAACAAATTAATACAGTGTAGTGTAATGGATTTGCGACTAGGTCAAATATATTGTAGAATGTATTTTTAAATGTAATGTAGTCAATAGTTGCATAGGCCAAATGTGTTATAATTTCAAATTTGTAAAGTCAGTAATGCATAAAAACAGTAATGGTGAAATAAACCCTTAATTCTATAGGCGGGCTAGGGAGACCCGGATCAGGTAGAAGGAGCTTATCCCATTTTGCCTCCGTCAAGAAAGAAGCTGAGAAGATGCAATAAAAGAAGGCACCAACAGTCACCTGGAGGAATATTTATATAGTCTTTTGCAACCCGGATTTTACAATCTGGCTACAGTCAGGTACCAGATTGGAGCTCCAAGCCCGTTGTTAGTGGCCCATAAAGCAATCTGGAATGTCCAAATTAAAGTGGACAGAGGTCAAATTGATTGCCTCCCAGGCAAACAATTTGCTTTCCGAGATGGCCGAGGAGAAGAAAGAAGGAGAAGTAGTGGGGGAAGGTGTCAGTTCCAGGAGGAAGTCGGGGGTTCATCGTTTCAGTTACAGTCTGGATCCAAGAGTCAGAGGGTTCACTTCCTGGAGTCCTCGTTGAGAGAGGGAAGTGGCCAGTCTCTGATCCACCAGTTGAAGTCTGAGTCCTGATCCAGTAGCCCTCGAGAGAAGCTCCAGCCATCATCCAACCCCAGGAGTTCAGGAGGAACTCAGCCGCTAGTCTGTTCTTCCACTCTCAAACCCTCGCAGAAGCTCCAGCCCTCATCATCCGAGTAGCTCCAGCCCCTGTCTCCATACAACGTATACCTAATAAGGTTTATATCTTATGTTATATTTTATTTTTTATTTTTTATTTTAATTATTCATTTTTTTTGTTAATATATTCATTTTAAATATGAGTTACTAAATTTCCGTAGCTTGTTCCTATGCTCCACCCAATGTCACTATTGATTTAAGAATTTAGTTTTTCAAAACTCTTTTCGCTGACGAATCCTTCGCCTTTGGTTACAGAAATCCAATTCCTATATTAAAATCAGTAAATTTAAATGATCGTCTATTACCTAAGCGATCTGGCATCCTTTGGACAATTTGAATTTTTGATCTTCGCAGCTTAGATTTAAAGTAAATTCAAAAACCACACATTTTTTTATTAAAACCGCGACGCGCACCCCATAAATATTACAACAGCTATGTTGGTAGATAGGCAGCATCCAGAAACGAAGATGGTCAACCAAAGAAAGATTCAGATGTATCGGGAAAGTCCCATCCGAAGGACGACGTGCTCAAATTTTCTTTTTATCTTCCCGATCAAAACATCTGACCTAAGTGACTTGGCTAGATTTCTAAATGGCGATCCTGAGCTCGGTTGACTCCATTCTTCAAATTTCTAGCTTTTAAACGGTTTTTAGATTTAATATTTGTTAAAACTGATGAACAACCGGGATATCTGAATCCTACACAAAAATCAAAATAAAAATGTTTTTCGAAAAAAGTCGGGCTAAATACCATTCTTCAAATTTCCTGCTTTTTAACAGTTTATAGATCTAATATTTGTTAAAACTGATAGACAGATTCAGATATATCGGGAAAGTCCCATCCGAAGGACGACGTGCTCAAGGTTTTTTGAACCTAAGTGAAATTTTAGCTACCTAGGTTTAGTTACATAACATACGACTCATTATCGTGCACCTGACATACAAAAAGGCCCTCGATCATAGCCTAAAGTCCAATCCGAAGGACGACGTGCTCAAATTTATTTTTATCTTCTCGATTAAAACATCTGACCTAAGTGCCTTGGCTAGATTTCTAAGTGGCGATCCTGAGCTCGATAGACTCCATATGTATGATAAAATAAGTTACCGTTTGGTTCCAACTAAAATTATCAAGGAAGAAATGTGGAATATAGGTGGGCTTTAAGGTACCCTTTTGACATATTTTCTGAAAAACAAATTAATACCAGCTATGTTGGTAGATAGGCAGCATCCAGAAACGAAGATGATCAACCAAAGAAAGATTCAGATGTATCGGGAAAGTCCCATCCGAAGGACGACGTGCTCAAATTTATTTTTATCTTCCCGATCAAAACATCTGACCTAAGTGACTTGGCTAGATTTCTAAATGGCGATCCTGAGCTCGGTTGACTCCATTCTTCAAATTTCTAGCTTTTAAACGGTTTTTAGATTTAATATTTGTTAAAACTGATGAACAACCGGGATATCTGAATCCTACACAAAAATCAAAATAAAAATGTTTTTCGAAAAAAGTCGGGCTAAATACCATTCTTCAAATTTCCTGCTTTTTAACAGTTTATAGATTTAATATTTGTTAAAACTGATAGACAGATTCAGATATATCGGGAAAGTCCCATCCGAAGGACGACGTGCTCAAGGTTTTTTGAACCTAAGTGAAATTTTAGCTACCTAGGTTTAGTTACATAACATACGACTCATTATCGTGCACCTGACATACAAAAAGGCCCTCGATCATAGCCTAAAGTCCAGTCCGAAGGACGACGTGCTCAAATTTATTTTTATCTTCTCGATTAAAACATCTGACCTAAGTGCCTTGGCTAGATTTCTAAGTGGCGATCCTGAGCTCGATAGACTCCATATGTATGATAAAATAAGTTACCGTTTGGTTCCAACTAAAATTATCAAGGAAGAAATGTGGAATATAGGTGGGCTTTAAGGTACCCTTTTGACATATTTTCTGAAAAACAAATTAATACCAGCTATGTTGGTAGATAGGCAGCATCCAGAAACGAAGATGATCAACCAAAGAAAGATTCAGATGTATCGGGAAAGTCCCATCCGAAGGACGACGTGCTCAAATTTATTTTTATCTTCCCGATCAAAACATCTGACCTAAGTGACTTGGCTAGATTTCTAAATGGCGATCCTGAGCTCGGTTGACTCCATTCTTCAAATTTCTAGCTTTTAAACGGTTTTTAGATTTAATATTTGTTAAAACTGATGAACAACCGGGATATCTGAATCCTACACAAAAATCAAAATAAAAATGTTTTTCGAAAAAAGTCGGGCTAAATACCATTCTTCAAATTTCCTGCTTTTTAACAGTTTATAGATTTAATATTTGTTAAAACTGATAGACAGATTCAGATATATCGGGAAAGTCCCATCCGAAGGACGACGTGCTCAAGGTTTTTTGAACCTAAGTGAAATTTTAGCTACCTAGGTTTAGTTACATAACATACGACTCATTATCGTGCACCTGACATACAAAAAGGCCCTCGATCATAGCCTAAAGTCCAGTCCGAAGGACGACGTGCTCAAATTTATTTTTATCTTCTCGATTAAAACATCTGACCTAAGTGCCTTGGCTAGATTTCTAAGTGGCGATCCTGAGCTCGATAGACTCCATATGTATGATAAAATAAGTTACCGTTTGGTTCCAACTAAAATTATCAAGGAAGAAATGTGGAATATAGGTGGGCTTTAAGGTACCCTTTTGACATATTTTCTGAAAAACAAATTAATACCAGCTATGTTGGTAGATAGGCAGCATCCAGAAACGAAGATGATCAACCAAAGAAAGATTCAGATGTATCGGGAAAGTCCCATCCGAAGGACGACGTGCTCAAATTTATTTTTATCTTCCCGATCAAAACATCTGACCTAAGTCACTTGGCTAGATTTCTAAATGGCGATCCTGAGCTGGGTTGACTCCATTCTTCAAATTTCTAGCTTTTAAACGGTTTTTAGATTTAATATTTGTTAAAACTGATGAACAACCGGGATATCTGAATCCTACACAAAAATCAAAATAAAATTTTTTTTCGAAAAAAGTCGGGCTAAATACCATTCTTCAAATTTCCTGCTTTTTAACAGTTTATAGATTTAATATTTGTTAAAACTGATAGACAGATTCAGATATATCGGGAAAGTCCCATCCGAAGGACGACGTGCTCAAGGTTTTTTGAACCTAAGTGAAATTTTAGCTACCTAGGTTTAGTTACATAACATACGACTCATTATCGTGCACCTGACATACAAAAAGGCCCTCGATCATAGCCTAAAGTCCAATCCGAAGGACGACGTGCTCAAATTTATTTTTATCTTCTCGATTAAAACATCTGACCTAAGTGCCTTGGCTAGATTTCTAAGTGGCGATCCTGAGCTCGATAGACTCCATATGTATGATAAAATAAGTTACCGTTTGGTTCCAACTAAAATTATCAAGGAAGAAATGTGGAATATAGGTGGGCTTTAAGGTACCCTTTTGACATATTTTCTGAAAAACAAATTAATACCAGCTATGTTGGTAGATAGGCAGCATCCAGAAACGAAGATGATCAACCAAAGAGAGATTCAGATGTATCGGGAAAGTCCCATCCGAAGGACGACGTGCTCAAATTTATTTTTATCTTCCCGATCAAAACATCTTACCTAAGTGACTTGGCTAGATTTCTAAATGGCGATCCTGAGCTCGGTTGACTCCATTCTTCAAATTTCTAGCTTTTAAACGGTTTTTAGATTTAATATTTGTTAAAACTGATGAACAACCGGGATATCTGAATCCTACACAAAAATCAAAATAAAAATTTTTTTCGAAGAAAGTCGGGCTAAATACCATTCTAAAAATTTCCTGCTTTTTAACAGTTTATAGATTTAATATTTGTTAAAACTGATAGACAGATTCAGATATATCGGGAAAGTCCCATCCGAAGGACGACGTGCTCAAGGTTTTTTGAACCTAAGTGAAATTTTAGCTACCTAGGTTTAGTTACATAACATACGACTCATTATCGTGCACCTGACATACAAAAAGGCCCTCGATCATAGCCTAAAGTCCAATCCGAAGGACGACGTGCTCAAATTTATTTTTATCTTCTCGATTAAAACATCTGACCTAAGTGCCTTGGCTAGATTTCTAAGTGGCGATCCTGAGCTCGATAGACTCCATATGTATGATAAAATAAGTTACCGTTTGGTTCCAACTAAAATTATCAAGGAAGAAATGTGGAATATAGGTGGGCTTTAAGGTACCCTTTTGACATATTTTCTGAAAAACAAATTAATACCAGCTATGTTGGTAGATAGGCAGCATCCAGAAACGAAGATGATCAACCAAAGAAAGATTCAGATGTATCGGGAAAGTCCCATCCGAAGGACGACGTGCTCAAATTTATTTTTATCTTCCCGATCAAAACATCTGACCTAAGTGACTTGGCTAGATTTCTAAATGGCGATCCTGAGCTCGGTTGACTCCATTCTTCAAATTTCTAGCTTTTAAACGGTTTTTAGATTTAATATTTGTTAAAAGTGATGAACAACCGTATAGATTTAATATTTGTTAAAACTGATAGACAGATTCAGATATATCGGGAAAGTCCCATCCGAAGGACGACGTGCTCAAGGTTTTTTGAACCTAAGTGAAATTTTAGCTACCTAGGTTTAGTTACATAACATACGACTCATTATCGTGCACCTGACATACAAAAAGGCCCTCGATCATAGCCTAAAGTCCAATCCGAAGGACGACGTGCTCAAATTTATTTTTATCTTCTCGATTAAAACATCTGACCTAAGTGCCTTGGCTAGATTTCTAAGTGGCGATCCTGAGCTCGATAGACTCCATATGTATGATAAAATAAGTTACCGTTTGGTTCCAACTAAAATTATCAAGGAAGAAATGTGGAATATAGGTGGGCTTTAAGGTACCCTTTTGACATATTTTCTGAAAAACAAATTAATACCAGCTATGTTGGTAGATAGGCAGCATCCAGAAACGAAGATGATCAACCAAAGAGAGATTCAGATGTATCGGGAAAGTCCCATCCGAAGGACGACGTGCTCAAATTTATTTTTATCTTCCCGATCAAAACATCTTACCTAAGTGACTTGGCTAGATTTCTAAATGGCGATCCTGAGCTCGGTTGACTCCATTCTTCAAATTTCTAGCTTTTAAACGGTTTTTAGATTTAATATTTGTTAAAACTGATGAACAACCGGGATATCTGAATCCTACACAAAAATCAAAATAAAAATTTTTTTCGAAGAAAGTCGGGCTAAATACCATTCTAAAAATTTCCTGCTTTTTAACAGTTTATAGATTTAATATTTGTTAAAACTGATAGACAGATTCAGATATATCGGGAAAGTCCCATCCGAAGGACGACGTGCTCAAGGTTTTTTGAACCTAAGTGAAATTTTAGCTACCTAGGTTTAGTTACATAACATACGACTCATTATCGTGCACCTGACATACAAAAAGGCCCTCGATCATAGCCTAAAGTCCAATCCGAAGGACGACGTGCTCAAATTTATTTTTATCTTCTCGATTAAAACATCTGACCTAAGTGCCTTGGCTAGATTTCTAAGTGGCGATCCTGAGCTCGATAGACTCCATATGTATGATAAAATAAGTTACCGTTTGGTTCCAACTAAAATTATCAAGGAAGAAATGTGGAATATAGGTGGGCTTTAAGGTACCCTTTTGACATATTTTCTGAAAAACAAATTAATACCAGCTATGTTGGTAGATAGGCAGCATCCAGAAACGAAGATGATCAACCAAAGAAAGATTCAGATGTATCGGGAAAGTCCCATCCGAAGGACGACGTGCTCAAATTTATTTTTATCTTCCCGATCAAAACATCTGACCTAAGTGACTTGGCTAGATTTCTAAATGGCGATCCTGAGCTCGGTTGACTCCATTCTTCAAATTTCTAGCTTTTAAACGGTTTTTAGATTTAATATTTGTTAAAAGTGATGAACAACCGTATAGATTTAATATTTGTTAAAACTGATAGACAGATTCAGATATATCGGGAAAGTCCCATCCGAAGGACGACGTGCTCAAGGTTTTTTGAACCTAAGTGAAATTTTAGCTACCTAGGTTTAGTTACATAACATACGACTCATTATCGTGCACCTGACATACAAAAAGGCCCTCGATCATAGCCTAAAGTCCAATCCGAAGGACGACGTGCTCAAATTTATTTTTATCTTCTCGATTAAAACATCTGACCTAAGTGCCTTGGCTAGATTTCTAAGTGGCGATCCTGAGCTCGATAGACTCCATATGTATGATAAAATAAGTTACCGTTTGGTTCCAACTAAAATTATCAAGGAAGAAATGTGGAATATAGGTGGGCTTTAAGGTACCCTTTTGACATATTTTCTGAAAAACAAATTAATACCAGCTATGTTGGTAGATAGGCAGCATCCAGAAACGAAGATGATCAACCAAAGAAAGATTCAGATGTATCGGGAAAGTCCCATCCGAAGGACGACGTGCTCAAATTTATTTTTATCTTCCCGATCAAAACATCTGACCTAAGTGACTTGGCTAGATTTCTAAATGGCGATCCTGAGCTCGGTTGACTCCATTCTTCAAATTTCTAGCTTTTAAACGGTTTTTAGATTTAATATTTGTTAAAAGTGATGAACAACCGGGATATCTGAATCCTACACAAAAATCAAAATAAAATTTTTTTTCGAAAAAAGTCGGGCTAAATACCATTCTTCAAATTTCCTGCTTTTTAACAGTTTATAGATTTAATATTTGTTAAAACTAATGACAGATTCAGATATATCGGGAAAGTCCCATCCGAAGGACGACGTGCTCAAGGTTTTTTGAACCTAAGTGAAATTTTAGCTACCTAGGTTTAGTTACATAACATACGACTCATTATCGTGCACCTGACATACAAAAAGGCCCTCGATCATAGCCGAAAGTCCAATCCGAAGGACGACGTGCTCAAACTTATACTTACCTTTCGATTAACACATCTGACCTAAGTGCCTTGGCTAGATTTCTAAGTGGCGATCCTGAGCACGATAGACTCCATATGTATGATAAAATAAGTTACCGTTTGGTTCCAACTAAAATTATCAAGGAAGAAATGTGGAATATAGGTGGGCTTTAAAGTAGGTACCCTTTTGACATATTTTCTGAAAAACAAATTAATACCAGCTATGTTGGTAGATAGGCAGCATCCAGAAACGAAGATGATCAACCAAAGAGAGATTCAGATGTATCGGGAAAGTCCCATCCGAAGGACGACGTGCTCAAATTTATTTTTATCTTCCCGATCAAAACATCTTACCTAAGTGACTTGGCTAGATTTCTAAATGGCGATCCTGAGCTCGGTTGACTCCATTCTTCAAATTTCTAGCTTTTAAACGGTTTTTAGATTTAATATTTGTTAAAACTGATGAACAACCGGGATATCTGAATCCTACACAAAAATCAAAATAAAAATTTTTTTCGAAGAAAGTCGGGCTAAATACCATTCTAAAAATTTCCTGCTTTTTAACAGTTTATAGATTTAATATTTGTTAAAACTGATAGACAGATTCAGATATATCGGGAAAGTCCCATCCGAAGGACGACGTGCTCAAGGTTTTTTGAACCTAAGTGAAATTTTAGCTACCTAGGTTTAGTTACATAACATACGACTCATTATCGTGCACCTGACATACAAAAAGGCCCTCGATCATAGCCTAAAGTCCAATCCGAAGGACGACGTGCTCAAATTTATTTTTATCTTCTCGATTAAAACATCTGACCTAAGTGCCTTGGCTAGATTTCTAAGTGGCGATCCTGAGCTCGATAGACTCCATATGTATGATAAAATAAGTTACCGTTTGGTTCCAACTAAAATTATCAAGGAAGAAATGTGGAATATAGGTGGGCTTTAAGGTACCCTTTTGACATATTTTCTGAAAAACAAATTAATACCAGCTATGTTGGTAGATAGGCAGCATCCAGAAACGAAGATGATCAACCAAAGAAAGATTCAGATGTATCGGGAAAGTCCCATCCGAAGGACGACGTGCTCAAATTTATTTTTATCTTCCCGATCAAAACATCTGACCTAAGTGACTTGGCTAGATTTCTAAATGGCGATCCTGAGCTCGGTTGACTCCATTCTTCAAATTTCTAGCTTTTAAACGGTTTTTAGATTTAATATTTGTTAAAACTGATGAACAACTGGGATATCTGAATCCTACACAAAAATCAAAATAAAAATGTTTTTCAAAAAATGTGCGCTATTTAACGGTTTATAGGCTTAATAATTTTTAAACTGATACGAGAGATTCAGATTTATCCGGAAAGTCCCATCCGAAGGACGACGTGCTCAAGGCTATTTTCAACCTAAGTGATATTTCACCTACCCAGGTTTATTTACATAACATACGTCTCATTATCTAGTACCTCACATTCGAAAAAGCCCTGGATCATCGCTTAAAGTCCCATCCGAAGGACGACGTGCTCAAAGTGTTTTTTAACTTCCCGATTGAAACATCTGACCTAAGTGCCTCAACTAGATTTCTAAGTGGCGATCCTGAGCTCGGTAGACTCCATTCTTGAAATTTCTCGCTTTTTAACGGTTTATAGATTTAATATTTGTTAACTGACAGAGCCATAGAGTGTGCTGGTTTCGGATTATGCCAACGTCAGCACAACGTTCAGACTGACTTTAAATATGGTGACACCGATCCACTATGGTAGAAAAATGCCAAAAAAAAAAGATGTATGTATAGATATGAACACAAATTAAAACTTGTGTACATTGTGATATAATCTATATTAATAAAGCTGAAACGGGGTTTGTTTGTTTGTTGGTATGTATGTTTGTTCCAGCATCACACCCAAACCGCTGGACGGATTTTTATGAAACTGCCCATGTAGCATTCTTTTGAGCCCGATTGAATAATAGGCTATGTGGCGTCCCAAAATTTTGATCGGGAGGGGGGGTTGTGGAGGGGCCTAAGTATAAAAATAGTGCTAACTCATTAACTAATGAGCGAATTGTCAGGAAATTTTACAGGTAGTCTTCTTAAAAGCCAAACAAGAAAAAAAGGTGTGTGGCGTCCCAAAGTTTTGAACGGGAGGGGGGGTTGTGGGGGGGCCTAAGTATAAATATAGGGCTAACTTATTAACTAATGGGCGAATCGTCATGAAATTTCACATGTAGTATTTTTAAAAGCCAAATAGGAAAAAAAGGTGTGTGGCGTCCCAAAGTTTTGATCGGGAGGGGGGGTTGTAAGGGGGGCCTACTAAATGTATTTCAAAAAATTCACGCTATTTAACGGTTTATAGGCTTAATAATTGTTAAAACTGATACGACAGAATCAGATATATCCGAAAAGTCCCATCCGACGGACGACGTGCTCAAGGCTATTTTCAACCTAAGTGAAATTTCACTTAACCAGGTTTATTTACATAACATCCGTCTGATTAGCGAGTACCTCACATTCGATAAAGCCCTGGATCATCGCTTAAAGTCCCATCCGAAGGACGACGTGCTCAAAGTGTTTTTTAACTTCCCGATTGAAACATCTGACCTAAGTGCCTCAGCTAGATTTCTAAGTGGCGATCCTGAGCTCGGTAGACTCCATTCTTCAAATTTCTCGCTTTTTAACGGTTTATAGATTTAATATTTGTTAAAACTGATAGAGAACGACCGGATTATCTGAATCCTACACAAAAATCAAAATAAAAATATTTTTCAAAAAATGTGCGCTATTTAACGGTTTATAGGCTTAATAATTGTTAAAACTGATACGAGAGATTAAGATTTATCCGGAAAGTCCCATCCGAAGGATGACGTGCTCAAGGCTATTTTCAACCTAAGTGATATTTCACCTACCCAGGTTTATTTACATAACATACGTCTCATTATCGAGTACCTCACATTCGAAAAAGCCCTGGATCATCGCTTAAAGTCCCATCCGAAGGACGACGTGCTCAAAGTGTTTTTTAACTTCTTGATTGAAACATCTGACCTAAGTGCCTCAACTAGATTTCTAAATGGCGATCCTGAGCTCGGTAGACTCCATTCTTGAAATTTCTCGCTTTTTAACGGTTTATAGATTAAATATTTGTTAAAACTGATAGAGAACGACCGGATTATCTGAACCCCACACAAAAATCAAAATGAAAACGTTTTTCAAAAAATTCGCGCTATTTAACGGTTTATAGGCTTAATAATTGTTAAAACTGATACTACAGATTCAGATATATCCGGAAAGTCCATCCGACGGACGACGTGCTCAAGGCTTTCAACCTAAGTAGAAATTGACCTACCCAGGTTTATGTACATAACATACGTCTCATTATCGAGTACCTCACATTCGAAAAAGCCCTGGATCATTGCTTAATGTCCCATCCGAGGACGACGTGCTCAAAGTTATTTTTAGCTTCCCGATTAAAACATCTGACCTAAGTGCCTCAACTAGATTTCTAAGTGGCGATCCTGAGCTCGGTAGACTCCTTTCTTCAAATTTCTCGCTTTTTAACGGTTTATAGATTTAATATTTGTTAAAACTGATAGAGAACGACCGGATTATCTGAATCCTACACAAAAATCAAAATAAAAATGTTTTTCAAAAAATTTGCGCTATTTAACGGTTTATAGGCTTAATAATTGTTAAAACTGATACGACAGATTCAGATTTATCCGGAAAGTCCCATCCGAAGGACGACGTGCTCAAGGCTATTTTCAACCTAAGTGATATTTCACCTACCCAGGTTTATTTACATAACATACGTCTCATTATCGAGTACCTCACATTCGAAAAAGCCCTGGATCATTGCTTAATGTCCCATCCGAAGGACGACGTGCTCAAAGTTATTTTTAGCTTCCCGATTAAAACACCTGACCTAAGTGCCTCAGCTAGATTTCTAAGTGGCGATCCTGAGCTTGGTAGACTCCATTCTTGAAATTTCTCGCTTTTTAACGGTTTATAGATTTAATATTTGTTAAAACTGATAGAGAACGACCGGATTATCTGAATCCTACACAAAAATCAAAATAAAAATAATTTTCAAAAAATTCACGCTATTTAACGGTTTATAGGCTTAATAATTGTTAAAACTGATACGAGAGATTAAGATTTATCCGAAAAGTCCCATCCGAAGGACGACGTGCTCAAGGCTATTTTCAACCTAAGTGATATTTCACCTACCCAGGTTTATTTACATAACATACGTCTCATTATCGAGTACCTCACATTCGAAAAAGCCCTGGATCATCGCTTAAAGTCCCATCCGAAGGACGACGTGCTCAAACTGTTTTTTAACTTCTCGATTGAAACATCTGACCTAAGTGCCTCAACTAGATTTCTAAATGGCGATCCTGAGCTTGGTAGACTCCATTCTTGAAATTTCTCGCTTTTTAACGGTTTATAGATTTAATATTTGTTAAAACTGATAGAGAACGACCGGATTATCTGAATCCTACACAAAAATCAAAATAAAAATAATTTTCAAAAAATTCACGCTATTTAACGGTTTATAGGCTTAATAATTGTTAAAACTGATACGAGAGATTAAGATTTATCCGAAAAGTCCCATCCGAAGGACGACGTGCTCAAGGCTATTTTCAACCTAAGTGATATTTCACCTACCCAGGTTTATTTACATAACATACGTCTCATTATCGAGTACCTCACATTCGAAAAAGCCCTGGATCATTGCTTAATGTCCCATCCGAAGGACGACGTGCTCAAAGTTATTTTTAGCTTCCCGATTAAAACACCTGACCTAAGTGCCTCAGCTAGATTTCTAAGTGGCGATCCTGAGCTTGGTAGACTCCATTCTTGAAATTTCTCGCTTTTTAACGGTTTATAGATTTAATATTTGTTAAAACTGATAGAGAACGACCGGATTATCTGAATCCTACACAAAAATCAAAATAAAAATAATTTTCAAAAAATTCACGCTATTTAACGGTTTATAGGCTTAATAATTGTTAAAACTGATACGAGAGATTAAGATTTATCCGGAAAGTCCCATCCGAAGGACAACGTGCTCAAGGCTTTCAACCTAAGTGGAAATTGACCTACCCAGGTTTATTTACATAACATACGTCTCATTATCGAGTACCTCACATTCGGAAAAGCCCTGGATCATCGCTTAATGTCCCATCCGAAGGACGAAGTGCTCAAAGTTATTTTTAACTTCCCGATTAAAACATCTGACCTAAGTGCCTCAGCTAGATTTCTAAGTTGCGATCCTGAGCTCGGTAGACTCCATTCTTCAAATTTCTAGCTTTTAAACGGTTTTTAGATTTAATATTTGTTAAAACTGATGAACAACCGGGATATCTGAATCCTACACAAAAATCAAAATAAATTTTTTTTTCGAAAAAAGTCGGGCTAAATACCATTCTTCAAATTTCCTGCTTTTTAACAGTTTATAGATTTAATATTTGTTAAAACTGATAGACAGATTCAGATATATCGGGAAAGTCCCATCCGAAGGACGACGTGCTCAAGGTTTTTTGAACCTAAGTGAAATTTTAGCTACCTAGGTTTAGTTACATAACATACGACTCATTATCGTGCACCTGACATACAAAAAGGCCCTCGATCATAGCCTAAAGTCCAATCCGAAGGACGACGTGCTCAAATTTATTTTTATCTTCTCGATTAAAACATCTGACCTAAGTGCCTTGGCTAGATTTCTAAGTGGCGATCCTGAGCTCGATAGACTCCATATGTATGATAAAATAAGTTACCGTTTGGTTCCAACTAAAATTATCAAGGAAGAAATGTGGAATATAGGTGGGCTTTAAGGTACCCTTTTGACATATTTTCTGAAAAACAAATTAATACCAGCTATGTTGGTAGATAGGCAGCATCCAGAAACGAAGATGATCAACCAAAGAAAGATTCAGATGTATCGGGAAAGTCCCATCCGAAGGACGACGTGCTCAAATTTATTTTTATCTTCCCGATCAAAACATCTGACCTAAGTCACTTGGCTAGATTTCTAAATGGCGATCCTGAGCTGGGTTGACTCCATTCTTCAAATTTCTAGCTTTTAAACGGTTTTTAGATTTAATATTTGTTAAAACTGATGAACAACCGGGATATCTGAATCCTACACAAAAATCAAAATAAAATTTTTTTTCGAAAAAAGTCGGGCTAAATACCATTCTTCAAATTTCCTGCTTTTTAACAGTTTATAGATTTAATATTTGTTAAAACTGATAGACAGATTCAGATATATCGGGAAAGTCCCATCCGAAGGACGACGTGCTCAAGGTTTTTTGAACCTAAGTGAAATTTTAGCTACCTAGGTTTAGTTACATAACATACGACTCATTATCGTGCACCTGACATACAAAAAGGCCCTCGATCATAGCCGAAAGTCCAATCCGAAGGACGACGTGCTCAAACTTATACTTACCTTTCGATTAACACATCTGACCTAAGTGCCTTGGCTAGATTTCTAAGTGGCGATCCTGAGCTCGATAGACTCCATATGTATGATAAAATAAGTTACCGTTTGGTTCCAACTAAAATTATCAAGGAAGAAATGTGAAATATAGGTGGGCTTTAAGGTACTTTTTTGACATATTTTCTGAAAAACAAATTAATACCAGCTATGTTGGTAGATAGGCAGCATCCAGAAACGAAGATGATCAACCAAAGAAAGATTCAGATGTATCGGGAAAGTCCCATCCGAAGGACGACGTGCTCAAATTTATTTTTATCTTCCCGATCAAAACATCTGACCTAAGTGACTTGGCTAGATTTCTAAATGGCGATCCTGAGCTCGGTTGACTCCATTCTTCAAATTTCTAGCTTTTAAACGGTTTTTAGATTTAATATTTGTTAAAAGTGATGAACAACCGGGATATCTGAATCCTACACAAAAATCAAAATAAAAATGTTTTTCGAAAAAAGTCGGGCTAAATACCATTCTTCAAATTTCCTGCTTTTTAACAGTTTATAGATTTAATATTTGTTAAAACTGATAGACAGATTCAGATATATCGGGAAAGTCCCATCCGAAGGACGACGTGCTCAAGGTTTTTTGAACCTAAATGAAATTTTAGCTACCTAGGTTTAGTTACATAACATACGACTCATTATCGTGCACCTGACATACAAAAAGGCCCTCGATCATAGCCGAAAGTCCAATCCGAAGGACGACGTGCTCAAACTTATACTTACCTTTCGATTAACACATCTGACCTAAGTGCCTTGGCTAGATTTCTAAGTGGCGATCCTGAGCACGATAGACTCCATATGTATGATAAAATAAGTTACCGTTTGGTTCCAACTAAAATTATCAAGGAAGAAATGTGGAATATAGGTGGGCTTTAAAGTAGGTACCCTTTTGACATATTTTCTGAAAAACAAATTAATACCAGCTATGTTGGTAGATAGGCAGCATCCAGAAACGAAGATGATCAACCAAAGAGAGATTCAGATGTATCGGGAAAGTCCCATCCGAAGGACGACGTGCTCAAATTTATTTTTATCTTCCCGATCAAAACATCTTACCTAAGTGACTTGGCTAGATTTCTAAATGGCGATCCTGAGCTCGGTTGACTCCATTCTTCAAATTTCTAGCTTTTAAACGGTTTTTAGATTTAATATTTGTTAAAACTGATGAACAACCGGGATATCTGAATCCTACACAAAAATCAAAATAAAAATTTTTTTCGAAGAAAGTCGGGCTAAATACCATTCTAAAAATTTCCTGCTTTTTAACAGTTTATAGATTTAATATTTGTTAAAACTGATAGACAGATTCAGATATATCGGGAAAGTCCCATCCGAAGGACGACGTGCTCAAGGTTTTTTGAACCTAAGTGAAATTTTAGCTACCTAGGTTTAGTTACATAACATACGACTCATTATCGTGCACCTGACATACAAAAAGGCCCTCGATCATAGCCTAAAGTCCAATCCGAAGGACGACGTGCTCAAATTTATTTTTATCTTCTCGATTAAAACATCTGACCTAAGTGCCTTGGCTAGATTTCTAAGTGGCGATCCTGAGCTCGATAGACTCCATATGTATGATAAAATAAGTTACCGTTTGGTTCCAACTAAAATTATCAAGGAAGAAATGTGGAATATAGGTGGGCTTTAAGGTACCCTTTTGACATATTTTCTGAAAAACAAATTAATACCAGCTATGTTGGTAGATAGGCAGCATCCAGAAACGAAGATGATCAACCAAAGAAAGATTCAGATGTATCGGGAAAGTCCCATCCGAAGGACGACGTGCTCAAATTTATTTTTATCTTCCCGATCAAAACATCTGACCTAAGTGACTTGGCTAGATTTCTAAATGGCGATCCTGAGCTCGGTTGACTCCATTCTTCAAATTTCTAGCTTTTAAACGGTTTTTAGATTTAATATTTGTTAAAAGTGATGAACAACCGTATAGATTTAATATTTGTTAAAACTGATAGACAGATTCAGATATATCGGGAAAGTCCCATCCGAAGGACGACGTGCTCAAGGTTTTTTGAACCTAAGTGAAATTTTAGCTACCTAGGTTTAGTTACATAACATACGACTCATTATCGTGCACCTGACATACAAAAAGGCCCTCGATCATAGCCTAAAGTCCAATCCGAAGGACGACGTGCTCAAATTTATTTTTATCTTCTCGATTAAAACATCTGACCTAAGTGCCTTGGCTAGATTTCTAAGTGGCGATCCTGAGCTCGATAGACTCCATATGTATGATAAAATAAGTTACCGTTTGGTTCCAACTAAAATTATCAAGGAAGAAATGTGGAATATAGGTGGGCTTTAAGGTACCCTTTTGACATATTTTCTGAAAAACAAATTAATACCAGCTATGTTGGTAGATAGGCAGCATCCAGAAACGAAGATGATCAACCAAAGAAAGATTCAGATGTATCGGGAAAGTCCCATCCGAAGGACGACGTGCTCAAATTTATTTTTATCTTCCCGATCAAAACATCTGACCTAAGTGACTTGGCTAGATTTCTAAATGGCGACCTGAGCTCGGTTGACTCCATTCTTCAAATTTCTAGCTTTTAAACGGTTTTTAGATTTAATATTTGTTAAAAGTGATGAACAACCGGGATATCTGAATCCTACACAAAAATCAAAATAAAATTTTTTTTCGAAAAAAGTCGGGCTAAATACCATTCTTCAAATTTCCTGCTTTTTAACAGTTTATAGATTTAATATTTGTTAAAACTAATGACAGATTCAGATATATCGGGAAAGTCCCATCCGAAGGACGACGTGCTCAAGGTTTTTTGAACCTAAGTGAAATTTTAGCTACCTAGGTTTAGTTACATAACATACGACTCATTATCGTGCACCTGACATACAAAAAGGCCCTCGATCATAGCCGAAAGTCCAATCCGAAGGACGACGTGCTCAAACTTATACTTACCTTTCGATTAACACATCTGACCTAAGTGCCTTGGCTAGATTTCTAAGTGGCGATCCTGAGCACGATAGACTCCATATGTATGATAAAATAAGTTACCGTTTGGTTCCAACTAAAATTATCAAGGAAGAAATGTGGAATATAGGTGGGCTTTAAAGTAGGTACCCTTTTGACATATTTTCTGAAAAACAAATTAATACCAGCTATGTTGGTAGATAGGCAGCATCCAGAAACGAAGATGATCAACCAAAGAGAGATTCAGATGTATCGGGAAAGTCCCATCCGAAGGACGACGTGCTCAAATTTATTTTTATCTTCCCGATCAAAACATCTTACCTAAGTGACTTGGCTAGATTTCTAAATGGCGATCCTGAGCTCGGTTGACTCCATTCTTCAAATTTCTAGCTTTTAAACGGTTTTTAGATTTAATATTTGTTAAAACTGATGAACAACCGGGATATCTGAATCCTACACAAAAATCAAAATAAAAATTTTTTTCAAAAAATGTGCGCTATTTAACGGTTTATAGGCTTAATAATTTTTAAACTGATACGAGAGATTCAGATTTATCCGGAAAGTCCCATCCGAAGGACGACGTGCTCAAGGCTATTTTCAACCTAAGTGATATTTCACCTACCCAGGTTTATTTACATAACATACGTCTCATTATCTAGTACCTCACATTCGAAAAAGCCCTGGATCATCGCTTAAAGTCCCATCCGAAGGACGACGTGCTCAAAGTGTTTTTTAACTTCCCGATTGAAACATCTGACCTAAGTGCCTCAACTAGATTTCTAAGTGGCGATCCTGAGCTCGGTAGACTCCATTCTTGAAATTTCTCGCTTTTTAACGGTTTATAGATTTAATATTTGTTAACTGACAGAGCCATAGAGTGTGCTGGTTTCGGATTATGCCAACGTCAGCACAACGTTCAGACTGACTTTAAATATGGTGACACCGATCCACTATGGAAGAAAAATGCCAAAAAAAAAAGATGTATGTATAGATATGAACACAAATTAAAACTTGTGTACATTGTGATATAATCTATATTAATAAAGCTGAAACGGGGTTTGTTTGTTTGTTTGTATGTATGTTTGTTCCAGCATCACACCCAAACCGCTGGACGGATTTTTATGAAACTGCCCATGTAGCATTCTTTTGAGCCCGATTGAATAATAGGCTATGTGGCGTCCCAAAATTTTGATCGGGAGGGGGGGTTGTGGAGGGGCCTAAGTATAAAAATAGTGCTAACTCATTAACTAATGAGCGAATTGTCAGGAAATTTTACAGGTAGTCTTCTTAAAAGCCAAACAAGAAAAAAAGGTGTGTGGCGTCCCAAAGTTTTGAACGGGAGAGGGGGTTGTGGGGGGGCCTAAGTATAAATATAGGGCTAACTTATTAACTAATGGGCGAATCGTCATGAAATTTCACATGTAGTATTTTTAAAAGCCAAATAGGAAAAAAAGGTGTGTGGCGTCCCAAAGTTTTGATCGGGAGGGGGGGTTGTAAGGGGGGCCTACTAAATGTATTTCAAAAAATTCACGCTATTTAACGGTTTATAGGCTTAATAATTGTTAAAACTGATACGACAGAATCAGATATATCCGAAAAGTCCCATCCGACGGACGACGTGCTCAAGGCTATTTTCAACCTAAGTGAAATTTCACTTAACCAGGTTTATTTACATAACATCCGTCTGATTAGCGAGTACCTCACATTCGATAAAGCCCTGGATCATCGCTTAAAGTCCCATCCGAAGGACGACGTGCTCAAAGTGTTTTTTAACTTCCCGATTGAAACATCTGACCTAAGTGCCTCAGCTAGATTTCTAAGTGGCGATCCTGAGCTCGGTAGACTCCATTCTTCAAATTTCTCGCTTTTTAACGGTTTATAGATTTAATATTTGTTAAAACTGATAGAGAACGACCGGATTATCTGAATCCTACACAAAAATCAAAATAAAAATATTTTTCAAAAAATGTGCGCTATTTAACGGTTTATAGGCTTAATAATTGTTAAAACTGATACGAGAGATTAAGATTTATCCGGAAAGTCCCATCCGAAGGATGACGTGCTCAAGGCTATTTTCAACCTAAGTGATATTTCACCTACCCAGGTTTATTTACATAACATACGTCTCATTATCGAGTACCTCACATTCGAAAAAGCCCTGGATCATCGCTTAAAGTCCCATCCGAAGGACGACGTGCTCAAAGTGTTTTTTAACTTCTTGATTGAAACATCTGACCTAAGTGCCTCAACTAGATTTCTAAATGGCGATCCTGAGCTCGGTAGACTCCATTCTTGAAATTTCTCGCTTTTTAACGGTTTATAGATTAAATATTTGTTAAAACTGATAGAGAACGACCGGATTATCTGAACCCCACACAAAAATCAAAATGAAAACGTTTTTCAAAAAATTCGCGCTATTTAACGGTTTATAGGCTTAATAATTGTTAAAACTGATACTACAGATTCAGATATATCCGGAAAGTCCATCCGACGGACGACGTGCTCAAGGCTTTCAACCTAAGTAGAAATTGACCTACCCAGGTTTATGTACATAACATACGTCTCATTATCGAGTACCTCACATTCGAAAAAGCCCTGGATCATTGCTTAATGTCCCATCCGAGGACGACGTGCTCAAAGTTATTTTTAGCTTCCCGATTAAAACATCTGACCTAAGTGCCTCAACTAGATTTCTAAGTGGCGATCCTGAGCTCGGTAGACTCCTTTCTTCAAATTTCTCGCTTTTTAACGGTTTATAGATTTAATATTTGTTAAAACTGATAGAGAACGACCGGATTATCTGAATCCTACACAAAAATCAAAATAAAAATGTTTTTCAAAAAATTTGCGCTATTTAACGGTTTATAGGCTTAATAATTGTTAAAACTGATACGACAGATTCAGATTTATCCGGAAAGTCCCATCCGAAGGACGACGTGCTCAAGGCTATTTTCAACCTAAGTGATATTTCACCTACCCAGGTTTATTTACATAACATACGTCTCATTATCGAGTACCTCACATTCGAAAAAGCCCTGGATCATTGCTTAATGTCCCATCCGAAGGACGACGTGCTCAAAGTTATTTTTAGCTTCCCGATTAAAACACCTGACCTAAGTGCCTCAGCTAGATTTCTAAGTGGCGATCCTGAGCTTGGTAGACTCCATTCTTGAAATTTCTCGCTTTTTAACGGTTTATAGATTTAATATTTGTTAAAACTGATAGAGAACGACCGGATTATCTGAATCCTACACAAAAATCAAAATAAAAATAATTTTCAAAAAATTCACGCTATTTAACGGTTTATAGGCTTAATAATTGTTAAAACTGATACGACAGATTCAGATTTATCCGGAAAGTCCCATCCGAAGGACGACGTGCTCAAGGCTTTCAACCTAAGTGATATTTCACCTACCCAGGTTTATTTACATAACATACGTCTCATTATCGAGTACCTCACATTCGAAAAAGCCCTGGATCATTGCTTAATGTCCCATCCGAAGGACGACGTGCTCAAAGTTATTTTTAGCTTCCCGATTAAAACATCTGACCTAAGTGCCTCAACTAGATTTCTAAGTGGCGATCCTGAGCTCGGTAGACTCCTTTCTTCAAATTTCTCGCTTTTTAACGGTTTATAGATTTAATATTTGTTAAAACTGATAGAGAACGACCGGATTATCTGAATCCTACACAAAAATCAAAATAAAAATGTTTTTCAAAAAATTCACGCTCTTTAACGGTTTATAGGCTTAATAATTGTTAAAACTGATACGACAGATTCAGATTTATCCGGAAAGTCCCATCCGAAGGACGACGTGCTCAAGGCTATTTTCAACCTAAGTGATATTTCACCTACCCAGGTTTATTTACATAACATACGTCTCATTATCGAGTACCTCACATTCGAAAAAGCCCTGGATCATTGCTTAATGTCCCATCCGAAGGACGACGTGCTCAAAGTTATTTTTAGCTTCCCGATTAAAACACCTGACCTAAGTGCCTCAGCTAGATTTCTAAGTGGCGATCCTGAGCTTGGTAGACTCCATTCTTGAAATTTCTCGCTTTTTAACGGTTTATAGATTTAATATTTGTTAAAACTGATAGAGAACGACCGGATTATCTGAATCCTACACAAAAATCAAAATAAAAATAATTTTCAAAAAATTCACGCTATTTAACGGTTTATAGGCTTAATAATTGTTAAAACTGATACGAGAGATTAAGATTTATCCGAAAAGTCCCATCCGAAGGACGACGTGCTCAAGGCTATTTTCAACCTAAGTGATATTTCACCTACCCAGGTTTATTTACATAACATACGTCTCATTATCGAGTACCTCACATTCGAAAAAGCCCTGGATCATCGCTTAAAGTCCCATCCGAAGGACGACGTGCTCAAACTGTTTTTTAACTTCTCGATTGAAACATCTGACCTAAGTGCCTCAACTAGATTTCTAAATGGCGATCCTGAGCTTGGTAGACTCCATTCTTGAAATTTCTCGCTTTTTAACGGTTTATAGATTTAATATTTGTTAAAACTGATAGAGAACGACCGGATTATCTGAATCCTACACAAAAATCAAAATAAAAATAATTTTCAAAAAATTCACGCTATTTAACGGTTTATAGGCTTAATAATTGTTAAAACTGATACGAGAGATTAAGATTTATCCGAAAAGTCCCATCCGAAGGACGACGTGCTCAAGGCTATTTTCAACCTAAGTGATATTTCACCTACCCAGGTTTATTTACATAACATACGTCTCATTATCGAGTACCTCACATTCGAAAAAGCCCTGGATCATTGCTTAATGTCCCATCCGAAGGACGACGTGCTCAAAGTTATTTTTAGCTTCCCGATTAAAACACCTGACCTAAGTGCCTCAGCTAGATTTCTAAGTGGCGATCCTGAGCTTGGTAGACTCCATTCTTGAAATTTCTCGCTTTTTAACGGTTTATAGATTTAATATTTGTTAAAACTGATAGAGAACGACCGGATTATCTGAATCCTACACAAAAATCAAAATAAAAATAATTTTCAAAAAATTCACGCTATTTAACGGTTTATAGGCTTAATAATTGTTAAAACTGATACGAGAGATTAAGATTTATCCGGAAAGTCCCATCCGAAGGACAACGTGCTCAAGGCTTTCAACCTAAGTGGAAATTGACCTACCCAGGTTTATTTACATAACATACGTCTCATTATCGAGTACCTCACATTCGGAAAAGCCCTGGATCATCGCTTAATGTCCCATCCGAAGGACGAAGTGCTCAAAGTTATTTTTAACTTCCCGATTAAAACATCTGACCTAAGTGCCTCAGCTAGATTTCTAAGTTGCGATCCTGAGCTCGGTAGACTCCATTCTTCAAATTTCTTGCTTTTTAACGGTTTATAGATTTAATATTTGTTAACTGACAGAGCCATAGAGTGTGCTGGTTTCGGATTATGCCAACGTCAGCACAACGTTCAGACTGACTTTAAATATGGTGACACCGATCCACTATGGAAGAAAAATGCCAAAAAAAAAAAAAGATGTATGTATAGATATGAACACAAATTAAAACTTGTGTACATTGTGATATAATCTATATTAATAAAGCTGAAACGGGGTTTGTATGTATGTTTGTTCCAGCATCACGCCTAAACCGCTGGACGGATTTTTATGAAACTGCCCATGTAGCATTCTTTTGAGCCCGATTGAATAATAGGCTATGTGGCGTCCCAAAATTTTGATCGGGAGGGGGGGTTGTGGGGGAGCCTAAGTATAAATATAGAGCTAACTCATTAACTAATGGGCGAATCGTCATGAAATTTCACATGTAGTATTTTTAAAAGCCAAATTGGAAAAAAAGGTGTGTGGCATCCCAAAGTTTTGATCGGGAGGGGGGGTTGTAAGGGGGGCCTACGTATATAAATAGTGCTAACTCATTAACTAATGGTCGAATTGTCATGAATTTTCACATGTAGTATTCCTAAAGGTCAAGTAGAAATATTAGGTGTGTGACGGCCCAAAATTTTGAACAGGAAGGAGTGTTTTGTGGGGGGGGGGCTAAATATACATATAGAGTTAGCTCATTAACGGTTGGTCGTATTGTCACGAAATTTCGCATATATTATTCCTGAAGACCAAATAGAAAAATAAGGAGTGTGGCGTCCCGAAGTTTTGAACGGGTGGCGGGGTTGAGGGGGGGGGGGGGGGACTAAGTATAAATATAGAGCTAGCTCATTAACGGTTGATCGTATTGTCATGAATCGGATTGTCATGAATTTCACATGTAGTAGTAGTAACTATGTATTCGCTGTGGGGTTCACTGTTGCAAGACATTTACTAGCTGTGATGTCCAGCGTTCCTAATATCGTACTAGCTGTGGGGTCCGCTGTTGCAAGGTACTTACTAGCTGTAGTGCTCAGCCCCAGCGTTCCTAACTATGTACTGGCTGTGGGGTTCGCTGTTGCAAGGCACCTATAAGACATTTACTAGCTGTAATGCCCAGCGTTTCTAATTACGTACTAGCTGTGGGGTCTGCTGTTGCAAGGCGCTAGCAGTGTGGCCGAGCGTATTTCACTCGTAGGTACTAGCTGTGGGGTCCGCCGTTGCAAAACTCATACTAGCTCTGATGCCCTGTGGTTCTAACTACATACTATCTGTGGGGTTCGCAGTTACAAGGCACCTACTATTTGTAGGGCCCAGCGTTCCTAAAAACGTACTAGCTGTGGGGTCCGTCGTTGCAAAAGCATACTAGCTGTGATGCCCAGGGTTCCTAATATCGTACTAGCTGTGGGGTCCGTTGTTGCAAGGCATTTACTAGCTGTAGTGCCCAGCGTTCCTAACTTCGTACTAGCTGTGGGGTCCGTTGTTGCAAGGCATTTACTAGCTGTAGTGCCCAGCGTTCCTAACTGCGTAGATTTCTAAGTGGCGATCCTGAGCTCGGTAGACTCCATTCTTGAAATTTCTCGCGTTTTAACGGTTTATAGATTTAATATTTGTTAAAACTGATAGAGAACGACCGGATTATCTGAATCCTACACAAAAATCAAAATAAAAATGTTTTTCAAAAAATTTGCGCTATTTAACGGTTTATAGGCTTAATAATTTTTAAAACTGATACCAGAGATTCAGATTTATCCGGAAAGTCCCATCCGAAGGACGACGTGCACAAGGCTATTTTCAACCTAAGTGAAATTTCACCTACCCAGGTTTATTTACATAACATACGTCTCATTATCGAGTACCTCACATTCGAAAAAGTCCTGGAACATCGCTTAAAGTCCCATCCGAAGGACGACGTGCTCATAGTTATTTTTCACTTCCCGATTAAAACATCTGACCTAAGTGCCTCAGCTAGATTTCTAAGTGGCGATCCTGAGCTTGGTAGACTCCATTCTTCAAATTTCTCGCTTTTTAACGGTTTATAGATTAAATATTTGTTAAAACTGATAGAGAACGACCGGATTATCTGAACCCCACACAAAAATCAAAATGAAAACATTTTTCAAAAAATTCGCGCTATTTAACGGTTTATAGGCCTAATAATTGTTAAAACTGATACGACAGAATCAGATATATCCGAAAAGTCCCATCCGACGGACGACGTGCTCAAGGCTATTTTCAACCTAAGTGAAATTTCACCTACCCAGGTTTATTTACATAACATACGTCTCATTATCGAGTACCTCACATTCGAAAAAGCCCTGGATCATCGCTTAAAGTCCCATCCGAAGGACGACGTGCTCAAAGTGTTTTTTAACTTCCCGATTGAAACATCTGACCTAAGTGCCTCAGCTAGATTTCTAAGTGGCGATCCTGAGCTCGGTAGACTCCATTCTTCAAATTTCTTGCTTTTTAACGGTTTATAGATTTAATATTTGTTAAAACTGATAGAGAACGACCGGATTATCTGAATCCTACACAAAAATCAAAATAAAAATGTTTTTCAAAAAATGTGCGCTATTTAACGGTTTATAGGCTTAATAATTTTTGAAACTGATACGAGAGATTCAGATTTATCCGGAAAGTCCCATCCGAAGGACGACGTGCTCAAGGCTATTTTCAACCTAAGTGATATTTCACCTACCCAGGTTTATTTACATAACATACGTCTCATTATCGAGTACCTCACATTCGAAAAAGCCCTGGATCATCGCTTAAAGTCCCATCCGAAGGACGACGTGCTCAAAGTGTTTTTTAACTTCCCGATTGAAACATCTGACCTAAGTGCCTCAACTAGATTTCTAAGTGGCGATCCTGAGCTCGGTAGACTCCATTCTTGAAATTTCTCGCTTTTTAACGGTTTATAGATTTAATATTTGTTAAAACTGATAGAGAACGACCGGATTATCTGAATCCTACACAAAAATCAAAATAAAAATGTTTTTCAAAAAATTTGGGCTATTTAACGGTTTATAGGCTTAATAATTGTTAAAACTGATACGACAGATTCAGATTTATCCGGAAAGTCCCATCCGAAGGACGACGTGCTCAAGGCTATTTTCAACCTAAGTGAAATTTCACCTACCCAGGTTTATTTACATAACATACGTCTCATTATCGAGTACCTCACATTCGAAAAAGCCCTGGATCATCGCTTAATGTCCCATCCGAAGGACGAAGTGCTCAAAGTTATTTTTAACTTCCCGATTAAAACATCTGACCTAAGTGCCTCAGCTAGATTTCTAAGTGGCGATCCTGAGCTCGGTAGACTCCATTCTTCAAATTTCTTGCTTTTCAACGGTTTATAGATTTAATATTTGTTAACTGACAGAGCCATAGAGTGTGCTGGTTTCGGATTATGCCAACGTCAGCACAACGTTCAGACTGACTTTAAATATGGTGACACCGATCCACTATGGAAGAAAAATGCCAAAAAAAAAAAAGATGTATGTATAGATATGAACACAAATTAAAACTTGTGTACATTGTGATATAATCTATATTAATAAAGCTGAAACGGGGTTTGTATGTATGTTTGTTCCAGCATCACGCCCAAACCGCTGGACGGATTTTTATGAAACTGCCCATGTAGCATTCTTTTGAGCCCGATTGAATAATAGGCTATGTGGCGTCCCAAAATTTTGATCAGGAGGGGGGGTTGTGGGGGGGCCTAAGTATAAAAATAGTGTTAACTCATTAACTAATGGGCGAATTGTCATGAAATTTTACAGGTAGTCTTTTTAAAAGCCAAACAAGAAAAAAAAAGGTGTGTGGCGTCCCAAAGTTTTGAACAGGAGGGGGGGTTGTGGGGGGGCCTAAGTATAAATATAGAGCTAACTCATTAACTAATGGGCGAATCGTCATGAAATTTCACATGTGGTATTTTTAAAAGCCAAATAGGAAAAAAAGGTGTGTGGCGTCCCAAAGTTTTGAACAGGAGGGGGGGTTGTGGGGGGGCCTACGTATAAATATAGAGCTAACTCATTAACTAATGGGCGAATCGTCATGAAATTTCACATGTAGTATTTTTAAAAGCCAAATAGGAAAAAAAGGTGTGTGGCGTCCCAAAGTTTTGATCGGGAGGGGGGGTTGTGGGGGGGCCTAAGTATAAATATAGAGCTAACTCATTAACTAATCGGCGAATCGTCATGAAATTTCACGTAGTATTTTTAAAAGTCAAATAGGAAAAAAAGGTGTGTGGCGTCCCAAAGTTTTGAACGGGAGGGGGGGTTGTGGCGGGGCCTAAGTATAAATATAGAGCTAACTCATTAACTAATGAGCGAATCGTCATGAAATTTCACATGTAGTATTTTTAAAAGCCAAATAGCAAAAAAAGGTGTGTGGCGTCCCAAAGTTTTGAAAGGGAGGGGGGGGGTTGTAAGGGGGGCCTAAGTATAAATATAGAGCTAATTCTTTAACGGTTGTCGGATTGTCACGAAATTTCACATGGAGTTTTCCTGAAGGCCAAATAGAAAAATAAAGGGTGTGGCGTCCCAAAGTTTTGAACGGGAGGGGAGGATGTGGGGGGGCCTAAGTATAAATATAGAGCTAACTCATTAACTAATGGGCGAATCGTCATGAAATTTCACATGTAATATTCCTAAAGGTCAAATAGAAATATTAGGTGTGTGACGGCCCAAAATCTTGAACAGGAAGGAGGGTTGTGGGGGGGGGCTAAATATACATATAGAGTTAGCTCATTAACGGTTGGTCGTACTGTCACGAAATTTCGCATATATTATTACTGAAGGCCAAATAGAAAAATAAGGTGTGTGGCGTCCCGAAGTTTTGAACGGGTGGCGGGGTTGAGGGGGGGGGGGGGGGTATAAATATAGAGCTAGCTCATTAACGGTTGATCGTATTGTCATGAATCGGATTGTCATGAATTTCACATGTAGTAGTAGTAGTAACTATATATTCGCTGTGGGGTTCACTGTTGCAAGACATTTACTAGCTGTGATGTCCAGCGTTCCTAATATCATACTAGCTGTGGGGTCCGCTGTTGCAAGGCACTTACTAGCTGTAGAGCTCACCCCCAGCGTTCCTAACTATGTACTGGCTGTGGGGTTCGCTGTTGCAAGGCACCTACAAGACATTTACTAGCTGTGATGCCCAGCGTTCCTAATTACGTACTAGCTGTGGGGTCTGCTGTTGCAAGGCGCTAGCAGTGTGGCCCAGCGTATTTAACTACGTAGGTACTAGCTGTGGGGTCCACCGTTGCAAAACTCATACTAGCTGTGATGCCCTGTGGTTCTAACTACATACTATCTGTGGGGTCCGCAGCTGCAAGGCACCTACTACCTGTAGGGCCCAGCGTTCCTAAAAACGTACTAACTGTGGGGTCCGTCGTTGCAAAAGCATACTAGCTGTGATGCCCAGGGTTCCTAATATCGTACTAGCTGTGGGGTCCGTTGTTGCAAGGCATTTACTAGCTGTAGTGCCCAGCGTTCCTAACTATGTACTAGCTGTGAAGTTCGCTGTTGCAAAGCACTTACTAACTGTAATGCCCAGCGTATTTAACTACGTACTAGCTGTGGGGTCCGCTGTAACAAGGCACTTAATAGCTGTGATGTCCAGCGTTCCTAACTTCGTACTAGCTGTGGGGTCCGCTGTTGCGAGGCACATACTAGCTGTGGTGACCAGCGTTCCTAACTACGTACTAGCTGTGGGGTCCGTTGTTGCAAGGCATTTACTAGCTGTAGTGCCCAGCGTTCCTAACTATGTACTAGCTGTGAAGTTCGCTGTTGCAAAGCACTTACTAACTGTAATGCCCAGCGTATTTAACTACATACTAGCTGTGGGGTCCGCTGTTGCAAGGCACTTAATAGCTGTGATGCCCAGCGTTCCTAACTTCGTACTAGCTGTGGGGTCCGCTGTTGCGAGGCACATACTAGCTGTGGTGACCAGCGTTCCTAACTACATACTAGCTGTTGGGTCCGCCGTCGCAAGGCACATACTAGCTATGATGCCCAGCATTCCCAACTACGTACTAGCTGTGGTCACAAACGTTCTTAAGTACGCACTGACTATGACGTCCAGCGATGCTAAGTATTTACTAGGTGTGGCTTCCGCCGTTGAAAGGCGCATACTAGCTGTGGTGCCCAGGAGTCCTAAAAACTTACTAGCGTTACAACAGCTGAAGGACTATAAGCCTTATTCCGTATGAATAATTGAAAATTATAACATCATGAATGTACTGTCGAGGAACTGAATAGCGTTATAGAAGATATTGGGACAAAAATCAAAGTTCCCCGGGCAACGCCGGGTATTACTGCTATAGATTTAATATTTGTTAAAACTGATAGAGAACGACCGGATTATCTGAATCCTACACAAAAATCAAAATAAAAATGTTTTTCAAAAAATTTGCGCTATTTAACGGCTTATAGGCTTAATAATTGTTAAAACTGATACGACTGAATCAGATATATCCGAAAAGTCCCATCCGACGGACGACGTGCTCAAGGCTATTTTCAACCTAAGTGAAATTTCACCTAACCAGGTTTATTTACATAACATACGTCTCATTATCGAGTACCTCACATTCGAAAAAGCCCTGGATCATCGCTTAAAGTCCCATCCGAAGGACGACGTGCCTAAAGTGTTTTTTAACTTCCCGATTGAAACATCTGACCTAAGTGCCTCAGCTAGATTTCTAAGTGGCGATCCTGAGCTCGGTAGACTCCATTCTTCCAATTTCTCGCTTTTTAACGGTTTATAGATTTAATATTTGTTAAAACTGATAGAGAACGACCGGATTATCTGAATCCTACACAAAAATCAAAATAAAAATGTTTTTCAAAAAATGTGCGCTATTTAACGGTTTATAGGCTTAATAATTTTTAAAACTGATACGAGAGATTCAGATTTATCCGGAAAGTCCCATCCGAAGGACGACGTGCTCAAGGCTATTTTCAACCTAAGTGATATTTCACCTACCCAGGTTTATTTACATAACATACGTCTCATTATCGAGTACCTCACATTCGAAAAAGCCCTGGATCATCGCTGAAAGTCCCATCTGAAGGACGACGTGCTCAAAGTGTTTTTTAACTTCCCGATTGAAACATCTGACCTAAGTGCCTCAGCTAGATTTGTAAGTGGCTATCCTGAGCTCGGTAGACTCCATTCTTCAAATTTCTCGCTTTTTAACGGTTTATAGACTAAATATTTGTTAAAACTGATAGAGAACGACCGGATTATCTGAACCCCACACAAAAATCAAAATGAAAACGTTTTTCAAAAAATTCGCGCTATTTAACGGTTTATAGGCTTAATAATTGTTAAAACTGATAGTACAGATTCAGATATATCCGGAAAGTCCCATCCGAAGGACGACGTGCTCAAGGCTTTCAACCTAAGTGGAAATTGACCTACCCAGGTTTATTCACATAACATACGTCTCATTATCGAGTACCTCACATTCGAAAAAGCCCTGGATCATCGCTTAATGTCCCATCCGAAGGACGAAGTGCTCAAAGTTATTTTTAACTTCCCGATTAAAACATCTGACCTAAGTGCCTCAGCTAGATTTCTAAGTGGCGATCCTGAGCTCGGTAGACTCCATTCTTCAAATTTCTTGCTTTTTAACGGTTTATAGATTTAATATTTGTTAACTGACAGAGCCATAGAGTGTTGTGGTTTCGGATTATGCCAACGTCAGCACAACGTTCAGACTGACTTTAAATATGGTGACACCGATCCACTATGGAAGAAAAATGCCAAAAAAAAAAAGATGTATGTATAGATATGAACACAAATTAAAACTTGTGTACATTGTGATATAATCTATATTAATAAAGCTGAAACGGGGTTTGTTTGTTTGTTTGTATGTATGTTTGTTCCAGCATCACGCCCAAACCGCTGGACGGATTTTTATGAAACTGCCCATGTAGCATTCTTTTGAGCCCGATTGAATAATAGGCTATGTGGCGTCCCAAAATTTTGATCGGGAGGGGGGGTTGTGGGGGGGCCTAATTATAAAAATAGTGCTAACTCATTAACTAATGGGCGAATTGTCATGAAATTTTACAGGTAGTCTTTTTAAAAGCCAAACAAGAAAAAAATGTGTGTGGCGTCCCAAAGTTTTGAACAGGAGGGGGGGTTGTGGGGGGGCCTAAGTATAAATATAGAGCTAACTCATTAACTAATGGTCGAATTGTCATGAAATTTCACATGTAGTATTCCTAAAGGTCAAATAGAAATATTAGGTGTGTGACGGCCCAAAATTTTGAAAAGGAAGGAGGGTTGTGGGGGGGGGGGCTAAATATACATATAGAGTTAGCTCATTAACGGTTGGTCGTATTGTCACGAAATTTCGCATATATTATTCCTGAAGGCCAATTAGAAAAATAAGGAGTGTGGCGTCCCGAAGTTTTGAACGGGTGGCGGGGTTGAGGGGGGGGGGGGGGACTAAGTATAAATATAGAGCTAGCTCATTAACGGTTGATCGTATTGTCATGAATCGGATTGTCATGAATTTCACATGTAGTAGTAGTAACTATGTATTCGCTGTGGGGTTCACTGTTGCAAGACATTTACTAGCTGTGATGTCCAGCGTTCCTAATATCGTACTAGCTGTGGGGTCCGCTGTTGCAAGGTACTTACTAGCTGTAGTGCTCAGCCCCAGCGTTCCTAACTATGTACTGGCTGTGGGGTTCGCTGTTGCAAGGCACCTATAAGACATTTACTAGCTGTAATGCCCAGCGTTTCTAATTACGTACTAGCTGTGGGGTCTGCTGTTGCAAGGCGCTAGCAGTGTGGCCCAGCGTATTTAACTACGTAGGTACTAGCTGTGGGGTCCACCGTTGCAAAACTCATACTAGCTGTGATGCCCTGTGGTTCTAACTACATACTATCTGTGGGGTTCGCAGTTGCAAGGCACCTACTACCTGTAGGGCCCAGCGTTCCTAAAAACGTACTAGCTGTGGGGTCCGTCGTTGCAAAAGCATACTAGCTGTGATGCCCAGGGTTCCTAATATCGTACTAGCTGTGGGGTCCGTTGTTGCAAGGCACTTAATAGCTGTGATGCCCAGCGTTCCTAACTTCGTACTAGCTGTGGGGTCCGCTGTTGCAAGGCACTTAATAGCTGTGATGCCCAGCGTTCCTAACTTCGTACTAGCTGTGGGGTCCGCTGTTGCGAGGCACATACTAGCTGTGGTGACCAGCGTTCCTAACTACATACTAGCTGTTGGGTCCGCCGTCGCAAGGCACATACTAGCTATGATGCCCAGCATTCCCAACTACGTACTAGCTGTGGTGCTCAGCGTTGCAAGCCACATACTAGCTGTGGTCACAAACGTTCTTAAGTACGCACTGACTAGGACGTCCAGCGATGCTAAGTATTCACTAGGTGTGGCTTCCGCCGTTGAAAGGCGCATACTAGCTGTGGTGCCCAGGGGTCCTAAAAACTTACTAGCGTTAGAACAGCTGAAGGACTATAAGCCTTATTCCGTATGAATAATTGAAAATTATAACATCATGAATGTACTGTCGAGGAACTGAATAGCGTTATAGAAGATATTGGGAGAATAATCAAAGTTCCCCGGGCAACGCCGGGTATAACTGCTATAGATTTAATATTTGTTAAAACTGATAGAGAACGACCGGATTATCTGAATCCTACACAAAAATCAAAATAAAAATGTTTTTCAAATAATTCACGCTATTTAACGGTTTATAGGCTTAATAATTGTTAAAACTGATACGACAATCAGATATATCCGAAAAGTCCCATCCGACGGACGACGTGCTCAAGGCTATTTTCAACCTAAGTGAAATAAGTTTGATGTTGATTCATTCATTACATCGGCAGTTATTGGGTTTTTTGAAAAGGGCCCCCACCCCGGAACTCCCCCCTCCCCTCAACCGATATCGCTGAAATTTGTCTGGTCATGCCTGCAGTAGATGTTAATTCTAAATACGAAATTTGATGTTGATACATTCATTACATCGGCAGTTATTGGGTTTTTTGAAAAGGGCCCCCTCCCCGGAACTCCCCCCTCCCCTCAACCGATATCGCTGAAATTTGACTGGTCATGTCTGCAGTAGATGTTAATTTAAATACGAAATTTGATGTTGATACATTCATTACATCGGCAGTTATTGGGATTTTGAATTGAGCAATCTCTTAACTCGCCGTTCTCTCCGACCGACGTTCATTATCTCCTGTATCAATAAAGTATCTGACATCACAAAATGTTTAACGAGATGGGAGTTGTGGGTGTAGGCCTAAGTATAAAAATATTGGTAGCCCATTAACTAATGGTCGGATTGTCACGAAATTTTCCGTGTAGTTTTCCTAAGAGCCAAATTGAAAAAAAGTATTTGACATCACAAAATGTTTAACGAGAGGGGAGTTGTGGGTGTAGGCCTAAGTATAAAAATATTGGTAGCCCATTAACTAATGGTCGGATTGTCACGAAGTTTTCCGTGTAGTTTTCCTAAGAGCCAAATTGAAAAAAAGTATCTGACATCACAAAATGTTTAACGAGAGGGGAGTTGTGGGTGTAGGCCTAAGTATAAAAATATTGGTAGCCCATTAACTAATGGTCGGATTGTCACGAAATTTCAACATGTTGTTTTCTTAAGAGCCAAATTGAAAAAAAAAGTTACCAGACGTCACAAAATGTTTAAAGGGAGGGGGATTGTGGGTGTAGGCCTAAGTATAAAAATAGTGTTAGCTCAATAATTAATGATCGGATTGTCTTGGAATTTCACATGTAGTATTCTTAAAAGCCAAATAGAAAAATAGGGTGTGTGACGTCACAATATTGTGAACGGGAGGGACGTTTGGGAAGGTAGACCTAAGTATAAAAATAGTGCTAACACATTAACGGATAATGGGATTGTCATGAAATTTCACATGTAATAGTTTCAAAAGCAATATTTGAAAATTGGTTGTGACGTCTCAACTTTTTGAACCTGTGGGCAGGGGTGCATGAATGCTGAAGGAATTTCACATGTAGCTCTCTCTTCTTCTGACCGCCGCTGCAAAGTAGATACTAGCTGGGGTGCCTGCCGTTGAAGGACTATAAGCCTTATTCCATATGAATAATTGAAAATTATAACATCATGAATGTACAGTTGAAGAATTGAATAGGATTCGAACGAGAATTATTAGGAGAAAAATCAAGGTTCCCCGGTCAACGCCGGGTATTATTGCTAGTATAAAATAAAGTAAAAAATAATAAAAATAAAACAGATAAGTAGCAAAAAAAAATTGCAATAAAATTGTAATAAAAACGACACTATAGTAAAAATAAATCAAAACGAAAAAACAAAAAACAAAGAACAACATGTAAAGTGCTTTTTAAGTAAGTTGTTAAGTATTTAAATTGTTCTGTAAAACAATTTCTGTACTTGGAAGCATCGTTGAAGAACATACAAAGCTTTTTATTTTATTATCAATCAGATAGTTATTAGCGACACAAACATTTCAGACTTGGACGGGGAATGACGAGCATAGTCTTTTTATCAATTAACTATAAATTATTTTTGTTCCCCTTGTACAAATTTACTTTACGTTCAGTGTTTTCAGCATCTAAAGAAATGTAAATTATCCGCCCAAGCCAGTTTTTCTAATATCTATCATGAATTCACCAGCCCCGAGAGAGGGGGGTTGGCTGATTATGTACATTATTATATTATGTTGTATACATTCTTCTACTAATTATGGAAATTGCTTTCTACAATTTTTGACATAAGTGAGAAACGGTAATAATAGAAACCAAAATTATAAATCATGTGTACGGTCCATTGCTTTATAATCGATATCATAATAGATAGTTAATGATCGATACATTGCCAATTAACTCGATGTGCATTGTGTATCATTTTTGAATAGAAGCTTGCAGAAGTGAGGGTTACAGTACCAAGTTTTTTTTTTTTTTTTTTCCGATAAATAGATGAAACTTGTATGACACTTATCGTGTAAGTTATATTCTCATTTCATTTAATATATTCAAGTACATATATTAGTCGTTGTTAATATTTGCGAAGTTTTATTGAAACTTGTTTTCAAGTATTTATCAGTTGTAAGGGGATTGTTAAGAACCATTGATTACAGTCGTAAGTACTTGTTGAATAGTTGAATGACTCATATTGATGGAAATAAGTTATTAAATAATGGTTTTCTGCAGTGATTACATTTTAGGGAGTTCCAAGTATGCATCTTATTAACGCTTTATTAAATTCAGCGTTCCCGCTTCAACCATTTAGATTATTTTCCATGTCATTCTTTAATAGTTTACATGACGGGGATTAATGAAAAAGAGGCGATATCCGACTTTTAATTTTGACGATTCCTTGATAATTTCCATGAATTTGGATGGGTTAAATTGCGACTCTCTGACTGGACAATTGTAGAATTTCTCTAGGGGACCCAAGCTGTTGAGAAAATTAAACACTGATATTTGTTCAAATGTTATTCTCTTGAGGGAGTCTCTTCTAAAAATGTTCAATGACTTCTAATTTCTGCGTATATTTTGGAATTAGTGTATCTTTTATTTCAGAATGCAACGTTTATTTACGTTGACTATTTGTATGTTTGGTCGGACCAAGCCAATGATTTCAGAGATATATCGTGTGTTCAGCGTTGTCTAGTTACCCTTTTAAGAGCTCTATATTATTATTTTTCTGTCCGGAGAGGATCTTGGATGTTACGTTCTTAGTGGCTGAATTTCATTTCTTTGAATCTATAAATTAATATAATTTCAGAGTTCTGAATAGCTAAAATTACATTCCAAATCAATGTTGTTGTTTTTTTAGTTGCACTTCATGACAGATTTTTACGATGCACGGTTCTCTTAGTGCCACCTGAGCAATGGTTACTAAAGTTACTATCTTATGACCCACACTAGCATAAACTTTAGCATATATCGCAGCTGAACAACATACATCGCACTAAAGGCCGTAGAAAAGGATTTTTTTTTTTTTTTCCAAACAATATTTACCTGTTTATTAGTATTTTTTTCGTAATTAACAATGGAATTTGTTATGTTTAATGAGATTTCTAATAAAACAATAATTTATAGACGAGCAAAAACACAGATACTGAGAATGGGCTTACAGTCCGAAACGTCTACTTGGATAAGTTTGAATAAAGTGGGAGAGAAAAATATAGTTTGAATATTTTACCAGACTTTGTTTTTTGTATATGAATTTTTTCTTTTTTCTCAGCATGGTCTATAGAGTGGTTCTCTTTTTAAAGAGATGAATCGGTCATTGTATATAATCTCATTGCTTTGATCTTTGTGACAATTCCAAGAACATATCCTATTAAATATTAGGAAGGGATTCGAATGTTTATGAGTGCTATGAAACGGTTCCATTCCCAGTTCAGGTCTTATAAAAATGCGGCAATGATCGGTATTTCAGTATTTAGGTTAAACGTTGCACATTGAATCGGAGCCGCAACTGCCCTAAATAATTAGACTACGTGAAAAATCTACAGTTATGTCCTTAAATGAATTGAAATACTATAAAAAATTATTAATTCAAACAAGGGCACAACATGTTATCTTATCATATAGTTTTATAGTTGTTAACGCTTTTTACAAACAAGGAATTAACAATGTTTCAACAATATGGCTATACCGGATTGTTTTGTTTGCACAATTAAGTCCATCCAATGTCTAAAAATACAATATATAACTTCTCGTTATAGTTTTTCCAAATATGTTATTGTTTAATTTTTTTTTAAATACCATTCTACTCTGTTTATGACAAATTGTCTAATGTATGTTTTAAATGTTGCAGGTCTGTGAACATACATCTGTCTGGTTGAAGCTCCAAGTTGGACTGTTTGTGGGAGCTTTACATTGTAGTGCTTAAATTTTATAATCGTAGAGTTAGAAGAGGCAAGCGCTTTATTAACAAATTCAAGATGCCTACTCCATTCACTTCTGAATTTGACATTCCTGAAATTCGGGTCAAGACAGCTTACAATGGGTAAATATCTTTTATTTTTAAAATCTTACCTTTTTTTAAAACTAATAATGATCATGTCTCCCCTCCAAAAAATTACCTGTATCAAAAAGTCAGTGAAGGGTTGGAATATCCTTTTAATTAAAAAGTATTGATATTTTTTTTGTTTTTTCCCCCTTAAAATAATATAAACTATAATATATTCTACGTTCTGGAGAGCACTTTCATCATCAATATCTATTATTTATTTGTTCTTTATGTTAACACATTGCCAATGTAAATCTTCTTTCTACAGAACATATTTATTGAGTCGATCTCTATAATTAAACAGTTATGTTACAGCAGCATTCAGTCAGACTTGGAGTTCAAATATAGAGAGATAAAGAAGATTTTGATTGACTTTAAAAAAAATTACATATAAATAATATTAAGAACAAATAAATGATAGTTCCTGATGATGGGAGTGCTTCACGGAACAGCTGTAATTGGTAGTTCTACTTCCCCAGATATATAAAGTATAGGCGAAGTTATGTAATTGGTCGAAAATTCGATGCGAAGTTTTCAATGGAATTTCATGTTTTCCGACCTCCAGATTCCAAATAGGAAAAATATCTGTGAACACGATAACTCCCTACAGAATGCCGCCCTTGCGGTGCTCTTAGAGATCTCGCAGAAGGGTTCCAGTCCTATAGATCCTCTGTCTGCACCTGACCTGGCTAGTTGATCAGCCCTTTCGTTGCCCTCAAACCCCTGATGTCCTGGCACCCATCTCAACTCAACTCTATTCTGATCCGTCTGGGACTCCAGTTAACGGTTTTGGAATCTTTGTTGACAGCTTGCATTGCTTCCAACTCTGCTTGGCTATCAGACAGTATTAGGATCCGTCCTCCGCTGATGTTCCGTCTCTTGATTAGCCAGGCACACCCGAGGATGGCATATACTTCAGCTTGGAACACAGTAGGATACACACCTAGGGATATACTAGTATCTCCCTTGACTGCCCTCCCATGTATTCCAGCTCCAACTCCTTTCTCTGTTTTTGAGCCGTCTGTGAACCAGACCAGCTTACCCCGATCCCGGGTCTCAAGGTCCAGACAGTAGTTATTTCTGTCCCGGTCCTCGATGTGTTGTCCGGTATTAGGTTATTTGTTTTTAGCTTATAGGCTCCCCCTTTTGCCTCAGCTTTCACCATCAAGAAGAGTGGGGGGAGGTTTAGAAGGGTTTCCATGGCTGCTGTTGGGGTGGTGCTCATGGCTCCCGTGATTCCCAAGCAGGCAAGTCTTGGGACTCTGTCCAGTTGTTTCCTCCTTTGTCTTGTATCTGATTTTTTCCACCTGGGAGGTCCTGTTCCTTACACTGGGAGGACAATAGACTTCTACAGACCCATCCGTCAAACTCGTAGCATGGTTGTGGATTTAAAATACAGTATTTACCAATAAAAGCCCATCTCAGCAACGGGTCTTACATCGAGTTAACTTATATTTTGTTTATATTTTCCAGTCAAATCACTATAACCAACGTTGATCCTCATATAACACTGGAGCAGCTTATCCAGGAGATGAGGGATATCTGTAGATTTGGCCCTGACCAGGTGTTCACCATGAAGTGGGTCGATGAAGAAGGTAACTTAACAATCATTTAATATTATAGTAAATAAATTAAAAAAAAAAAAAACGGACATTGTAACTACGTATCGCGAAAAAAAACGCATATGTGAGTCGAAGTCAATTTTCCTTTTTTGTAGAAATCCAAATAAAATTTTGGAGAATGTTTTGTGTTTGATGTTATTAACAAACTAGGTGGGTTACCCGCGAGTATCTTTGTATTATATTACTTTACCTGAAACTGACAGATAAATGACTCACAATTCGGTGCGGAGTTTTCAACGGAATTTCATGTTTTCCGACCTCCAAGAATGTTCTGTGCGTCTGCGAACACGAAAACTCCCGACAGAATGACTGCAACGTCACGAAATTTGATATGTGCATCCAGAATCCTCTAAGGGCGACACCTATTGATCTTCAGCAAAATTGGCCGAAGGGAAGTGGGAGACGAGAGAAGGAGGGCTTGACTTAAATACCGTAATAACTACCGATGTAAATGAATGTATCGACGTAACATTTAGTATGAGGATTCAGAAGCCACTAAGTAAGTCAAATATTGAGTTTTAGCTCATATGGTCGATTAGCTTTGGAGGGAGAGCGACAACATAATTGAATAATTCGTGCTGGAGAAGTGGATGTGATTCTCTAATGACTTTTTTTGTATGTCATATATCGTATAATTCATGTTGGGCCACTCTTCAAAATAGGGAGTTTTAGCAAATTATTTAGCGCTAACAGGAACTTAAGGGAGAGAGAGCGCTTGCACACTACACATGAGTTGGGCAGAATAGCGGTGAGGTTTATTGTATGTTAAGGACACTGACGCTGATAAAAAGGTTGAGCAGCGCAGCTTGCTGAGTTCAGACTGAGATATTTAATAGTGTACTTGACGAACACTAACTCAAATAGGTAGAGTGCTTTCCTATTATGCTCAAGATCATTTGAAACCCGGTCGAGGCCCTTAGGTTTTTTTTATCTGGGAGGTCTCTGCGACATCTGGTACCTGTTGAAGACCCCTACTCTAACTAAACCTGGATAAACAAATAAAACAAACTTATTTTTTGAAATATTGTCTATTCCACTAAAGATATTTATAAAAATAAAACTACCGGTTTCGGCCTCACATCATCGTCAGGTCTAGTTATGAACTAAGTCAGTTTGCAGAGTGCGACCCCTCCAATACATCTCTGGTGAAAGGTGCCACTTCAATTAGGGAATCCCTCGGCTTAACCGTTAGCTGCATCATGAAATATTTGACAAAACACTAATTTTTCTTAATTTACATAAAATAGCATCCTTTGACTAATAAGTAAAAAATAAAACTAAAAAACATAACATATATGTGGAAACCTATAATAATAACAGATAATAACAAACATAGGTATATGTGGAAATAGAACCGGATCAGGGTGTTAACAAAGGGGAATAGTTAAAATAAATTTGTCGTTCATACAAATGTTCCTTTTGGTAGCTTTATTTATTTCTAATTGTTCTAAGCTATCAAGTAGCCTGCTTTTAGAGCAACAATGGAGCTATAAAAGTGTGGCTATTGTCGATAATGTGAGTCGCGAATGTAGAACAGTTGCCTCGGTTCTTTATTTCGGCTGTGTGTTCCTTGATCCTGTCTTTAAACTTAGAAGTTGTTAAACCTGGATAGGTAAACTCCGACAGTAGTCAGGTTTGGAGCGACGCAGGAGCGCTCTGGCAGTAGGCGATTATGACTTTGTTGCCCGGGCAGCTGATGAATCACTGCTACAAACTTGTCCCTTCCGGTTCTATTCTACTTAGAGGTGGGATTTTTTAAAACATTTATTGAAGTAGGAAAAAATGGATGTATTTAGAATGAGAAAATTCAAATATCTCTGTAGTGTCTGCCGTTTTTGTTCGTAGCGCAAAAAATTGTTACCTCTTGATCTCCAGAACTACTGAACGGATTTTGATAAAATTTGCAGGGTAAATTCAATCTTGCGTTTCATTAGTCCTAACGCAATTTCAAATTGATCGGACTACTGAAAGGGCGGAAAATGGGGACTCGAAATATAAATATGCTCTTGGATTCGTAATTTTCAGTTAGAAATAAATTATATATCATGTTTTCATTAGCATTAAACCTTCTTCTGTGGATTTTTAAAGAAATTATAATTTCGCGTTAAACACTATACTGATTATAATATTTCGAAACTTCTGTTCCACAGGACGTAACGATTTTTGTTTTATTATTTGACTTGGCTGTATGTTTTCCAGGAGATCCGTGCATCATCTCTACCCAGAAGGAGCTTGATGAAGCCATCAGACTGTACGAGATCAATAAGGACTCGGAACTAACTATTCATGGTGAGTGAGTCTTTTTAAATGTTCATTTGTTATAATAAACTATTTTTTAAATGTATTTCTTACTTATAGTTCATATTCAGTTCGTCCTTTTGTGGGGATGGTATTTTACCATGTTCACTGCAGTGAAAGTTCTTATCATTTAAAATATAAAGAAAAACGTATGTTTTTAAAAATATTATCTATTTCACAAAATCGGCTGACCGTGCCCTACTATTAGACTTTATTAGCGTTCCGGAAGTCGAATACCATATACATAAGCTATATAACTGAAACGTTTCCCCAAAGTTGAAGGTTGATTTCTAGCCCAGTGAAAAACAGACAAGGGTCAAAATTAATGAGTTTAAAAATGACAAACCTACTTACAGTAACTAATCATGGACCGAAATTTGATAATGGAACACTTATAATTTATCTCGATTAAATTCTCGGTTAAATCTTCGATCCATGATCGCTTAATCGATGTTGGTGGATCCAGGTCTTAGTACATGTAACTGATTGTAAAAGACCCAATATTAATTATTATTTCGCTTCTAAAATGTCATTAAGAAAAAAATATATTTGTGATGTGGTCATTAAAAGACTTTCTTATACCAACCACGCATACAGACCACCCCCTCCCCTTTCTACAAATACATTTCATACTGTCCATTACAGGGTATATGAAAGTTATGAGTTGGCGTCAGCCGCTTTCTTATTCCCAGTAATGCCAGTATGAAATGATTTTGAATATGAGGAGGTGGAGGAAGAGCACAGACACACATCATGGCGAAAATGGTCAAAACGTATTCAGGAGACCTTGAAACGTGAACATCCGTTGAAACTTAGATCTCGATTCTCGGCACGATTACAATACTTTCTTATAATATAACTTATATAACTTACTGTACCTATATACTATACGTGTATATGCATATAATATATATATATATATATATATATATATATATATATATATATATATAGGCATATATATAGGTATATATATATATATATGAAAAAAAAAGTCAGCTGTTCTTTAAATTCATATTAACCTCACTTTTTTTTTACTCTCCAATTTTTTTATATTATTTTATTTTTTATTTTTGGCCTTATATACGATGCATATTAGTCATGATATTATAATGGTGTTTACCTAGTTATTTACGACATTCATGGCCCCTGGAGGGTGTTCTATCTGCGAAATAAAACTCACTCCCGGACGGGTTTTGAACCCACAAACCATGGTGAGACCATGTGACCAAAACCCTACGCTCTAGCCCGCACAGTCACCATGGCCCCCTCCCAAAAATTTTAATTTGATGTTGATCAGTTCAGCGTTTAACTAGAAATTATTAATTCTTTGATTGAACCGATTTTTCTGGTTGAAGAATGAACCTCTGCTAGGGGCCTGAGAAAGGGCCGGCACCTCAGCTAATGTCAGAATTTTTACGCAGTAACAACATTAAGGCTGTTTTGCATTCTCCCAGGTAACGATATCGAAACTTTTATACCGATCATTCTTGAAGAAAATTAAATAAGCTTTCAGAATATCATCCATCTAGTTCGGTCGATTTGCGAATCGTTTTCGAGATATCAAGATATAAAGGGGGAAACAATCACTGTTTTATAATTTGAGTCTATTCGAAATTACGATAGGGCCAATTGGACGCAAGACTAAACATACCCTCTAAATTTCATCAGAATCCATTCTGTAGTCATCACGCGAACGGAAAATTTTTTTCTCTCTTAAATGTTCAAACTCGACTAATAATGAATGTAGATAAAAACATATTATAGCTCAAATGATAGAAAACCCTTTATAATTAATGTCTGACTGAAAATTTCGAATCGGAGAGCATCGCATTACTCTTCTTTATTTTTTTACTGTTGTCAATATATTGCCTGTTTTTGTAGTAAACATTCAGACTCCCTCCCACTGAATTCATCCTGATAATTGTACATTGTTTTATATGGTTTTGAAATTTATTTCTTAGAGAAATTTCCCCTAAATTTGAAGGCTTTTTGGATAGTAAATAAATAAGTTATATGCTCTTCGAAATATTTAATGTTTTGTATTCTTCAGTCACTGTTGTCGGTATTTTAACGTATTGAAAGTTTCACATATGTTTTCTTACATAAAATTTCATATAGAAACCAATGGAGGCATCATCTAGCAATAAAGGGTCATGTTGTATACCTTAATATTTAACAGAAGTATCGAAGTAACAATAAAAAATAGGCGTCTAGGTAAGCACTGTGCTTTCTCATCCTCCTGACTCCTCTTCATTTCTCAGCTGATTATTGTATGTATATACAATACATGTTTATTGGTTTATGTTACGTATATACATGGTCAATATAGTGTTCAACGCGAAATTATAATTTATTTAAAAATAAAAGAATCCAGAGGAGGCATCAGCTAGCAATAAAGGTTCACGTTCTAGAACAAAAGGCGGTGAATCACCGACAATGTACGTACCCAGAACGGATTATTGCATAATAATTTGCGCTAATATTCATCAGTTGACTTACATATGGGCTCCTAAATTCTCACACTAAATTTTGTGTCTATAAATTTATTACATTGGCAGTTGTTGGGGTTTTTAGTCGAGCCCCCCTCTTATCTCCCCCCGAATTTTTTCATATTTGGAATCTAGAGGATCTAATCTTCGGTTAAAATCGCCAAATCGATTTTTGACCGACTACATAACTTCCCCTATTCTTGGTATATCTGGGGAAGTAAACAATTGGACTAGAACCTCTTCGAAAAATTACATCAGGTGCTAGTCTCCCTGTATTTATGAAGACAATCAAAAACACTTTATGGAATAAATAAATAAAACAAACCTTTTAACTTATTTTTGAAATATTGTCTATTCCAATAAAGATATAAGTATATATATATATATATATATATATATATATATAACTACCGGTTTCGGCCTTACACCATCGTCAGGTCTAGTTATGAACTAAGTTAGTTTGCAGTGTTCATAACTAGACCTGACGATGGTGTAAGGCCGAAACCGGTAGTTATAAGTACCTATATATTTTTAGTGGAATAGACAATATTTCAAAAATAAGTTTGTTTTATTTATTTATTACAAGTTTCCACAATATGTCCGCATTCCTCAACTTAGAACTTTTTTTCGTTTTTAGATATTATTGTTTCACATGAAGGTTATTCGGACGTCGCCCTGTTAATCGGGTGCACAGGGCCGAGGTTAGATTATTTGGTTTTAAAGTATTGTTGAACTGATTACTGTTCCGCTGATACGGGTCGATGCGAAATTTTGTGAAAATTCGATGAATCGTTAAAGCACTATAGTGCTTATTTTATATGAGAGGGCCGATAGCTGAGAGGTGGCGTGCTTGCCTTCTGAGTACGATATCGCGGGTTCGACCCTCTTAGGTGTTTTATCTGTCAGATAGAAAGACATCAAGACGTCTGTCGATGGTCCCGTGCTTGTGCGATGTTAAGGTTCAAGGTTAAAGTCCCCTGATCTAGACTATTATAACTATTCTGGATAGGCAAAATTTAGGACTTCCACTGTAGAGTCGGTTTACGTCTACCTGAGTGACGAAAGAGCGCTGTGGCAGGAGGCGATATGACCTTGTAGTTAGAGCCCGAACAGGAGTCTCTAAAACTCATTTTATGTTTTGGGCCCCCACAACCTCCTGCCGTTTGACCTGTATATAAAGAAAAACTAATGTTTTTTTTTTTTTAATATTGTCTATTTCACAAATACTGACAGTATGGTTTACAAGATGGTAGCAATACCGAAAGTACTCCCATATATTTTATATATCTTGTTTCTATTTTAAAAATTGTTTTTCTTTTTATTATGTGTTTCACAATATCTCTGCGAAAATGTCAAGTGTCATATGATCTATGTTTGAACTTATGAGGATGCTATTTGTGAAATTTTGTGATAATCTGATCAAATAAATAGATAGTACACTTTTTATGTTTTCCACCCCAATCATTCTAGTTGCCATCTTGCCTATGTCTAACCTAGGAATTTTAATTACACGCTTCATTTTATGAGGATCCATTCAACCGTTAAAAAGCAAGTAGGTTACAACATCATCCCTTTTTGAATGGGAATTTCGAAAAAGTCTATCTTTGGATGGTTTCATCATGTGCGGAATGTCTATTTCAAATTTAAACTTTTTGGTTTCAGTAGCTTTTTAGATACAGCGATGAGTCAGGACATTCATTTTTATTTACAGTTTCAGGGTGTCCTATTTAAAACAATTTTGCTTGAAAACTACGAAAAATTGAAGAACTTCATAAAGAGATTTGTTCTAGTATTTTTCTCTTTCATGTGGTATTATTTGTTTTGATTAAGGATCTGGAATCGCTCTATGGGTGGTCTTTTGCCCTGTTTAAAAGTACATAGACAGGGAAGAAATAACCCATAATACATATTTCGATATGTTAAGTAGTTCTTGCTGGAGATGGTTTTAAGTGTGAACTTTAAAAAACGTCGGTTTCTCTAAATTGCCTTTAGGAAAAACCTTTAGCCCTCAAATGAGACTTTTTTTAAATAAAGCTTTTCCAAATGAAGCCATTAAAATTGTTGTTGGAGCTACCCGAGTGTTTTTTCTTACTAATTAAAAAAATTATTTGAAGTATGAGTGCTTTTCTGTTAATAACATTATCTGAATCTGAAGAATTTCAATTATTTTTTTGGTCCAAAAAACCGCCCACTTGGCGATTTCATATCTTTGATTGTTCAAATTTCAAAACCAATAATACCTTCATATAACCAATAATACTGATTTGAAAGAGAAAATCCAATTAAACCCTTGGACAGATCATAAATATTCCCATAGAGGTACGTCATAAAGGGACCAGCTATCTGAAGAAAAGATAACATTTTAGAGCTGCGAGAACGAAATTTTAGAATTTTCTAAATATCTATCCTCAGAGTTTCGCCATATGACTCATGTTTCTGAACAGACACTACAAGTCGTTAAAGACCCCTATCCTAGGTGAATAAAAATTTAGGGTAGGCAAAATTTAAGACTAAGTAGAGTCGGGCTCATGTCCACCAGAGTGACGAAAGACCACTCTGGTAGTAGGCGATATGACCTTGTAGTTAAAGCCATAAGTCATAATAACTAACTACACTGGACTCTTACAGACAACTACTTCATGTAAAATTAGAAGTAAGCGCATGGATTTGAACATTGATTTGTAAAGAACATTTTGTGAAATTTTACTTTCTAAAATTTCTAAAAAATGAATTTTTTTGTTTTCACAACTCTAAAATGACAACTTTATGACATAGCTATTGCTTATAGGAAAATTCATGTTCTGTTCAATGGTGTAATTAGATTTGATCTAGTAATGGTACTTCCGGATTTACAAACAATTTTTTGTATAAAGATCCAGATGCTTTGAATACTTACAAAAATTGAATTAACCCTCAAACGGTTGAAATTTGGACCATAGATATATCTGCAGATATTGTGAAACACCTAATAAACAATAAAGAGAAGCGTATGTTTTTAAAAATATTGTTTATTTCACAAAATATATTTATTTTGTAATATATATATTAAATATATATATATTTTTTACATATATGGGATATACATATATATTTATAAAATATGGGAATATTTTCGGTATTGCTACCATCAACAAATACTCGATTTTCTTTATATTTTTTGTTACGATTGAGGTGTAGATTCATCTTGTGAATTTTTGAACAACTATTCTCATCATTTGATTTATCTTTTTAACTATTCTCCGGTGAATATTTAATGATAAAAGAGATTCGGAAAACCATGGTATCGTTGAATGTCCCATGGCTGTGAGGTAGGCAGAATCTAAATTTATTACAGAACTATTTATTTATTAACTGATATAACACATCAAAGCTCATGTTGTCCACTATAGTGTTGAATGAACACTCTGGTAGTAGGCGATATGACCTTATAGTTAATGCTCTGGCATGAGTCATAATAACTCAACACAACAAAGCTTTCATCGCCTATGGAACCCTTCAGTGTGTGACCTGATAATACTGCTCTGTATATATTTTTTTTGAAATGTGAAAACATTCGATGACTTCAGTTACGGTGAACAGATAGTAATTTAAGATTGCTCGGGCTCCTCAATTAATATCATTTCCAAAAGAAGAAAAAAGTCTGGAGCTAATGTTGATTCTCTCCGGTGTTTATTCTATTACCTTCTATTTGTTTGTAGCTAGCACCCAATTTAAGAATTTATTAGATATTGGGCTAGTGATAGTAAATTTTTATTGCTCAACATTTCATCCACTAGTTGATCATTTTTCTTTCTTGAAATATATACGTTAATTATAGGGTTACTTAGTTATTATGACTCATGCCCGGGCTTTAACTACGAGGTCATATCGCCTACTACCAGAGCGCTCTTTCGTCACTCTAGTGGAGCCCGACTCCACTACGGCAGTCCTAAATTTTGCCTACCCTAAATTTTTATTCACCTGGGGGAGGGGTCTTTAACGAGAACCTGACGTACAGGCTCGGGACCATCGCTTAAAGTCCCTTCCGAAGGACGGCGTGCTTAAGTTTATTTTACCTCCCAGATAAAATAAACTAAGGGTCTCGGCTGGGTCGCGAACCCACGATCTTGAGCTCAGAAGGCAAACACGCATTCCTCTGTGCTACCTCAGTATAGATTCCAGACGAAATTATTGCATGCTAAGTAACGAATGAAGATCTTAATAATGTTTGAACGATTCGTCTGTGAATCACCGGGAATGTATTTTCCTAATGAGATTTAATCTAGTAAGTTTTCGCTCTCCCTCTGAAACCAATGGATAGTAAATAGATTTGATTGGAATGCAATAAGTACCTTCATCAGAGACTTTTGAATGTTCATACTAAATTTCGTGTGGATACATTAATTACATCACCATCTATTAGATATTCGTGTTGAGCACTCCCCTTTCTTTTGCCGATTTCAGGGAATTGGGGAACTTGAAATTTCGGTGAGAATTGAACATCGAATTTCTGACCGATTCACAGCATGCAAGGCTAATGTAGAAATTGTCCACGTCGTTAATTTATCATCAGGTGAAAAGAATGTTTAGTAAACATTTAAATTTGAAATGAAATGCAGATGGGACGGCCAGGGGAAGGTTGGGAAACAAAGAAACAGACTGTAATATTGTATTAAAAACTTGGAAAAGTAGTCTTAAAAAGTATTATTTACTTTCCTTCATAAAATTATATGGGATGCCTTTTGTCTGAGGGCCAGGTTCGCTCATCTCTGGTGTAAACGTGAAATTAATATCTCCCCTTTATTGCGTTTTAGACCAACTTAAATGAAAATTTAGTAGCCTACCAGAGAAAGAGAATCTAAATTAAAAGTAGCATTTTTTACTTTCCTTGTTACACACATTAAGTCACCGGAATATTGTGTTATCAGTGAAATTCCACAAACAAAAATGCATTATGTTTGATGAAGATACTCGTATGGTTGTCGTTTCCTTATGTCTTAGGTAGATGTACTCTACTCTATTGTGGGAGACTTAAATGTTGTCTACCCAACTTTAATTAGGGTGGAGTTGTTGTAACGAGGAACTGGCATTGCACAATCTTGGGCTGCCATTTAACGTCCACTCGTAACGTTGGCGTGCCCAACGTTTTGTGCTATCAGCGACTTTCGTAGATCTTAAACGACCGGAAGCTGATTTTTTTTGTATATATAAATCCGTTGAAAGATATGATTTAACAACAGTCAGGAGACCTGCTATCATGAACAACTAGATCAAGTTGCTAAAATTAATTGTATCCTATCATAATATTATGATCCTATTTAGGATACAATTAATTTCATACATAATAGGATAGGCATTGTTGCAACACTCCGAAGCCCCCTATGGGGAAGTGCCGTGCATTAAGGGCTCGGCGCACTATCCACCTAATTGTTGCTAAATTTTTCTACGAAGCCCCCTATGGGGAAGTGCCGTGCACTAGGAGCTCGGCGCACTGTCCACCTAATTGTTGCTAAATGTGTCTATGGAGCCCCCTATGGGCAAGTGCCATGCAGTAGGAGCTCGGCGCACTGTCCACCTAATTGTTGCTAAATGTATCTACGAAGCCCCCTATGGGGAAGTGCCGTGCAGTAGAAGCTTGGCGCACTGTCCACCTAATTGTTGCTAAATGTGTCTATGAAGCCCCCTATGGGCAAGTGCCATGCAGTAGGGGCTCGGCGCACTGTCCACCTAATTGTTGCTAAATTTTTCTATGAAGCCCCCTATGGGCAAGTGCCATGCAGTAGGGGCTCGGCGCACTGTCCACCTAATTGTTGCTAAATTTGTCTATGGAGCCCCCTATGGGCAAGTGCCATGCAGTAGGGGCTCGGCGCACTGTCCACCTAATTGTTGCTAAATTTTTCTATGAAGCCCTCTATGGGCAAGTGCCATGCAGTAGGGGCTCGGCGCACTGTCCACCTAATTGTTGCTAAATGTGTCTATGGAGCCCCCTATGGGCAAGTGCCATGCAGTAGGGGCTCGGCGCACTGTCCACCTAATTGTTGCTAAATTCGTCTATGGTCATGGTTATGTTTTTGATGAGTTAATAAGAGGCGAGGATAGGAGACAGGTTTTGTGTTGTCTTGGTGGGAGGGCAACTAAGTAGAACTGAAGAGTTCTGGAGGGGGGGATACGAGTATGATTTCGTACGTCCGGAGTTTCGTCTGTTCGCTTCACAGTCCAGTCAGTGTGGAGGTAGCACCGGATACTGTGTCTCTCTCCTCTCCTCTCCTATCTGTCATTAGCTGCATCTGCGTCTTCTCATCTCTGATTATGTGATTTAGTGATTGTGATTCTGGTTATCCATGCTTGCCGCTTTTGCTCCTATTCTCCGCTACCCTGGGGCTGTGTTGGATCAAACTATTTCCTTTAAGTCCGGTATGTACAAACTAATTTTTTTAAATAATACAGAAAATGTGCTTTAGATCACATGTTAAAGGCGCCCATAGTTAAACAATGCCTATTAAATAAATAATTCTGTAATATAGTTTCTGCGTACGTCACACCATGAAGAATCTTATATTTCAACATTCTAAATATTTTTCAGATTATATAAAAATAACTATAAAGAAACGAAAGCATAAAAAAAAACAAATAGGTGAAACGAGTAAAAGATTAAAACATAGAGTTAAACAACATGTACGAGTAGCAGATTGTAAAAAACCTTAAAATTCAAATAAAACTGCTCTCGCAAACCACAGTATTGGGAAAGGACATATTTTCGATTTTAACAATGTCAAAATTTTAAACGTTTCCAATAATACAATAAATAGAAAATCTATAGAAATGGTATATGTTAATAAATTCATAAATAATACCGTAAATTACAAAACAGACACAGGGAAAATATGTAATTATTACGCTGATATCATAAATAACATAAAATAAAATATTTAGACGATAATATAATCGAGATAAGATAAAATAAAAATAAATATAAGATGTTTTTAATTAATAGTTATAATAATATTATTACAAAAATGTCCAAAATACTATATAAACTAGTGACTAGATTTGAACTTGGCACCAACCATGACGGTTGCTTATCATAATTTTTATTAAAGTTACCCTATATAAAAAGGGTGTTTGTTCATGTTAGTCATCTAACAAATTTTATAAGGTTGGTTTAGCATTAAATTATTAATTAAAAATTTGCATTGTCATACCTTTATTGCACGTTACTGTTATACTTGTAATTTATTGTTTCTAGTTATTGATGATGGGAGGTCTTTCCCGAAACGTCTAACAATATTTTAAAAAAATTTTACAATAAATTGGGAGAAGAAAAAAAGCTGCTTTACTGAAAATCCTAAAATGAATATTTAAAAAATAAAAAATCATACATGATTCACCGGCAATGTACTTCACCCGAATTAATCTCTCCCTTCAAAACCAAGACTGTTTGGGCTAATTATAAATAATTAACTTACTTATGGACTTCTGAATCCTCATATTAAATTTTGTATCGATACATTCATTACATCGGCAGTTATTAGAGTAAGTGTGTTGAGCTCCTCCCCCCCTCCCCCCCCCCCCCTCTCCCTCTTCCCTAAAATAATAGGTATCGTCTTTAGGGGGTTCTGGATAGATAAAATTTCGTATCGATACATTCATTCTAACGGGAGTTATCGTGTTCATAGATGGACACACACATAGAGCGACATCTTTTCCACTTTTGGAGTCGGGGGTTCGAAAAAAAAAGAATTTCCGTTGAAAATTCAACATCTAATTTCTGCCCGATTACATAACTTTCCCTATGCGTTTATTAGCTGAGGAAATAATAAGGAATGTTCACAATGATAACACCGGGTTCAATGTCACTAAAATTCAATTATATTTATTTTTATTTTTGAGAGTTACAACGTTTTGCACTTTGTCATTATCATTTTATTTATTTTTTATTTTGTTTCAGTAACTCATTAATCCATATTGTTGCCCTTTGAATTCGATTAATTTACAAATTAAGTCAATATAAATGTTGATATATTGAAGTGGGTTTTACTCGGAAGCTTCTCTCTCACAGCTGACCTACAACTTTCCAGGATTTGCCTAGGTTTGCAGAAAAGCTTGAACTAACCCCTAGTTGGAGGAGTTGAACAATAGGGGAGGCTTCAAGGGTTGCATTAAGCCCGGAATTGTTCTAAATCCTCTGGCAGCAAAGAGATAAATTCTATCTGTAGATTATTGAATAAAACCAAATATCCTATATGATAAACTCTACGGGTATACTACACCCAATATTCAACTCCTATTTAGTAATCAGTATTAGAAAGCGATATATCGTTGTGCGACTCTTTTAGCTTGTGTATAAAAGTAGTTTCGAAAAAATAATAAAATAAATTAAAGCGATCGATATTCTGTCGATTTTGTATCAATATTTATTATTACAAGTTTTCTACGTATTGATAGATAAATCAGTGATTTTAGGAAGCAATGCTACAATAATTGGAGGTGCTTTCGGGTTATTTGATGGCTCTGCAAAAAATCTCTATCTTTACGTTATTATGGACTTGAAAAATAAAATAAAACTGGTTTATTTAATATATTGTCTAATTTCACTAACTATATATACATGGGAGTACTTTCGGTATTTCTACCATCCTCAGCCAAAAGCATAAGAGATAAGACTGACAGTCTTATCTCTTATGCTTTTGGCTGAGGATGGTAGAAATACCGAAAGTACTCCCATGTATATATAGTTAGTGAAATTAGACAATATATTAAATAAACCAGTTTTATTTTATTTTTCAAGTCCATTTGAATTATTTCACAATATCTCTGCAATTATGTCAGTTTTCATTTACGTTATTAGCATTTCTAGTTAAACATTGCCTATTCGGACAACCGGTATTACCAAATGTTCATTTATTCTTAGCCACTGCATTGAAAAAAGATATGAAAATATATGAATGAATGAGGAGTTAATAAAAATAATAGCGTCTTATAAACATTTTAAGAATATTACATATTTTTGATTATTATTAAATATATTATTTACTCTCTGTAAATTGTTCGGGGTTCGCTGCGAGGTTGTGGTGCGAGGTTGAGGTGCGAGGACTTAAATATATTATAATAATATCATGTATGAAAACTCATTCTTAAATCAACATTCTCAAGAGCGCCGGTAGCTCAAAGTTAGCGTGCTTGTCTACTGAGCTCAAGATCACTGAGGTTACTAGTTATATCTAGTTATATCGACAGCTATACGAAGTATAGGGGAAGTTATGTAATCGGTCAGCAGTTCTATGTTGAGTTTTCAACGGAATTTCATGTTTTCCGACCCTTTGATTCCAAAAATGTAATGAAAAGGTGTTCCTGTCTCTCGATAAGTGAGCTCGATAACTTTCGATAGATTGAATATATCGATACGAAATTTTGTATGTGTATCCGGAACCCCGTAACGATGACACCTATTGATTTTCAGTCTAGTCGGCCACAAGGAAGGGATGGTCAGGGGGGGGGGGAGGGCTCAACTCAAAATCCCGAAAATGTGCCGATAGATTCAAAAGTTCCTATGTAAGTCAACTATTGAATATTAGCCCGAACGGTGGATAGTGCTGGTGGGAGAGCGAACACTTAGTTAATTCGAATTGGGGAAGTACAATGTTGGTGGTTCACCGACCACTTTTTTTTTACCTGGGAGGTAAAAAAAACGTTGAACACGCGATTGAGATATACTCGTTAAAGATCCCTACCCTCTAGATAACTAAACCTAGGTAGGCAGTATTTATGACTCCCACATTAGTGTTGGGCTCTTGTTCACAAGAGATACGTAAGTAGGCCACAAATATGACTTCGTGTTCAAAGTCCAGGAATGAGTCACTAAAACAGGAACCACAAAATATTTAAAAAATGGTTAATTGAAGTAGGGAGTAGTGACGTCATTTATAATTAAATGAAAAATTTCTGACGCATGACATTACAGCGATTTAATTGGTTAATAATAGGGTTAGCTGGGCCTTATGCCTTCCCCAGCACGAATTAATTAAGTTGTCGCTCTCTCTCCGAAACCAATTTGCAGTTTGGGCTAAAACCCAACTCAAGACTTCATAGGGGTTTCTGTATCCTCATGCTAAATTTTGTGTACGAGTAGATACATTCATTACATGGGCATTTTTCTGTTTTTATTTTTTTATTTCTCTTTATTATTTTTCACTGTTCATTTTATTGTTTTACTGATTGCCTGTTGTTAACGTTTAGTGTTTACTTCTAGAGACCTCTTTTATTTTATTTTATATTTATTCTTTTCAACTGGTTGATACTTGTATACTCTTAGAGGGTGCCGGTGGCTCAGTGGTATGCGTGCTTGCCTTCTGAGCTCAAGATCGTGGGTTCGAAACCTGACCGAGGCCCTTAGTTTATTTTATCTGGGAGGTAAAACAGACTGAAGCACGCCGTCCTTCGGATGAGACGTTAAGCGATGGTCCCGAGCCTGTACGATGTCAGGTCCTCGTTAAAGACCCCTGCCCTAGGTGAATAAAAATTTAGGGTAGGCAAAACTTAGGACTCCCACAGTAGAGTCGGGCTCATGTCCCCCAGAGTGACGAAAGAGCGCTCTGGTCAAATCTTTTCTTGAGCAGACCTCCGCATTCACACAGTTTCTCGGACCTAGTGCAGTTTACCGTGTAGATACCGGTCCCGAGCCAGGTACTCGTTAAAGACACCTGCCCCAGGTGAATAAAAATGTAGGGTAGGCAAAATTTAGTGCGCTCTGGTAGTAGGCGATATGACCTCTTAGTTAAAGGCATGAGTCATAAAACCTAACCTAACCTTGTATACTCTTGTTTATTTTTTTTAAAATTATTCTTAGGGGACGTATGTCCCAGAATAAAGATTATTTTTCATTCTATTTCATTTCATTTTTTCATTTAATTTCATTTCGGCAGTTATTAGGGTTTTTGACTCGAGCCCCCTCTGATCTTGCCTTTCTCTTCGGCCGATTTAGCTCAAAATTATTAACTGTCATTCTTAAGGATTTTAGAATATACGTACATATGAAATTTTGTATCAATACATTCAAGGGCAGTTCTTAGCGTTTTTTGTTAGCCTCAATCCCTCCCTTTGGCCGATTTAGCTGAAAATCAATATGTCGCCTTTACATGGTTCTAAATACATACATATAAAATTTCGTGTCGATTTATTCATTCTATCGGGAGTTATCGTATTCGCAGACGCACTGACAGACATACATTTTGTTTTTCATGTTTGGAATTTGGAGGTTGGAAAATATTTAAATCCGTTGAAAACTAAGCATCGAATTTCTGATAATTGACAGATTACATAACTTCCCTTAAACTTCGTATAGCTGGGGAAGTAAAAATAAAGGACTAAAAACTGATGTTTTAGTGTGTTGAAGGTCATTGGAAATGTTTTCCGCTTGACGGCAATATATAAAACCAAGTTTAACTCGAGAGACCTTGACGAGGACATTATGCAACGAGTTAACATGCTCAGTGTTGAAGTAAGTACTTCTGATAAAGTATCAGTGTAAAAAGTACTTACTTGCAAAGTTCCTACTTAATTACTTTCATAGTTCATTACTGTTCTTTCATTATTACATTTATTATTCATATTCAAGGAAGTATTTTCATTTTTCTTACCTCCTCTTTAAGTTATATGGTAAGGTGTCTGTTTTCCGGCATACTCTAATCCGTCGGTCATCTGACAGCGTACGCCTCTTACATTGCTTCGGAGGACATGAGCCGGACTGTACTCTGGAAGCAGGGTCAGTAGTATATGTTCCGTAGAGGATCATTTTATCGAGTTTGATCCTGTTTGTGTAACTGTGTCTTCAGAGGTACTGAAGCTATATTTGTTAAGTGGCCCAGTTTAACAGTGCAGTTTATCACGTCGTTACCTGAGGAAAAAACAAACAGAGAAAACTGCGCAGGGGTTCACTATTCGCCAGAGAACTGCGGAGTTCACTCAGACCTTCCCTGCATGTTTATAGGTCTTTATCTGAAGTTTGGGACCAAGTGCATGTTCGTTATTTACATCAACAGAGTGAAGTAAGCTGCATAGGATCTCCTTGTTACATAGTCATTTACCTCAGTTTTTAACGCAGATAAAACTGCACAGTTGAACTGAGCGTGTATGTATGGCCCCCTTTAGAAGTGAACCCCCTCTTCCTCGTTCCTCGTGTTGTTCCACTTCAGGTTGTTGTTCTTTCTGAGGCAAGTTGTTGTGCCCTAAGAAATCGATCAACTTGGAGAGCTTTCCTTCCATTAATTTATCTTTCCTCCAACCAAGTTTACTTTAGATTTTCTTTAGACCCTCCCCCCCCTGGTTCTTTACTCTAGTCTTCTGAGAGAGAAGTACGTGCACGCTGAACCTGCTTCAAATAGGGTATTTCCAAACTACATTATTCCTTTGATGAGGTACAGAGATGAGAACTTTTTGGAGCGGATCTCCTTATTAACATTTTGTATAAATTATTTCAAATGCATAACGCGAAATACGACCTTTCAAAAATTTGTTCACGTATTTCCCTCCTTAATACACACAATCAAAATAATCCATACTGTAAGTCATTATTCACTATTTTTCAATAGTACAGGCCTACTAAATGACCCGATTAGTTCAAATATGGGGAGAAAACACAACTGCCTTCATATAATTAACAAAAATCATCTTTGTCCGGAAGAAACAATATTACTTATATTTTAATATAGTCAATTAATCTAATACATATTCTAAAAAAGTGGATCATATAAACATGAAAGCAACTTTTTGTGTGGTCACTGTGCACTAACAGTCCATAAAACAGCTGACTGACTCACTCTCCGTTATATATAGAATATACACAAATATAGAACGTTCTATGAATTCTTAGGATCAGATTTAACTAGACTCAAACTGTCTAGAATGTTTAAAAATGTTGAACAATATTTTGGATAACAACATTAAAATAACTTTAAAAGCATAATAAAAACTACATTGTTACACAGAACAACGGAAACGAATTATTTGAATGATAATAAACAGGTGAACGTATGAGTAACTCAATAAATCAATGAACAATGAATGGTATGGTAATAATAAAATTGCAAAATAAAACTAGATAGCAATGCAAATAGTGTTGTTGGGAAGCATGTTTGATGAAGTTGGTGATAGCTTACCTATTGGGCGAGCGAGTATAGTAGCCCAGTGGTATGCATACTTGCGTACAGAGCTCAAGATTGCGGGTTCAAAACCCGGCTGAGGGCCATAGTTCATTTTATCTGGGAGTTGAAATAAACTTGTGCTCGCCGTCCTTCGGATTGAACGTTAAGCGATGGTCCCGAGCCTGTACGTTGTCAGGCACTCGTTAAGGACTCCTACCCTAGGTGAATAAAAAATTAGGGTAGGCAAAATTTAGGACTCCCATAATAGAGTTGGGCTCATATCCACCAGAGTGACGAAAGAGCGCTCTGGTAGTAGGCAATATGACGTCGTAGTTAAAGCCCGTGCCTGAGTCATAATAACTTACACCCGAATTTCATGTTTTCTTATCTCCCCCTGATCCCAACAACGAAAGAAAAAGAAAATCTGTTTGTGAACACAATAACTGCCGGCAGTATGAATATATACGAAGAACATAATAATTAACACAAAAACCCCTACAAGTGCCGAAGTAACGAATGTATCAAAACCAAATTAAGTATGAGGATTCTAAAAATAAAAAGACACCTATTGATTTTCAACTAAAATCTGTAAATTGGTTCCAGAGGGAGAGCGAAAACAGTTGAATTATTTGTGCTGAGGAAGTACACTACTAGTGATTCTCGATAACATTCCTTCCTCTGTTTACTAGCGATCGACTGTTAACAAGCTCATCAGCACGAATAGGCTTTGGGATTCGAACCCAGGATATTTGTGTTCGTAGGAGAGGTTACCTTCTCACCCATTGAGCCTACTTTTTTAAAAAGGCTCTGACAGTTTGTACTATCTACAATCATTCGTTTAAGTTAGTGATGCACTATGTTCGATGCGATATTCAGTTGGCAAATTTATTAGGGACAATTGAATTTTGAAAGCCTTTTGATGGACCCTTGCAAAGAAAGTAGCATTTGAGTGGGGTCTCATGTAGATAGGAAAAGTAGTCATTTACAGCAAAAATACTTTTTCACTAACTTTTCCGATAAGAGAATCGCTATTATCGTTTTCTCAAGAAAATGTTTTTTTCCAATTTTACCTATCTTTTGGAATGTATGTATTTTGAAAAATATTTTAATGAAATAACTGGGGTTTTATTCAGGAGTAGCTGATATTGTTGATGCATATAATAAAGTTCTGCATACATTTATATTAAGCTAGCGAAGCTCCCTCCAACAATCAGTAATGTTGGAGGGCTTATATATAACTTATATAACTGGAGATTAGTTGCACCTATTTAGACATTTAAGGTAAACAGTGTAATGTTTCTATGTCAAATAAAAAGTAACAATTTTTGTGCTCATAGGGGTAACATATAAAGAGGACAATAAGAAAAGTGAAGAAAGAAGCATTCTTTATCCAGTATAGTCGTGGTTACAATAATGATCAGTAGAGTGCATTCATGAAGTTTCATAAAGGTGGCCAACATACTGCAGCAGTCGGTACCTGATATAACGCTTGATTTACAGGATAATATATAATAACCAAGAAAGGTATACTTACATAACAAGTAACTGAAGAAGAGGGCCCACTAAACCGAGCTCAGTGATATAACACGAGTAGGGGTGGTTTTCCTCCTTATATTTTAATTAAATTTTCCTACCTTCTCGTAACAAATTTCATTAAAGTTGACTGATCCATCATACTTCAGGGATTACGGAGCTCAACAAGATAATCACATTTATAGCAAAAATTAGAGGCTTTCTATACACAAGGGTATATTGAGCGAGTGTAGTGAGTAATTTATTTACTAAGCAATACATTTTTACTTCCGCAGATATATGGAAAGATATGTAATCGGCTAGAAATTCTATGCGGAATTTTCAAGGGAATGTCATATTTCCGACCTCCTGACTCCAAAAATAAAAAAAAATAAAAATGTGTGTGTCCGTGAACTCGATAACTCCCGATAGAATTGGTTTATCGACACGAAATTTTATATGTGAATATAAAACCCGCTAACGACGACACATGTTGTTTTTCAGCCAGATCGACCAAAGGGAAGGGGTGGAAGCTTAACACAAAAACTCTACTAATTGCCGTAGTAATGAATGTATTGACAAGAAATGACGTATGTTCTTCCTTTGACCCCCTCCCCTTCGGCTGATCCCGCTGAAAATTTATTGTGTCGTCCTTATAGGACTTTGAAAGGACAGAATCGTTCGTGTCGATACATCAATTCTGTCGGGAGTTATCTTGTTTACAGACATACACATACATTTTTTTTTTTTTTTTAAATTTTTGCAATCAGGAGGTCGGAAATATGAAATTGCGTTGAAAATTCTGCATGGATACATAACTTCTAAAGTACTTCGTACATCTGTGGAAGTGAAAATGTATAGCTTTGTAAATAAATTACTCACTACACTCGCTCAATATACCCTTGTGTACAGAAAGCCTCAAATTTTTGCTATAAATGTGATTATCTTGTTGAGCTCCGTAATCCCTGAAGCATGATGGATCTCTCAATATAAAGGTAAAGATATATTATTTTAAGTTTGAAAGGAGCAGTCACCTGTTTAATAAAGGCCTGGAAGCCCGGTGAAGGTTTAGAAGTTATTAGAAAGAAGTCAACTTTAATGAAATTTGTTACGAGAAGGTAGGAAAATTTAATTAAAATATAAGGAGGAAAACCACCCCTACACCCCTACTCGTGTTATATCACTGAGCTCGGTTTAGTGGGCCCTCTTCTTCAGTTACTTGTTATCTAAGTATACATTTATATATATATTTATATAAAGTATACATTTGTTGGGTATTAAATGTTGTCCTACAAAACAAGCAAACGTCTATGAAAAATTAATTTTAAAACGATATATTACGATGCTTTTTGGTATGTGTCTCGCAAAGCGGCTGGCGACCTGCGAAAAATCGTATTTTATATAAAATGTGCTTTTCAGTTTTCTTTACAACTTTTATTTGATGAAATTATTGATCAGGTAATAAATATAAGCGGTATCTTGAGGGTGCCGGTAGCTCAGTGGTATGCGTGCTTGTCTTCTGAGCTCAAGATCGTGGGTTCGAAACCCGACCGAGGCCCTCAGTTTATTTTATCTGGGAGGTAAAATAGACTTAAGCACGCCGTCCTTCGGATGGGACGTTAAGCGATGGTCCCGAGCCTGTACGATGTCAGGTACTCGTTAAAGACCCCGAGGGTAGGCAAAATTTAGGACACCCACAGTAGAGTCGGACTCATGTCCACCAGAGTGACGAAAGAGCGCTCTGGTAGTAGGCGATATGACCTCGTAGTTAATGCCCGGGCCTAAACCTGACCTAACTAAGCGGTATCTTGTAAAATGTACTCAGGTCCCAAAGTAAAGTATTTTTACAGAAAGAAGTTATTGGTCAAAAAAAGAAACGGATTTTTAAATGTTTTTTTTATTTATTTCAAATATAGTGGCGAGACGTCTTTCCAGGAGGAAAACTTAATATGACAGTTAGACACAAAATAAAGTGTACAAAATATTTTGTGGCGCCTATATATATTTTATGTTATATTTATATATGTATGACAGATGAGGGGGTACTTGAATATTTAATATATCTTGCACTGAAGACTTTATGTAAAGAAAATGTGAACGAAAAAAGTGAAGACTCGGAAGGGAAGCCGCATTTTTTGTACCTTGACAAATCCAAGGGGAATGCCAGTTTCAGAGGGTCCTAAGAGGATATTGGAGGGGACTTGAAAGGAAGGAGTGGGGGGAGGAAGATGGAGTCAGAAGGACAGTGGCAGTCCTGGGGGGGCTCACTCTACGGATTTAATTTTAAAATCTCTTTTGAGTTTATTTTATCGCTGGAGGGCGTTGTGCTCTCTGGTCCTCTTGCAGCGCTTTGCCAATGCTTTGCCAATTCGGCCTCCAGCGTTCTATAGCCTCCAGAGATTTTCAAAAGAAATTATCCCTCTTTGAGTTGGAATATAAGGGTGGGTAGTGCATTATTTTTATTCATTGAACAAAATTGCAGTTTTGAATGGTTGCTCAAAATGTAGTAATGCCCTGGCAAGCTTTCTGAACACTTTGATGACCCACATTTACATAATGAAAAAAAATGTTTTCCCAATTTTTTTTTCGGTCTTACCTCTAGGTGTTTATTTATGGTCGGATAACGAATACTTGTAAAATTTCAGCCAGATTGGATAACCTAAATTGCCTCAAGAGGGTTGAAATTATAACCATGTTACACTAAATTCTCCAAGTTAACCAAAAGTAGAGACCTAATTTGACTAATTATATGTACATTCATCTAATTTTTAGCTGATTATGGATAGGTGTGAACTTGTTGAATACAGCGACCTCGAGTGCGGGACATAGTGAGGGACTGAGAATCCACCATTTTGAAAGAAATTTATTGATACAAGAACAAGGGTTAGAATGATAATAAATGATTAAAAAAGTCGCCTAGGCCATTATTCACCTCATGGAAAAAGAAAAAATTCCAAAAATAATATCACACCAGTCACAAAGTGCTTGGTACAGCAATTTCCTTAGTTTCAGAGAATCACCCATTTATGACTTAATCAATAATCTCTTCAAAATCGACAACGGAATATCACACCGAACCTCTGATTCTAAGAAAGAAAAAAGGAAAAACCTTTTATCTGTCTGTGAACACTTCCGTTAGAATGAATGTATCGTCACTTTTATGAATTTTATATATGTACGCAGAACCTCATAAGGACGACACCTATTGACTTTCAGCCAAAGGGGATTAGGGGGGGGGGGGGGGGGGGGCTTAACACAAAAAGTCACGTTTGTGTTCGGAAATTCGCTCCGACAGGTTTCAAAGGATGGAATGATGATAAAACAGACAGAAATTGGGCGGTTTAAAATCTTCAATGTGAAATAAATCTCGACTTTTATGAGATCATCATTCTTGAAATAGACCGTTTTTTAATTTTATTTTTTCTGGCGGAGAAGGGCCGGGTCCCTGCTTAATTGAATGTTGCTTGTGACACATCGTTTGAAAGCTTTTTTTCTAATCCTTTTAGCAAAAGGGCCAGTTAGCTCACAATTAAAGCTTTTTTTTCGTTTTTATAAAAGAATAATCTACCTCTTCTTTGCATTTCACTGACAGTGAGATGAGCGAAGGGTGTACTAACTACTCTCAGTATTTTGATCACTCAACTATGAACGGTTGGGTTTATCATCATAAAGAGAGGAGTCTATGTTGGTGGAAACGGATTGACAAAACTATTCTTCAGGAAGTAACCTCAAAAATCAACTTTCATGAAGGTGTTGAATTGAGACTAAGTCGCCATCTTGTCTAAACGATTTCTGCATTGGTTCTTTAGGATATTAATTGAACTTTAATAAATAAATAACAGAAATATATACATTTTTATTTTCCTGGTATACGAAGTATAGAGGAAGTTGGAACATAGAAACCATAATAACTGCGGATAAAATCAATGTATAGATACGAAATTTTGTATGAGGATTCAGAAGTTCTTCAGTGAGATACTTATAGATATTTAATTTAATCTATAGGTTGGTTGGGTGAGTTACCGACGACTTTTTTGTACAATTTTTATTTTTATATTCATTTAAAAATAAATATATATTTGAATTAAATATGAAAAAACTCAATTTATACATTAACATTCGTTAAAACGAACTTACAATTGTGCTTATAATTTATCAATTTTCGCCTTAAGCTTTAGGTATTATTTGCGAATAAAGGCGAATTACTTGATAAGAAAATAGGTTTGATTAAGTTGATGCTTGTCCTAGCATGACGTGTTGTGAGGAGTCCTAGAGACATTGGATGGTCGGATGATCCTCCATTGCTAAATGGTGCTAGTCTCCTCTAAACATTGTTAGCTAAGCTTACCGGATCCCCTTCTATAGTTGTGTGGTCACTGTTTGAGATGAAGCCCCCCCCCCCCCCCCCCTCCAGCTACAACTTAACTTTACACTACCCGCCCACCCACCTCACCTAGACTATAGCCAACTTGGAGTTAGCTTCAAGGGGCTTTACCAACTTTAGTTAGTTCTCTCTCCCCTTCTCTCTCACTCTCACTCAGCATTCTTCCTCTACCAGTTAGGCGAACAGATAGTCGGTCGAAAAGGGTGATTGTACACTCCGCTAATCTGTTAATTTGTTTCTTTGGGGATTTGCAACTTCGTCTTATCGGTGAAAGCACGTGATTTGTAAACCCGGCTAACCGTGAAAACTATTCAGGAATGCTTTTGATGAATATGCTTTAGGCTTTTATAATGTCTCATGGACACTAGTGTATTATCAAGACTTTGTATTATAACAATGGTTTCTATGCATTAAGACTCTTATAGTGGCTCATGTAGACACTTGTTGTGTACTGTTAAAATATTGTATTATAACTATGGCTTCTATGCATTAAGGCTTTTATTGTGGCTCATGTAGACACTTGTGTACTGTTAAAATATTGTATTATAACAATGGCTTCTATGCATTAAGACTTTTATAGTGGCTCATGTAGACACTTGTGTACTGATACTTAACATTTTTGCAGAGATATTGTGAAACACTTCATAAAAATAAAGAAAACGTATGTTTTTTAAAAAAAATATTGTCTATTTCACAAATAATATATAATATGGGAGTACTTTCGGTATTGCTACCATCTTCAGCCACGACTTAACAAATACTAAATTGAAGTTCAACTAGGTAGTTTACAATCCAAGCGGTAGGTAGGTATCCTTTTTCAGCCCCTACGGGGTTTTCCTATCCTTTCTGTACAGTTAATATTTGAAATATGGAAAAACATAAAAAATGACATTTCGTCCCAAATTGGGATCTTAAAAATAAAAATTTGAAATACTATGTGTTGATTAAATGCATATATGAAGTGAATTAAAGATAACAATTGTTAATATATGAATAAAAATAAAATAAAAAGTTTTATAAAATAAAATATACAGTTTTTTGAGAGAGTAAGTACGTATATACAGAGACTGGAGGATTATATTATTGGCGATAAAAGGGGTGTGTACTGTTAAAATATTGTATTATAACAATGGCTTCTATGCATTAAGGCTTTTATAGTGGCTCATGTATTAGTAGACATATTATTAAAATAGTGTTCTATAACACTGTTGAATGTTTACGTGGAGATTTCACGTTTGTCCTTTGAGATCGAAGAAGAAATTCTAGGATCTGGGGGGAATCTGAGCAAGAATATTTTACGGGAGATGAAGATGATTGGGCAAGTGATTCAGCAGACTCTTCAGAAGTTTTTTTATTCTGGAAAAGATAAGAAGACTCAATGGGACAAAACTAAAAAGAAAAACAGACAAAAAACCACTGTCCAAATTTTCTCTGGACCCAAAGTTTCAGCGAAAGGTTTTTTTTTTTTTTTTTTTTTCATTTTGTTTAACCAGAATGATTGTCGCCAGGCTTTATGCAATGTTAATTATTAATGCCTAAATATATAACTATATTTAACTGTTGTTTAAGAAAGTTTATTTTAAAACCAATTAATATATCTATGAAAATATGATGAAAAATCCATTTTTGTAAAAAAGTACACTGCGCGCTCTGTGTAGGGTTTATACAGCTTTGAGATACATAAGGATGTGAAGGAGGACCCCCCTTAGGGGAACATGCTTCAGTAGGGTCCATCTTACCGCGCATAAACTGATTTATATATATATATATATATATATATATATATATATATATATATATATATATATATATATTGTGATATATCGCATATCCCAGAACGATTGTTAATTATAGTTATGAGAGCGACCACGAGAAGCGCACTAGTGGAAGATACATGAAGTGGAGGGGATGGAAATTGGAGGATTCCTCGCTGAAGTGCGGTATGAAGGAGAGTCGTGGCTGATGTGTCAGAGGAGGTAGACAGTCTTCAGTCAGCTATCAGAGGAGTTAGTCGGTCCTCGTTCAGCTACGAGAAAGGAGTCAGAGTTGAGCTATTGAGGGAGAAGACATTCCTGGCTGAGCTGTGGGAAGAAGGAGACTCCTGTTTGACCGGACGTAGGAGACCGAAGACTCTAATTTTGCTGCTAGAGGGAAATCATCCCTGCTGCCTACTTCAAAAGGACTGGAAGTTCCTCAATCGTCGTGAATTCTGGAGGAGAGGCCACAGGCTTGAGTGTGGTTAGAAAAAGAAGACTTACAAGGTAACGGAATCATTTATTTTACATTTCTCCGACATCGAGACGAATGGCTGGATGATCATCAATAGACACCTTCATGTTGCGGGAGTTACCAGAACATTTAAGTCTATATAATTTATTTCATGTTTGATAGATATTTTATTCCAGATGTGCGATTATGGAGGGACGCCTCACTAATATATGTCAATAATTGTGTTAATAAATGTATGTTGTCTTATAAATTGTTCTCTAAATTCTCTACAGCCTAGTTCACCTTCTGAGTACGCATGTTAACCCCAAAAGTAAAATCATTTTCATAGTAATTAATAAAAGTTTAAAAGCTCCCAAGCAGAGATCAACACAATATATATATATATATAAATACGCCAAAAAATGAAAAGTCCTTGGGGGTCTGTGAATAGTATAACTTGCGATAGAATGAATCTATCAACATGATATTTTATAGTTATATTCAGATCTCCCTGAATGTAAGGGGAGCTTACCTCTGAAACAGAAATAACTGCCAATAATAATCATATTTATTTCCTTTGATGCGTAACATGGTAATTGGATATGTCATAACATTCTGGAGATCAAAATAGCTTATAAATTATATACATCAATCGATATAAATCCGAGAATACAAACATATGAGATGAATAATGAATGATCATAATAAAAACAGAATAAACATAGAAAATAAATTAATATAAAATTCCTAATATTGATAAATAAAATAAATACTATTTTTATTAAATTTTAATTTAAAATATTTTATATTTATATTACTTTAGGATATTATTTTAGAATTTATAGGATGTTATACTATTCATAAGATGAAAAAAAGTATGAATTAAAACTCCATTTTTTTATATATAATCTGATGACTTTTATGATTTTTTTTTTTTTTTGAACTTTTTTTTATTGTATCTATTGTTTTCAATAAATGGGGAAGAGACATTAAATAAATTAATACCTTTCAGATAAAAGAGATTCTTTTTTTTTCAAAAGGTAAAGAACAATTTTCAGTTATTCGAATTGACTAATTACTGATTTCTAGCCGAATTGAGCAGAGAAGTTAAGCCCTGGTATAAGTTAACAAAGAGGTGGTTCTTAAACCCAGAGAAAAAAAAAAAAACACATCTATAATTAAGTTTGATGGTACTCCCGGATACTGCTAGGCTTCTCCCGTAGAAGGAATACGTAAACATCTTGCTGAAATGTTATTGAGGGCGGCTCCATTCTAGGGAGTAGCTCGTAGTCGTTTTATTGCCACCTTAACATTGTCTAAACAGACATTTATTATTATTATTGTTTTTTTTTAAAGAACCTTATTTTACTGATAAAATAAGCTAAGAGTTTATACTGTGTTGTACAAAAACATTGATTTTCTATGTTGTATTACTTTAGGAAGAATAAAGGAATTAGGTTTGAGTAAAAACTCAATATTTGGCTTCTATAGTGGATTCTGAATCCTCATACTATGTTTTGTGTCGTCCTTTGTTGTTTTGAATTTAAAAATAAAATGTCATATAATAAATAATATTAAATTGAGGGCGTCGGTAGCTCAGTGGTATGCGTGCTTGACTTCTGAGCTCAAGGTTGTGGGTTCGTAGCCCGACCGAGTCCCTTAGTTTATTTTATATGGGAGGTAAAATAAACTTAAGCACGCCGTCCTTCGGATGGGACGTTAAGAGATGGTCCCGAGCCTGTACGATGTCAGATACTCGTTAAAGACCCCCTACCCTAGATGAATAAAAATTTAGGGTAGGCAAAATTTAGGACTCCCACAGTAGAGTCGGGCTCATGTCCACCAGAGTGACGAAAGAGCGCTCTGGTAGTAGGCGATATGACCTCGTAGTTAAAGCCCGGGCATGAGTCATAAAACCTAACCTAATATTAAATAAATTATCACAAAATCGGCCGAAGGGAAGGGGGATGAGAGGGGGCTCAACTCATAAACCCTCATGACTCCCAATAGAATGAAAATTAGTACAGCTAGTATATTTAGTAATTTAGTATAGGTATTCAAACGTCCTTGTGTAGTAAATCCAGTATTGATTTTTGGCCAAAACTGTTGTTTCCTGTTAAAAGAAGAGCGTAACTGCCCGGTGATTTACCGACGTTTTTTTTCTCTCAATTTTGAATTTAGGGGTCGAAAAATGTGAAATACTGGTCAAAATAAATTCTTCGACCGATTACATACCTCATACGGGGAAGTAACAAAAAATAAAATTTGGAATGAGAATGTCTATTCCGAGAAAGTGTTGAGGAAGGAAGATTGAAGTCCACTGACGTGGATAATATTACTCTATGTATCCTAACTTTGAAAGTTTTATGCTGGAAATTCGCTGTGGCTTTGTCAGGAAATCCATTCGTGACCTAGTTTTTTTTTTTCTTTATTGTTTTTCCTTCGCATTCAAGGATTAGAACCCTCTGTCTTTCCATGTGGAGGTCTTAACCGAAAAAAGCCCCTTCATGCATACAGCTATGCTTTTCTCTCTCCGTTAAGATTTATTTGTTATATCGTTTTTTATAGGCCAGAGAATCCTACATTTTTTTATATTTTATATATGGGGAAGTACATTGTCCGATGATACACCGATGTTTTGGATTTAGGTAAATATGAAATACTGATTGAAAATTAACATCAAATTTCTATTTATTTAATTGAATTTAACCTTGTGCACGTCATCATGAATACTTCGCATGGGACGACGTGAAGCGATTGTCTCTAGCCTGTACGATCTCTGGAACTTATTGAAGACCCTTACCCTAGGTGAATAAACCTGGTTATGACAAATTTATGACTCATAGTAGAGTCAGACTCAGGTCCACCAGAGTGACGAAAGAGCGCTTTGGTAGTAGACGATTTGGCCACGTAGTTAAAGCCAGTGCACGAGTCACAATAACTAACCAACTAAACAGTTATATCATGTTTTCTCACTTTACTATTGATCCTGAATAAAAAAGTTACTTAGTTATTATGACTCATGCCCGGGCTTTAACTACGAGGCCATATCGCCTACTAACAGAGCGCTCTTTTATCACTCTGGTGGACATGAGCCCGACTCTAGTATGTGAGTCCTAAATTTTTATTCACCTAGGGCAAGAGTCTTTAACAAGTGCCTGAGATTGTACATATTCGGGATCATCGGTTAACGTCCCATCCAAAGGACGGCGTGCTAAAGTTTTTTTACCTTCCATCCTCTTTCATCCTATAATACATTTTATATAATATATAATTGAAATAAAAGTTATATTTTTGAAAAACTAGTTTTTTATATTACTTTTAACTTCTCTATTTTCATACTTTTTAGTTATTTACCGACATTTTATTTAGCTATATTCTACTATATTTGAGTACACTAAAAAGTTAAATAAACTCTTTCCTTTCTTTCCATAATTTTTCGTAAATATGTTCGAAAGTAATATAAAGTATATTTCCGCAAAGTTTATTTCTACTTTTCAGTCTATTAAAATTGAAGTGTTAAGTATAAAAAAAATGTTTTTTTTTTATTCATTGGATAAGGCCAGTCGTCCATTGGGACCGGAAAGTTGCGAAAAGTAACGAAATCAGTTCGTCAGAATTCGGCCGAAAATGCACGAACGATCCAAACATGTGGCAAGGTGGGGGACCGCGTCCACTAGACCCGTATCGTTCGTCAGTTTTCGGCCGAACAGGTGCGAAGTGCGAAGTGATCCCATACTGCTGGGATTTTACGGACGAACAGGTGCGAACGAGCTAAAAAAACATGGACTGTGAAAAGTTAATTTTGCTTGTGCAAGAAAGAAAATACCTGTGGGACCAAAGGGAAAGCAATTATCACATGCGGAATGTACAAAAACAATTGTGGAGGGAGGTTTCAACTGAAATGAAATTACCAGGTAGGAACGTTATATTATTTATTTCACAACATTACAATTTTTATTATTTTCTATCATTATTTTCGTTTCTCATTTTATTGTTTTTTATGAATTCGTTCCTCATTCATTTTTATCTATTATTTTATGAATGTTTAATAATAACTTAAACCAGGAATAGTACATAAAACAAGGGAAGTTGGATATAATAGGTAGCTACTTTCCTCATCGTATTGAAAAGTGTCCTTTTCCATTCGAAAATAGGAGAAGTGGTGATTATCATCGATTTGAAGGTCACGCCACAAATGAGAAAATTCGCCTAACTCTTCTCTTTTTTCGAAAATGGGATTCACCCACATTTCCCGTCTACGTCTATATCGCCTTCGTCGATAAATCAAAGGTGATAATTCCAATGCTAAAAATTCGTCGTCAAAATCTTCGGAAAAACCGTTCCGAAGAGCCATCCCGTCTACGCATTCGGACGTACTGAGTGGATCAATGGACGATCGGCATTCGGACGAACGGCTTCGTCCGATTTCGTTGCTTCGCAGTTCGCAACTTTCCGGTCCCAGTGGACGACTAGGCTAATTCTAATCCCCTCAAAAAATAGAAAATCAATTCTTCTTTAGTCTTCTAAAATCAACTTTTTTATGTTTTGTAACATTTTGTTAGTTGGGTTTTTAATAATTACGTTTATATACATGTTGCTTTAAATGTTCATAAGTAATTATTTTCAAAGTAAATAAGTTAGAAAACCAAGCAAATTGTAAAATTTAAAGTTAGCTCACTAAAGTTGGTAGAGTAGCTGTAGCTACTTGAAAGCCAAAAGAGTTCTGTAAATATTTGAAACACGAAAAATACTTTATCCATCCTTTCCCTCTTCAATTTTTGAGTGGTTCTAACTTTAACATTTATTTAAGTCTTTGAAGTTAAAGGTAAATGTGAGTAATAAGTGAAGTGAAATTGATATATGTATGTCGAGGTCTTTGAGCATCCTTTCGCTTCGTTCCAACTTCTACTGGGAACTGAGGCATCTGATATGTTTGGGTAGGAGTGAAGGAGTCTTAATGCGGGGAATTTACTCTTTAAAAGATCTTAAAGAATGTCTGTTGGGCTAAGTGAGCTTCTCCTCTCCTCAGACATTCACTGGCTGCACTTGGTACTTTTCTTGCTGGAAACAAGGCTCTGAGCCTCTGGATATTGATGAAATAGTGGATTTTTAGCTTTAAAGAAGCCACTAAATTAACGAAAGTCGTCAAATTAATCAACTAAGTCTCGCTCTTCCTCTGGAATCAGTTTACTCTCGAATTTCGTGTTGATATGTTCGTTTCAATTGATTAGTTATATATACGGGATTAAATTACGAGGTCTTATCGCCTACTACCAGAGCGCTCTTTCGTCGCTCTATTGGCTGTTCTAAATATTGCCTATTCAGGGTTTTTCATCTAGGGTGGGGGTACGCAACGATAACATGACATCGTTCAGGCTCGGGACCATCGCTTATTAACGGCGTCGACCTTATGGAGTTCTGAACATACATATAAAATCTTGATACGTCTTCACATAGGCAGTTATCATGGTTTTTGAGTGCAACCATTCCCTCCCTTTCCTTTGGTAGAGGTGCGGAAAACCAATAGGTGTCGACCTTATGGGCTTCTGGATATACATACAAAATTTCTTGTCTATATAATCTTTCTATTGGGGGTTATCAATATCGTATAAACGTCGGGAAACTTAAAATTTTTGTGAAAACTCAACATCGCATTTCTGACCGATTACGTAACATCTCCTATGCAGCGTGATTAATTGATTAAAATTAAGTATTTATAATAGATTTATCATGAATTAATAATGATTTCCTTCCTCTTTTCCTCAGGTAAGTGGCCATAGAGATTTACATGAGAAAAAACTTTACGTGAGATCAAATATTTTCTAAACATTTTTTTAAAATTTTTTCCTAAAGGGTTGCTCTTGAATGTCGCATGATCTTCAACGAATCGTTATTTTCTTAATAGTCCTCCTGTACTATAGTTACATGTAACAGAAACGGAAAAAACATACTTGAATTTGGGAAACTTAAACAAAGAAAATAACATTTAAAAACGTACATTCTGTAGGTAAGCTCTGATGAAGTTGACTGTGGGATTGCTTATATCGCTAGAAAATGCATAATTATAGCATAAAATAGACCAGGTGCACTGCTTGACTTAACTGTTGTTAATATGCAGAAAGTGACTGCAGGCTGCATATTTATTGTTATTAATTTTTTTCTGTCTTCACCTGTGACAATTTTCAGGATTCCTTTTTTACTTGAAAACCTCTCCTTGGATTTACGTTGGAAACATAATGAAAGCTCTTGATTTTTCTGAATAGGTCTTGTCAATTCAATTTCATTCAAGGCGGGCAGAGGGGGCCTGCATGTTCAAATCTTACATTTTCAGAGGTGCTGATAAAATAATAAAAAAATCATTTACATAATTAAAGAAATTCGTATACATTGATTTAATGAGGGCGTCGGTAGCTCAGAAATAGTTTGCTTACAGAGCTGAAGATCGCGGGTTCGAAACCCGGCCGAGGCACTTAAGTTTTTTATGTGGAAGGTGAAACCTTGAGCACGGCCTGTACAATGTCAGCTACTCGGTAAAGACCCCCTCCCCTAGTTGAATAAAATTTTATGGTAGGCAACATTTAGATCTTACATATTAGAGTCGGGCTCATGTATTAGGCGATATAACCTCGTAGTTAAAGCCCGGGCATGAGTCATAATAACTAACATTTATTTATTTTTAAGAAATCTTACTAATTTTTTAATTAATTTTACCCTGATAGGCAAACTGGTATCGTTTACCTACAGTACTTGCACTGAACTAAAAAATTGTATTATTATGTCAATAATTCATTAAAAAATTATATTTCAATTATTCATATACAAGAATACTATCTCATCCTCATTGTAAACAATTATTCTCTCATATTGATAATAACCCAATCCCCCTTTTGCCAAAACCTGGGGAACATTTATATGTTTTCGTATGTTAATTATCTTTTATTGCACTTAAAATCCCATTGTTATTGTTAAATACGACTTACTTGTTTTATGACCCGACACTTTTCTAAAACCTTTAGTCCAGACTGATTACTTGTTATATTTTATTATCCATATTTATTTTATATTTCTCCAATCCTTTATATATTACATATAGCAATTTGAGTCAAAATGACTTAAAATTATAAATGAAAATTTAATTTTATTGTACTGGGAGAGAGGGGGAGGAAGAAGTTTTTAATTCCGAAAAACTGTGAATCAATTTATTTATCCTAATAAAATTGAAGGGTGGAAATGTATGCAATAATGCAATACCTACTTAATTAACTGCAATGAGCTGTTTGTAATTTATAATTTTAATATTAGTAATTATTTCTACATAATAAGTTCCCACCTTCCCTACTCCAGTTTTAAAATTGACAATCTTTTGAATGATTTTAATGATATGTAACAAATCAAATAACTTTCCTAAATATATTTGTACTTTCACTGTTCAGAATTTTTCATTATTGATAAAAAAAAAAAAATTGTCATTTTGTAATTCAATGTTGTGCCAATATAATATCCTAATCCTAAATGAGAGAATTATAAATCTGTGAAAATATGTATGTATTACAGAAATGTCTTATGTAAATTCGAAACTCCAAAAAGGCGACTCTCAATTTTCTTATTTATATTCAAAACTCCATAAAGGCGTCTCTCAATTTTCAGCGAAATCGACCAGTGGGAAGGGGCGCACAACTCGAAAAACTGCAGATGTAATCAGTGTGTATCGACACGTTTACTATGATTGTGATGTGACACCAGGTTTGTAGAATGGTTTCGGAGGGACAGTTTAGTTCATCAATTCGCACTGAGGAAGTACATTGTCGGTGATTTACTAGTTTTTTGTTATTATTATTATTTTTTTTTTTTTTCGTTATTTCAAAGTTTAACGGTGGCTTGAAAAACTTTGAGAGAGAAAATTGAAAAAAATGCGCGGATCTGGAAGGGCAGTTTAGTGTTTAGGATTATTTGGGTCTTCTCTTTCATTGTGGGGACCCCTCTTTGAATAATACTGGTAAGTGAAGGGTCGGGAAGGGACAGGACAATGGTTCCTTGAGGTCTCTCTCTCTCTCTCTCTCTCTCTCTCTCTCTCTCGTATCCTGATTTAAATAAGAAACAGTCTTCTCCACCCTAGCTGGGGGCTGTTGAAGACGTTTGTACCAGAGGCAAGAGCATGGGGCGGGGCGCTCTTTTATTAAATCGTGTCAACTTTATTCATCGTAAACCACCAGCCTCTCTCCAGCTATACGGAGCATAAATTGTCAAATCGGCCAAGCTGAAGGGGGGGCTCAACTCGGAAACACTAATAACTGTCGACGTTTTGAATTTACATATCGACATGAAATTGTATATGAGGATTTGCAAATCCCTTGTAATAAAATAAGAAGATTAACTTAATAATAAATAAATATATTTAATTGAAATGTATCATACATATCTTTAAAACATATATATATGAATTTTAAATTTAAAATATATTAAATGAGTATTTTTGAGTTGAGCTCTAAATGGATTTTTCAAAGTTTCTAAATAAATAACTCTAGACAAAAAACTGATTCTACTTACATATATATATACGAGTATGTACCTATATCAAAAATAATTAATATTAAATTAGAAATTTCGTCCCGCTATTTGTACTTCCTTTTCTAGGCTTTTTGATCCGTAGAAGTCGCAAGTTACGATGTTTTAGACAGTTTAGAAGATAGGGAATACAATTCTAAAAAAATCAAATAATTTTAAAATTAAATTTTTATAACTATATATTAAAAAATAAAAATATGGAGATTAATTTAAAAAAAAAAAGAATAAACATAAATAGTGACCCTATGACGTCAACTATGTACTACCCTATGTATTAGGGTCTTCTTAAATTTATTTACATTTCTTTTTTTTTCTCTTTTCACATTCATTTCGCATGCACCTCACACTTCGTTCACTTCAACCTTTACTCACATGGTTCATTTTAACACTCTCTGGATAAATCCATTTCGAAAAACAGAGAGCAAGTAACATGGATTGGGCCCGACTGGGGGTGTCCATGATCTGTCTTCTGATTACAATTTCGTTCTCTTCAGTTCCACTGCCATTTTAAAACTGTTTTCTAACCTTTTTTTTTTTTTGTGATTGCTTTTTCGTACCTTTTCTTATTATAAATTTCATTATATTTTTCCATGTATTTTATCATTAATAATAATGTCTATTTAATTTAAAATTATTTTATTGACAAGTTGCTTTGATGGATATAAATCGATTATCGGCCATTCGATTATTTATCCCTTGTGGTTATAAGCATTTATTATTCGAAGACTTTCTTTACCAAAATTTATTAAATATTTTCTTGCTGCTTCTTACAAATTTTCATCGAATTCTACCGACTAATTTTCTTTATATCGTTCTTCCTTATTTTTCCCTATTTCTTCATTAAATATCTTGTTTTGTTGTTTCCTTTCCATATCATTCTTTAATATTTTTTTCCACATTGTCATTTCATTCTAATCTCAGTTCGACTCATATATTCTACGTTTTAGAGAGGTGGGGGGCACCCTAGCAACGGATTGTGATGCTACAGTCCTTGCTGGCTTCAAAATTATGAAAAACAATTTTTCTAACTTACGTTCAATCCTCTTATATGATTCGCCACTTTAAGTATGGCATTTTTTGCCGACTGGTCGAAAAATTTAGTCTGTCCCGTAGCAGAGGGGGGGGGGGGGGAAGAGAGAGGGAGAAGGGGGACACATTTGGTTGTTCTTTCGGACGTCTTGACGCGAGCTATATTGATTTTGTAATCTTGAAAACAATAGGCCTCCATGAAGTAGACCAGTAAGGGGTGTAATAACATTTCTAAAAACATTAACATGCACTAGATATTCCTTCCAGTAGGAAAGTGGTGGATGTTTTTGGAACAGATGTATGAATGGTATCTTCTCCACCCCCTTCTTGTCTGTAACTCTTGCCTCAAGGACAACTCTGCATCTCACAGAGCTTAAGACTAATGATGGGACGAAAAACAATTTTATCGAATTCCAATATTAACTAGACTTCGAATACTTCGGATAGTTGAATACATTCGGTGAATCAACGGCAATGTACTTCCCCAGAACGAATTAATTAATTAACACTTCGCTCCCTCTCCAAAACCAGTCGACTGTTTGCGCTAATATTCAACAGTTGACTTACATAGGGTCTCCTAAATCCTCATATTAGATTTTGTGTCGATAAATTGATTACATCGGCAGTTATTAGGGTTTTTGAATTGACCCCCCTTCCCTTCGTTTGATATCGCTGAAGTGTAACAGGTTATGACCTCTTTTGGAATTGACTTCAAATATGAAATTTTATATCGATATAGGTAGTTTTTGAGTTAAACCTCTCCCTTCCCTTTGGCCAATTTGGCTGAAAATCGATAGGTGTTGTCCTTGCAAGGTTCAGGTCACTGATATACAATTTCGTATCGATACATTCATTTTATCGGCAGTTATTAGAGTCTTTGTGTTAATCCTCCCTCCTAATCCCTTCCTTTTTTGGCTGAAAATCAACAGGTGTCGTCGTTAGAGGGTTCTGGAATCACATATAAAATTTTGTGTCGATACATTCATTCTATCGGCAGTTAAAAGTGTTCACAGACACACATACAGACCGAATTGTTTTGCATATTTGGAATCTTGAGGCCGGAAAACATGCAATTCCGTTGAAGACTACGCATCGAATTTTTGATCGATTACAAACCTTCCCTTATACTTCGAATTTTGCTGGGGAATTAACAAAAAGCAAGACTAAACAAAGGGGAAGGCTGCAGATTAGTTGTAGTTCTTCAACGTGCCAAACGCAGCGTCTGTACATATGGTGCGTATTTTTTCGATTGACACATTCGAGATCTCAAGTATGGAAATCATTTCCGCTATTCAAGTAGTTCGAATATTCGCCCATTTCTACTTAAGATCATAGAGGTCAGGTTAGGTTTTATGACTCATGCCCGGGCTTTTACTACGAGGTCATATCGCCTACTACCAGAGCGCTCTTCCGTCTGGTGGAGATGAGCCCGACTCTACTGTGGGAGTCCTAAATTTTGCCTACCCTAAATTTTTATTCACCTAGGACATTATTTAACGAGTACCTGACATCGTACAGGCTCGGGACCATCGCTTTACGTCCATAAGGTTTGTTTTACCTCCCAGATAAAATAAACTAAGGGCCTCGGTCGGGTTTCGAACCCACGATCATAGATCGAGACGATCAAGACCATAGATTATTTTCTGTGTAAATAGTGAACATGGAGAAAGAAATGCTTTAAAGAAACATGTAACGAATCAATTTTCCAACTTAATGAAGCAGTAAAACTCTTACTTCATAGCGGAAGTTGTTTAAAGAACAGTTTTATGCTTTCTTACACTTGAGTGTTTCCTTAATTTTCTTGCAAGTTAAAGTTCACTTGTTGGAAGCTCATGTTATGGTTTTAGCAAATGGTAAACCATTTTCTCTAAAAAGTGGAGTAATTTAGGGTTTTTGTTTGTTACTTCACCAGCTATACGAAGTAGAGGGGAAGTTAGGTAATCGATCAGAAATTCGAAGTGGAATTCTCAACAGATTTTCATGTTTCCGACCTCCTGATACCAAAAAAAAAAAAATTGTGCGTGACGCGTTACTCACGAGAATTGATGTGTAAACATCTGCTTAGTTTCAAACATTTTCTGTCGTGCACTAGCATTGATTGAAATCTGTTTTATAATATTACAATAAGAAAAGTATTCTGAGGAATTAAACTTTCATATTTATTGTTCTTCAATTTCTTTTATATATGAAATTATAGGTTTGTGATAGCTAAAATAAGATATATACAACTGTCATTGTAGTGTCTCTAAATACCGCGAGTATACAACGTCATTGGTAGTTATCGAATTTGTTGATGAGATTCATCGATTCGTATTCAATTGTAGATTCAGTTTGTAATTTCAAATTTAAATAAGCTGTTAGGTATCTCCTGAATTGGTTAAAAACATTATACTATTTGTTGTGACAATATTACAACAGATATATTATTTATTGATCGATATTTTCAGCAGTTATTATCATTATTATATATTAATAACAATATTATATAATATCATATTGAAATATTATATATACTTTATTTTTTTAGATTTACACAGCTATATTATTTTCTTTTACCACAAATTTTATTTATTGTGCCTCTATGAACGAACACAGCTTACGTAATCTATTAAATGTTTGCATTTCCTGTCTTTGTATCTAGCCTACTATGGAAATACGCTAATTTTAAGCAGTTTCTGGGTACACGAACATTTTTTTTGTTTTCATTTGTATATCGAAATTAGTGTGACCCCCTAGTCCAATTACATTCAACTCAGGTAACCCCCCTTCACGAATTAATCGCAGTGATTCTGTTAGGATGTGAATACGGTTTACCCAGTCCGGTGGAGGGACGTCAACATTAATAGAAATCCGATTCCATTTTAATTGGAAACACCCCCCCCCCCCCCCCCCCCCCCACCTTATCAGTACAAACTCGACATACATTCCCCACCACCTGTGTATATATTTATTTTGTTTCTCTCATCTCGACCTTTTCATGTAAACCGTATGTATAAAAACGTCCCCAGTTATAGTTGAATGAACAAGTGAGATTGAATTTCTGTAAAACAATAACAACCAAATTGGGGGATAGTATGAGAGCTGAGCTCATCGCGGGTTTGAATCCCGTTCGAGGCTCTTAGGGTTTTTTTTATATAGAAGGCAAAGAAACCTTGAGCACGCCGTTCTTCGAATGGGTCGTTGATGGCTGCGAGCCTGTGCGATGTCAGGCACTTGTTAAAGAGCCCTTACCCTTGGTGGATAAAGGACCTAAAGGTCACTGTCGAAGGGCACAATTTGTGGTGGAAGGGCAGTAGAGCTTGTGTGCTGAGTGTAGATATCTTTGTGCTGATGTCTGCACTTCTGCTCGTCTGCTCACTCCGTCCCTTGTTGGGAACACTTCAGTTATACGACCTAAAGGTCACTGTCGAGGACCACAATTAGTCTCTTCAAACTACCACCATCTCCAATAGACAAATTGGTGTTCCTTTATACTGTTTGGCTCTGGCTTGAAGTGTACTCCAACCGCTATTTGTTCCGAAAACGGCTCAACAATCAGCTGATCCATCCTTTAACATAGCCAAGTCCCGTTCGAGCGGTGCTATTATGGGTCTTCCAATTGTGAAGTGTCCAAGGATTAAGGCCGTGCAATCGTTAGGTTCGGAGAACAAGGCTTTTATGGGTCGGAGAGTTTAGAATCCCCTCAATATGAACAACAGTGAATTGGGTTTTTGTGCAGAGAGAACTTTGGCCCCGACCATCCTTCTCGAAATGAAAACTCAATTTTGAGCTCTAGAGAATACCTTTGAACAATTTGAGATGAATCAGGGTCCATCATGAGTGCCATTATTTTCTTACTGCTCCAGTACAATTGGTCCTACTATCTGCAAAATAAACGTCTTGGGCAACCTCCATGACTGCTAAAACATTTAAGAACGTCAATAAAGGCATCAGTTGGCAGATCTTAGGACTGCTCGAGGACCAGCATGTCCTAGTTTAACATAAGTATACTGAATTAATAACAGAACCAAATGGGGATGTTTGGGTAGCATCATTGGGTGGTATGCGTCCTTCGGATGGGACGTTAAGCGATGGTCCCGAGCCTATACGATGTCAGGTACTCGTTAAAGACCCCTGCCCTAGGTGAGTAAACCTGGGTAGGCAAAATTTAGTACTCCCACAGTAGAGTCGGGCTCATTTCCAGTAGAGCGACGAAAAAGCGCTCTGGTAGTAGGCGATGTGACCTCGTAATAAAAGCGTGAGTCAAAATAACTAACTTTAGGTAAGATAATTGAATGTCTTTCCTCAAAAGATTTCGAGTTAGACAACTGTCCCCGGGCTCTAATCAAGCCGAACTTATCTATAAAAGGAACTTAACTTTCCAGAAGGAACGCGAACTGCCTTCTTAATATCAGAGAGCTCATTCGAAAAGCTATCACATTGAGTGTACCGCAATCAAATAATCATGGACAAGACAATGGCCAAATGAGACAGGGCTCTGGGAGGGTTTCGAGGCATCCATTTACTGAAGATGGCCATAATCCTTAGGAGGAAACCACTCAAATTGAGGTTCCACCGACGTGAGGACATTGTCAATATCAGCTTTAAGTCCCAGCCATAACCCAGACCACACGAGAGGGTCAGGTTAGGTTTTCTGCATGGCCAGCAGTGTAGTGTGCTTGCCTTCTGAGCTCAAGATCGCGGATTCGAAACCCGGTCGAGGTTCTTAGGTTTTTTGTCTGGGAGGTGAAAAAACCATGAGCATGTCGTTCTTCGGATGGTCCCGATGTCAGGTACTAGCGATGGTCCCGATGTCAGGTACTCGTTAAAGGCCCTCGCCTTGCTTAAATGTACCTGGGTGCGCTCTGTCGTCGCTCTGGTAGTAGGCGATACGAACAAACATAATTTGAAAATGATAGGTCACAAATTCCATGTTGAACATTGAACAGAATTTAATGTTTTCCGATCTTGAGAAGACGATAAGTCTCTATAGAATGAATATATAAAAATGAAATTTTATGTATCAATTTCAATTTCTCCGAATGAGACGCTTAGAGGTGGGGCTTAACGTCAAAAACTATAACTCTCGTGGGAAGCAAAGTTTCGAGAAGTTTTACATGAAGAGCTGGGGAAGTGTATTGCCGGTGATTCACCGACTTAATTTGTCTCCATTGTCTGTTAGTTATTGTGAGGAGAGGGTGCTGGTAGCTCACTGGTATGCGTGCTTGCCTTCTGAGCTCAAGATCGCGGATTCGAAACCCGGCCGGGTTTTCGTTTTTTGTCTGAGAGGTGAAAAAACCATGAGCATGTCGTTCTTCGGATGGGACGTTAAGCGATAGTCCCGAGCTTGTTTGATGTCAGGTACTCGTTAAAGGCCCTTGACTTGCGTAAATAAATCAGGGTGCGCTCTTTCGTCGCTCTGGTAGAAGGCGATACGATCACGTAGTTGAAGCCCAGGTATTAGTCGCAATAATTAATTGTTATTGTGACCTGGTTTTTACTACGAGGTCATATTTTTTAAGCTTTTCGCCGCTTTGGTGGACATGACCCCATGAAAGTTCTTACTTTTGTCTACCCAGGTTATGTTAAGATCATGGTCTATAATGAGTACCTTATATCGCACATGATCTTTGCTTAACGTTCTACATGAAAAAACCTAGGCCGGGTTTCGAACCCGCGATTTAAGCACGTTATAAGTAGGCAAGCTCGCTATCTGTGTTCCACCAGCCCCCTGCTTTATTCTATCCCTTCCATCTCTTTTCCTTTCTTTATTGCACTCTTATAAAACTCGGTCACCAGGAAGGATATAAAAGCTGATACAAAAACCTTCGAAATGTGTCGTCCATTGATTGAAAAGTAAAATTGAATGGTGTCTGTTCTTCATTGGACCTTCACAACTCTTTAATTAACAATAAAAATTAACAGAGAATTATAAAGACATATAATTAACAATTGACTCTGTTTTTAGTTCGAAGAGTCCTTAAACTTTCATTGTAAAAGTTTGAATAGTAATTAACATAAAACTTTATTTATTTCTGTTGATTGTTAAATTAAGTGATGTTAATTATTTTTTTTGTTAACAACTGTTTTATTATTTATTTATATACTCGTTCCAGGACATAATATGAACTAAACGTTCTTTAGTATTCGAAAGAGCGCTCTGGTAGTAGGCGATATGACCTCGTAGTTAAAGCCCGGGCATGAGTCATAAAACCTAACCTTTTTAAATAAATGAACTTAATAGGATTGGGGGCATTGCTGAAATTTTTCAATGCCCTATGGGAATGGTCAATGGTCCGTGCTGCTAGAAACACACACACTGACCGCCCAGTTCCACTATCACTGCCACATACCCTAGCTAGTCATTCCACCCGATTGAAGTACGGACCACCATATTTAAACTTCCCCTACGTAAATGGACACGACGTAATTACCACGGAAATCCTCCGACAAAGGAGTAATATATCTGATGACAAATTTGTACAACGCCATACTTTGATTAATCTATTTCCTCCTCCTCTTGATGGTTTCCATAGTTCAATTGATCCTTAAACCTGGCAAATCTGCACACATGACCTGCCCTTACCCGGCCCATCAGTCTCCTGTCTTCTGTCCCTTTAAAACCTTTCGAAAAATTATTTATAGGAAGATTATTGGCAATCTCAGGTGGTCCACGAAATCGCATCATCATCAGTGACACATTTATGAATATATAAAAAATATAAATATGGGAAAGTAACTAAAACAACAGGTTACAGAGTAACAAAATAATATACATCACTACCCGTTTACTTCGTGTAGCTGGCGAAGTAATATAACTTACTTACCTCACCCGTACAGTGTGGAGTCTAATGAAACATTGGCTAATAGTTCAAAGGGAGGGGAGTACGAGGTTTATACATTCATTCGAAAATAATATGATATTACAATAACTAAAAATATCTATATTAATAATAAAAAAAAATAAATAACTATCTATGCAATAATATAAATTCAACTATGAATTGAGGAGCCAGAGCGGACCAACCCACAATTTTTCGGAAAATGAGTTATTACCATCCTGATGTTGGCATAGGTTCCCTTTTTCAAAACCAGTGTGGATCACTTAGTTTCTTCACTTCAGTGATAGATAGCAGCACTTTAAGTTTAGTCCACAAGTATTTTGTGCATATATTTTCAAAGTTACAATGGATCATACGGCCTTCAAAAACTTTATAGTACACAAAAAGGGATCACTCATCCAATACTATTCTAAAATTTCAAATATAATTAAATATTTGGGGCCCATTTATGGAGATAAACAAAATGTACTCAATTTTCAATTGCCATTTTCTACCTGTTCAGTTTCAACCAGTTGGTCCGCTCTGGCTCCAAACTCCGCAATTGTGATTTACACATGTAAATTTATTCTGCTATTTTTTTAAAAATTTAATGATACAATTTCATTTGGCAGTTTGTTGAGTTTATAATAAGTTTATATTATTGCATGGATATTTATTTTATTATTATTAATAATATAGATATTTATTTTAGTTATTGTGTTATCATATTTTTTTCGGATCAATGTTTAGTTGTTGCATATATATAGAAATTAAATAAACCTTTTATCCCCTTCCCTTCGAACTATTAGCCAGTGTTACATTAGTCTCCACACTGTTCGGGGTGGGTAAGTAAGTTAGAGAAAGTTATATATTTTGTTTTGTTATTCCGTTCTCTGATGCTTTAGTTAATTATCCATAATCATATTTATTGCGTTGAAAATCGGTTCTGGTTGGAAATGATACAGTGGGAAAACAACATCTTACCATCAGACATGCTCATTGATGGTAGTAAATTCTCAAGATGTCAACTCCCAATCATCAATTTGACTTTCAGGAATCACATTGTTCACAATATTATATTATTTTTCCACAAAATACTACATTATTTTAAAATAATTTTCATATGACCGATTCTGCCAGGTTTGCCAGGGGTATGAACTATCAACTTTTATCCGGTAAAAGCTGGCGTGCCTCAGGGAAGTCTACTAAGTCCTTTTCTACTCTCTCTATACATCCTCCAACCGGTCTTAGCCTCATATGAGCCCTACACTGATCCCGAGCTCCCTCAACGTTCAATTCACGTCATGACGTTGCATAAAAAGTGCACTCTAAAAAGTTAGTTTTTTTTTTTTCAAGTAATAAAATAAGGTTGGTCGTTATTATTGTTAATCCATAGGATTACTTGAAATATTGTTGTTTGTATGCAATGAACATTTATTGTGCACTTATCGTTTGTGTGCCAAGGTCAATACTTGATAATAATTTTACTGTCATATTCATTCAAGTTGAGCGCTATAAGGTACCACAATTTTAGTTTTAGTTTTTTAATGTTTTTCTCTTAATTGTGGTACGATTTCGATAAAATTTGCTAAATTCTTCCTCTCAAGTGATTTGGAAATTATGTAGCGTTTAATTGAACTTTTGAAATTACAGAGCGCTCTGGTAGTAGGTTAAAGCCCGGGCATGAGTCATAATAACTGACTAGAGAAACAAAAAAAATAAAAAATTTTGTTGACAATTGATTGTACTTAAACAATTTTGATTTGTTGTAGCTAAAGTGTCTTAAAGAATAATTGAAAGAGAAATTTCTTCTGTACAATACATATCTAAACATTTCGGTTGGCCTTACAAAAAATAAAGGACATTAAAAGCCACTGCTACCATGGAAACCATACCAACTAACTACTTATATTATTTTTTAAACTTTTTTTCTATAATCTCCAATACATTATTTGCTGTTCTAAAATGTATTTAGTCGATTTAGAAGCACTGCTTTGTTTACCAAAGCTCTCCGTTGGGGTAAGTTCCGTGCTGCTCCGACCGGCTTATATTTCAAATTGGTTGTCAGGTCAATTATGCTTGAGCCCCCAGATTCCCCGCTTGAGTTTGTATTTTGTTTGAACCCTTTTTTGTTATATGGGGGTGGATTATTGGTTACCAAGATGGAAGAAGTCTTATTTTGGCGGTCACCCAGAACTAAGTCGATGGCTATATAACTTTTTTTTTTTTGGCAGCTTCCCTCTTGCCAATATTTCTTTTCTTTTCTTTTTATTTTTCTTTGCTTATGGTGGAAGAGAAATAAAATGAAGACGTTATGAAGAAATAAAAAAAAAAAATAGGACTTCTATTCTAGGTTTCTTCAAATAAGGGTTGAGTTCATAAAGAGGTCCAATTCGATCCATACCTGCAGCAAATATGAGAACTTTACACTGTACATCCATTAGAGGTTCTGCTCTCTGCTCACTTCGCCGCGTGCATCTGTAGAGTCTCTAAGATAAACGGATGAGAAGGGGAACGAAACAGAATAGAAAGGGGACTGTAATACCTGCTGATGTAATGAATATATGGACATTATATTTCATATGAGAATTGAGAATTCACTTTTTAATTTTTAGCCATATCGAAAGAGAAGTGTTTACAGGAACAGCACAAAGTTAGTTGATTATAAAATATTCGAGGTGGGGTAGTTGGAACGAGTTTCTTACTTCCCAGAGAAAGCTCGTTCTTCAGACAGGAGGAAACCCTTCAAATGTTTTCTCTCTTTTCGTTTTCCTTTTTTTTTTTTTTTTTTATCTTTTTTGACGGATGTGTTTGAAGTCCGGGTTGTGGTGAACCGTTATGTGGCCGAGGAGGCTGCCTTCGCGTCTCTCTGCTCTCATGTCAGCGGTTTGGGACCACTTCTTCCGTGACGGTTTCTTCTTCTTCTAGAGAAGATAGCGGGATTTTATTGGTGACATTTCTACAATTAGCACATCCTCTAGGATCTAAGAACAAGAGTGCCCGTCCAGGACCTTAAATATAGAATATCTCTCTTTCTCTCTATATATATATATATATATTATAATATTATAGTTCTGTTTATTATACGTTGTTAGAATGATTGTTTTATTTGATCAGTTATCCGTACGTATTTTATAGAGGACAGTTCACAATTTCTGTTTGTCTATATGTAAGTATGTTTATTAAATTCAAACGGAAGGGCAAATTGTGGGTGCCAGTCTTTAACGGTTGATCGGATTTTTGTGTCATATGTTTGAGAATTTTTTTTAACGCCCATCCTAGTATTGGCTCCTTACCATGTCATAGTTCTTGTAAAAATGTCTCACGTTGCTGAGATTCTTTTTCCTTGATCAGAGGAGGGATGGGAAGGTTGGGGGGCACCGAAACGAAACACCATGTTTTTGGTCCCCATGGCTGCTTTATTGAATATAATTTTCTATAATTTTGAAACAAAATTTACATCTAATAGTAAGTTTTCATATGAGATCCTACCCGGTTTACTTACAAAATTCGTTACCTCCTGATTTTCGCGCCCCTCAAAGTGAGGAGAATTTCTGGAGATATACATTTTTGCTTTGATCAGAATTTCGTTTCATCGTATACGTATAGGGCCCATCAGTTCACATTTTCTGCATGATATATTCACGAAATTTACAGGGCTTTTTAAGGATCATGGTATGTGATACCTGAAAATGTTGAACTGGAGGGGGAGTTGTGGGGGCCCAAAACATTATGTGACACACCACTTCTACGTTCTCAAAATCATTGAAAGATGTCAATTAATTTCTAAAATCATCGAACCTCTTACTAGCGGATAACGTTACTAATCTGCTTAAAGATACCTTTACAAAATTAAAATGTTCTCTATATGTATATGGTCGGAATGAATTTTGTTTTTTGTTTGATCAGAAATCCGTTTCACGTTATATGAAATCCTTATATACTGTCAGTAATAAATATATAATAAACGTTGCTCGAAACGAGGGATGCCCAGGTTTTTAGGATGCACTTGGTTCCAAAGCGCATGTCTCAAGTGTGCTTTGGTAGCTATGTATTGATACAGAAAATAAAGTAATGTGTTGGTGGTCTATTAATTTGGATGTTGTCTCCTTCACTAAGGTCGAAGGTGGGCGGAGCTCGAGACTGTGTAATAGCTGAGTGAGGTAATTGTCGCTTCTTGAGTAGTTAGTTGGTCAGTCTCTCATCGTTTGGTGTCCAGACTCCCTGAGATGTTAGGTAGGCCTCTTTGTTTGTTTGTTTGTTTGTTACTTATTAACTCTAATACAGCTGAATCGATGTTGAAAAATTGTTCAGATAATTTCTAAATCCTACCCGATGTGGACGATTTCAAACGAATGGAGAGGGGGGCGTTTTGTACACAAGATGAAGCCATTTCTTTATCAATGTCTCACATTCAGTAAAATTCACGATGAAAGCAAAATTGCATTTTGTAAAAAATATATTTTACACTTTTATTTTTGTTTGATGGTTGGGAGAGGGGTGGCATTCAGTTAGTTATTGTCTCATGCCCGGGCTTTAACTTCGAGGTCGTACAAGCTACTAGAGCGCTCTTTCGGTCGCATTGGTGCTCATGAGCTCGACTACTGCGGGATCCCTAAATTTTGCCTATCTAAATTTATTCACCTAGGGTACGGGGCTCTACCGAGTACCTGACATCGCACAGGCTTGGACCATCGCATACATCCCATCCGAAGGACGACGTGCTCATGGTTTTTTCATCTCTCAGATAAAAAACCTAAAGACCATTTCGAACCCACGATATTGAGCTCAGTAGGCTAGCACGCTCAAAATTATGTCATGCTATCTCTAGTGTCTCGAAACTGATTGTGACTGAAATATTTCGTGAAAAACATTGAGTAGCAGGTCATTTTGCCAAATGGTTGCCCTCTTATCGACTAGCTACTGCAGTACCCTCTTATTTTACGGTTCGGATAATCCGGCGACCCTTGTGTACATTTTGCCTTTGCCTTAAGAAACATACTCCACCTTAACCGGCTATGTCTCAGTCCCAATGAAGTCGATGAAGAACAATGGTAACGGCACCCCCGACATTTTAATTGGCTAATCTCCCCCGCAAGATGTTGTAGGAGGAAAACTGTAAGGATGTTAGGCAACTGCTTGCCATCCCGGGTCAGACACCATTCTGGACCTTGAGGCGGGCGGATCTAACAGCTTTAGCTGAAATGGTACTATGGGGGTGGTTGCTTCCAAGCAGCACCACCAACTGAGGTTGGATTCGTAGTGGCTGTGGTTACTGGCACCAGCACCGGAAGCCAGTCCCTGGCAGATTCTAGTAGGTGTCCCAATTCCTCCCCTATTCCAAGGAACTAACTCCATCCTGGACCCTTTTCCACCCCTTTTCCCCCTTTTCCCCATATGAAGTCCTAAATATTTTAAGAAGGTTGGATTCTATCCTCGGCGGGGTATGGGCGAGAGCCTCAGTACCGCTGACGATCCATAGTTATTCTGAGGACACGTCGTGATCCTGTTAGTCTCACCCAATATCTTAAACGTAATCTATCTTGGAAGTTTCACATAATTGGCAGTGTAGCTGCAAGAGGGCGAGAGGTGTGTTTATGCTCTGTTTCCCCTTAGAGCTGACAGTTTAGATTAGGGGATTAGACAAGACACATCTCATATCATTCACCCTTCTCATCCTACATCAACTTGATATCACGCAAGGAAAACTTTGAGAGCACAAATACATCACTCACAACATGTCTCACATTCAAAATGAGCCCAACACAATACCCCCTAGGCAACACAACCAAATTACAAAATAGAAAAACTAATTGATGCACGTGCAATCCAGTGCAGTCTTGTCCAGGAATATATAGAGCAAAAATGCATAATCCTTACGTCTAACTGCTGAAATGTACTAAACCTGAATAATAACAAAAAATGTCCTCTCTTAAAGTTTTATTTACAAATGAGGCGCAAATAATATCAACTTTCATAAGTTAGCTTACTTTTTTTTTTTTCAATTTGTGAAATCATCATTTCATATTGCAAATAGATATCACAGTATGAATACGTATAAATACAATGAAGGAGAGAGATGCGGGACTGTTTATCACGTTTTCTGCATGATGTAGTGTGTGATGTGAAGCGTGGTGAATCGAGGTACCTCATGGTGATGCTGAAGATGGAGAGAAACCAGATAAACATCTGGTCGACCATTTATCCAGTTCAAAAAACACAGAACATCCCCCCACTCTCTTCCCAACCATTCCAGTTTGATTTTATGCATATCTCTCCTGTAATTTCCGGTCAATCATTTTACTTTTTTTTTGACCATCCTCTCTTGATGTCAATATTTAAATTAGGGGGCTCTGTTGCATTGTGATCTTCACAGGTTGTCCAGTTTTTGAGATACATGCCGAAAACCGTCTGGAAATGTTGTTATCTTTTTAGACGTTTCTTTGATTTACCTGAAAACAGTTATTCCTATCGATAACTTGGTTCTTACCAAAAATTTTCCTTCTTAAATTTCTCATCGCTAATAAGTCTTCAGATTTGAGATAGGATCAATACGACAAAAGTTATAGCGCCTTAATACATTGAAAAAAAAAAAAAATTACCGTTGGAAATATTTCAAAATATGGTTTAAATTGTATCACGTACCAACTAATTATAAAATATTTTTTGAAAAATTATAAAAATTAAGAAAAAATTAAATATGTATATGTGATTTGGCCATTACTGGACCTTCGTATACCAACCACGGTTACAGACCACTATCTTTCTGCACCTCTCACTCTCAGAATTACGCTGTACAATGAAATACCGCTGACGCAAACCTTTTCATATACCCAGTTATAAATGATTTTGAGAAGGAGAGGGGGAGAGAGTGTTCTGTAAGCGTGGTTGGTATAAGAAAGTCCTGTAATGTTCACATTTATTTTTATATTCTCCAATAAATTTCTGACATTAGAAATTTACTACATCATTATTGTCGATTCAACACTCATTTTTTCCAGAATGATTCCCCCATTTATGCCATGGGGACGTGAAATCACTTAATCTTACAGTATTTTGTTGTTCTAAATATAATTTCATAGTTTTTCCAGACTTGTTTTTTGTCTGCGATAGTTGGTGGTTGGACAATTTTGGTCGAGTTATGTAGGGCGAGAAGAGAGGGCAGTGGGTCAGAATGCCACACCCTACATCGATCTTCCAACAGTCTCTCCAGCTGCTGAACTTGGTGGCATCTCCTCTATCTGAACCTTCAAGGCAGACCACATCGGATGGCAACTTATAGATAGCCGGAGGATGGGTGGTGGTTTATGTAGGGCAACAAAGAGAGGGCATTGTGTCAAAATGCCACGCCGTACATCCATCTTCCAACAGTCTCCCCGGCTTGTGAACTTGGTGGCGTCTCATTTATCTGGGCCACCAAGACAGACCACTCCCTTTTGTTTAAAAGTGGCAACCAGTTGATAGCCGGGAGATGGGTGGTGGTTATGTAGGGCAACAAAGAGAGGGCATTGTGTCAGGATGCCACACCCTACATCGATCCGCTGCTCCTGAACTTGCTGGCATCTTTCCTGTCTAGAACACTTCACGATAGCAACCAAGGTGTGTACCTTGTTTAACTGCCAATCCATGGCTAGAATGGCAACCTGTAGATTGCCTAGTTCTTCGCTATTGCTCATCATAGCTCACGGAAGACCAGTCGGCTGCGCAGTATGTTGATGGAAATATGAAGCCTAGTTTGTATGTATTCATGTTTGATCTAGAATGGCTTGGGGGGATGAGTTCCCTTTTATAACCTTAATTTTACTTGTCTATGTTCGAGGGCGCCGGTAGCTCAGTGGTATGCGTGCTTGACTTCTGAGCTAAAGAACGTGGGTTCGTAACCCGACCGAGGCCCTTAGTTTATTTTATCTGGGAGTTAAAATAAACTTAAGCACGCCGTCCTTCGGATGGGACGTTAAGCGATGGTCCCGAGCCTGTACGATGTCAGGTACTCGTTAAAGACCCTTGCCCTAGGTGAATAAAAAAAAAAAATTTAGGGTAGGCAAAATTTAGGACTCCCACAGTAGAGTCGGGCTCATGTCCACCAGAGAATGAGCGCTCTGGTAGTAGGCGATATGACCTCGTAGTTAAAGCCCGGGCATGAGTCATAAAACCTAACCTAACTTGTCTATGTTCATTTCATAATCGATTTATTTCTTGTTTTGATCATATGTTTTTACCTCCATTCCTTAAAATAACGTATTGCGTGTTTGAAAGTAGTTTTCTAAATGTTCTCCAAGTTATTTTAATTTTGTTATTCACGATTTTTTAGATCAAGTAATCACTTCCAGACGGTTAGAATTTTAACTCTGACCAATCACGTTTCATGAAAAATTGTGGAGTTTAGTAAACTATAAGTGTATAATATAAAGCCCTCATTTCAGGAAGAGGGTCAATCAGACGATTAGTTAGTCAGCTGTTCTATGGATTCAGTTAGTGTACAATATCCAACAAAACCAGTTTTTAAGTTTGTTATTATGACTCACGTCCGGGCTTTAACTACGAGGTCATTTTATCGTCTATTACTAGAGCGCTCTTCCGGTGCTCTGGTGGACATGAGCCCGACTCTACTATGGGAGTACTAAATTTTGCTTACTCTAAATTTTTATTCACCTAGGATAGGGGTCTTTAACGAGTACCTGACAAAAAGTACAGGCTCGGGACCATCGCTTAAGGTCCCATCCGAAGGACGGCATGCTTATGTTTATTTTACCTCCTAGATAAAATAAACTAAGGCCTCGGCCGGGTTACGAACCCGCTATCTTTAGCTCAGTAAGAAAGCACGCATTCCACTGACCTACCGCGGCGCCCTCACCAGTTTTTAAGTTATGATGTAAATAGTTATTTTTTATGTTTATTTTGATTCAGTTTTTCTATTATTTGGTTGTCAATTAACCTTTGAAAATGGGCCATGGTGGCCGTGCAGGCTAGAGCGTAGATCTTTGGGCGCATGGTCTCATCATGGTTGTGGGTTCGAATCCCGTTCGAAAGAGAGTTTTATTTCATAGATAAAATGACGTCAGCAGTTATTAGGGTTTTTGAGTTGAGCCCTCTCTGATCCCCTGTTTCCCTTTAAGAGGCATTACAATTTTATGTCACTCTAATTTTAAGCAAGTAGTGGAACGTGGCGTTGTCTGGGAAAGCCTCTGAATTCAAATCGAAGGTTTTTCTTGCCAACATCTAAGTTACACGAGGAAGGATCGCAGAGTGAACCTGTTCTACCGTTCTCAGTACAGATGTAATAACTCAAAAAGGCTCCCTCTGTCATCTGCCATCTTTCATATGTTCATATTACTTTATACACAAAGAATATTTACATTTATTTCTATCTGTAAACATGAAATACAAAGAAGCCTGTTGCACAGAGCCAATTCTATTTCAAAGCGGACTCATTCTAGCTTTTAGTTTAGTATCATCGCTTGTGCTTTCTAGTCAGCTGTCTGCAAGTGCATATATGCCATCTTTTCATATATTTAAATGAGAGAGGTATGAGAGAGGTTTAATGATGGAAGACGAAAAACGAAAATATTTTAAACATACACAGATTTGCTTCCGAAAGAATCACAGCTTTTAAATGAAACATTTTCTTGAAGATATCTTTTTCTTATTTCGTTCAGCCTTCCAGTGCCATCAATCTTCCTTGGTCGTTACCCGCAGCTGCCAATCATAAACCCTGATGCTTCTATTTATCATTGATTTATTTCTTCAGTTATGTTTTAACCCAACAATTCAATTTTATATTGGGGTTTACATTTATAAAACCTAATATAATAAATAATAACAGGGATGGCGTGCTAGCCTACTGAGCTCAGGATCGCGGCTTCGAGGGTTGAAAGGTTTTCTATCTGGGAGGTTAAACATCTGGAGCACACCGTCCTTCGGTTAGGATGTTAAGCGATGGTCCAAAGCTGGTGTCAAGTACTCGTTTAAGACCTGGGTAGGCAAAATTTAGGACTCCCACTGTAGAGTCGGGCTCATGTCCACCAGACCGACACAAGAGCGCTCTGGTCCTAGTAATGAATTAATTACATTCTAATATTACTTACCTGAATTTTTACTAAAAACTGGTTTTCAACTGCTTATAAAAGAGCTGTGGTACCCAGCGTTGTCCGGGGGAGTACAAGGCTGATTCTCTCTCACCTCCATGACAACCGATGTCGCTAAACAGTCACTCAGGCATGGTCGCTAATCCCTCACTCCCGAGGTGAAGTTGCTGAAAGTTAGTTGATCTATTGGCAATTTCAATATTTTTAAGGCCTTTGAATTGATCCAGTCCCCTCGGCATAAGTTCCAAGTTCAGACGCAACTCGACCTACATTAGTTCTAGAAATATTTTGGAATATTAGAAATTTTTGAAAGTGTTGTCATAAATAAAATTCTAGGACATGATCGATGCTTCGAGATTGATTGATGATTTTACTGCATATTTTTACAATTAATTCCCTAATTGAAATTTCTTACTTAGATTTCTGTATTTTGAACTCATAATATTATGACCATTGAATTTACCTGAGAAGGGGACCTGTAGCTCAGAGGTAGCATGATTCTTGCCTACTGTGCTCAGTCAGGATCGTGGATTCGAAAAACCCGGCCGAGACAGGCTTTTTATTTGGGAGGTCAGAAAACCTTGAGCACACCATCCTTTGGATGGGACTTAAAAGATTGTGTCGATTTAGGTCGATATCAGGTACTCGTTAAAGTCCCCTTACCCTAGATAACTAAGTTGGGCTTCTGTAGTAGCCGATGTGACCTTTTAATTAAAGCCCGGCCATAAGACACAAGAACAAACAAAAAGAAAAGTCATGTGTGAGTGACGCAACTTACGAGAATTGATGAGTGAACCTCTGCTTTAGTTTCAAAAACTTTCTGTCGTGCACTGATTTTAATTAATTTTTTTTTATAGTGATACAATAGGAAAGGTAGTATGAGGAATTAAACTTTCGAATTTATTGTTCTTCAATTTCTTTTATACATGAAATTATAGGTTTGTGACAGCTAAACTAAGATATACACACATGTGATTGTAGTGTCTCTAAATACAACGTCAATGGTAGTTATCGAATTCGTTGATGAGATGCTTCGATTCGTATTCATTTGTAGATTCAGTTTGTAATTAAAAAATGAAATAAGCTGTTCGGTATCTCCTGAAATGGGTAAAAACATTATATTATTTGTTGTGACAATATTACAACAAATATATTATTTATTAATAGTTTTTTTTTTAACAGTTATTATTATTATATATTAATAACAATGTTATATAATATGAACGTAGAAATGTTCGCAAACAGTTGACACCATAGATAAAAAAGTGTGTAGTTGTGTGTGTGCGCTGCGCGCGCAACCGTCCGACGCACACTTACGCATGCACATCAACGAGACACAGTCTGACATAGCCCCTACCGAGAGCTAACATGTTTACACATCAACAACTCTGCCTTCATTGAACCGCTCCTTTCTCTCGTTTGCTAAATCTGGCCGCCTTGCCACAGTGAGATCATTAATGGAGTATCTTTCAACTTTTTTAATTTAAACATCAACTTTGCAACTCAGTTATGTAAAAGTTTCGGCTAAGAAAGCTAATTGACTATTTGGCAAAATGGAAGTTACACAATTTCAGGTTTGATAGATGCTCCATGTTCTGGGATCACGATTTGTGGTTGTCAGTGAGCTGATAATGAAATTAAGGAGTTGGTGGGGGGTGGAGGGCGTGGTCTAATCTTTTTACCGGGGAAAACCCATCATTGGGGTGGGGGGGGGGGGGGGGGGGGGGTATATGTGGTCCATGAGTGAGTTGAAAGTTGATTAAAGCTCCGTTGGGATCCCACTCGACTCGTTAATATCATGCAAGAAAGTAGTTTTCAAAAGTTTACCCATCTCTCTTTTAAAAGCTTTTTTTTTTTTATTATTTATTTGGTTTTAAAAGAGGGTGCGCCTTGCATTGCAGCAACATCACCCAGTCTACGTTCAGTCAAAGCTCGGGGATCAAGGAGTTACTATCTTACATTGCCTGTTTCTACTCCCGTCACCATCTGCCGTAGATCCAGTCCCAAATACTATCTTGTCCCATGAATCAACTCCACCCTAGCTTGGTCGTACAGCGGACATTCGAGGACCACATTAAATCTTTTAAAAGCTATGCAATATTTCAAAATTTATTTATAGACTACTGGGTGGTTACATTATAGCCCGTCTTGCCTTCGGCTGTATTTAAACTTTCAACCCGAGGTAAAGGGTTTTGGGAGCTAACATTTCGAAAAATTGTTGAAGCATTTCGGCCTGAGGAGTCCTGGATCCTGATAGGATCCCCAGGAAGGACGGGGAAGCCAGAGGCAGAAGGGAATCCTAGGGGGCCAATTTTAATGCGCCCTTATTTATAATTACGGTCGCCATTGCTGTGTGTATAAAGTGAATTACTGGCAATGTACTTAGTCAGAACGAATTAATCAATTAACTTTTCGATCTCACTCCAAAACCATTCAGAATATTTCCGCCGATTTCCGTCATACTCTATATTGTACAATGATACCTTACAATAAATGTTGAACAATTATATTCAACTCTTTTGCTTCGATCTATTTGGAAACGTATAATTCATAAGTAGCAAGTTGAGAATGGCGGACATATTGTGGAAACTTATAATACATAAATAGCAACCCTTGTTAGATCCAGTGAAGGAAACCCCTTTTAGTGAGGACCACTTTTTTAGCATTACCCCCAACTTAGAAGCTCTTCTAAGTTGAGAAAGGTGGACAACATATTGTGGAAACTTATAATAAATAAATCTTAAATCCAGTGAAGAGAAACCCCTTAAAAAAAATCCCATCAATGGTTTTTGACAAATATCTTGTAAACCTGACGGTCTTCGAAAATAGTGTATTATATATTACAGTAATTTTCAGTTTCTCTAAAAATTTTATTTGAAAAATATTTCGAATAAACTTCAAAATATGAATGATAGATCAAGTTTTAGGTCTCGTAATTAAAGTTGGCCTTTATTTTCGTCCAATATCGCTCATATACTGTCTCTGATCTGGTTCATTTGCGAAAAGAACGAGTTATAAGATCGTTTGAACACACGACCTCATGTCACTTCATTCGACGTCAGTACAATTACATCATTTCATTCTCATGGCCATTTTAAGGTATTCACGAAGGACCTGGGTTATGTCGTTTTTATCGCAGATGAGCGATTAGAGTGATGGACCACTTACAGAGTATCCACAAAAAGTATCCTATATTTCTCTTCACTGTTCACAAAATGGATCACTTTCCAAAATCCCCCTCTCCGTCGGAGTATTTTTATTGTTTTTCAAACACAAAAACAAGGGTCCTCATGGTACTGTTGATGTTGGACTGGGAAATGAAACGGACGGGACAATCCTCGGGAAGTGATCCCATACAAACTGCAGGAGTTTAACCAGGATGGGGGGGAGGTCTCTATTGTAATGTACCTCCACCAGGGAAGAAGAGATTGGCTTTTAGCAACAAAACCTATTCAATGCTCAGCCTACATGGATACGGACACATTGTAAAACAAATGGATTCTTATTGTCCAAATGAAAAACCTTAAAATTAATTGTACATTTTTTAATTGTCCTATCAATTGTAATAATTGATGAGGGAAACTTACACTAATCCGGAAAGGGTGAATTCACGTATAAAATTTCATGTCGATACATTCATTCTTCAGGGCACGAATTATTCAATTATTAAAAATCATCGGTTAAATGATAAACAATCGGCTAAAATCAAAAATTGACTTGTCCCCCTCACATCCTCCTCTTCTCTTCGGCTAAAAATTATTAGGTGTCCACACGTCCTTTATTATAATTTCTGAAACTATAATTACATATAGCTGGAAACGTATTTTAAAAAAACGCAGAACGCTGGACAGGCCAGATAGTAATGTCATATTTTAGGTTATCGTGTCAGCATCGAATTTTTGACCAATTCCATAACTTCCCCTATACTTCGTTTAGTTGGGGAAGTAATAACTTGTATTGTGAGCCTATTCTCTATTTTCTTTATTATTAATGAAGAAACCCAGAAACCTCTCTTTCATTACTAGTTGCTATCAACTTAAATAGCTCTTCGTCGACAATACGAGTATTTCCTACGTTCCTTCCTTTATCAAACCTTCCAAATATGCTCAAATTTAAACACCAATTCGTTCGAAAGTCACCAGATTGTGTTCCTCTGATCTTTACTTCCCTTCCCACACGACATCAGCCTACCACGGCTCCTTCCTTATCCAGTCCAACTCTCTCTGGAACAATCTCTCTCTCTCTCTATCTCTGTCTCCAGATTCGCCATACTCCTACCCTTCATATGCCCGAGGTCCCTGATCCATGGATCTATTATTAAATACTGTTTCGCATTTCGCGTCTTCGAATTTGATCAATATGTTTTGCCATGGGGAAAAAAAGGAAATCCGTTCACTTAACTAAACTTAGTCATTCGACATTCTTTTTCTATAGGTCAGTTTAGTCGCAGAGGAAGGAGGGATTCTTGGAGGTACTGTTGTAGTTGATCTCTCATCAACTGGAGCTCCAGTTTAGTTTGAAGGCGTTGTGGCCGTCTAATGGAGCCGAAAGTCCCTCTCTGCTGAGGTTAAAGACTGGTCCCCTGAGGCCTCCATAGTAAAGACCCCCCTCCCCCATCTCGCCCTGGGTTCTTGGAGGTGCTGTTGTGGTTGATCTCTCATCAACTGGAGCTCCAGTTTAGTTTGAAGGCGTTGTGGCCGTCTAATGGAGCCGAAAGTCCCTCTCTGCTGAGGTTAAAGACTGGTCCCCTGAGGCCTCCATAGTAAAGACCCCCTCCCCCATCTCACCCAGGGTTTTAAATTTCGCCTACTCACAACTTTTTAATGGCTCCCTCGCCTCTTTAACTCCACCCTCTTCCCATTCCCCGGGTCTCTTCGACCTGATTAAACCGGGAATTGATCACTAATCCACAAACTGAAAAACAACTCTCTCAGCCTATTGGATAATTGAGGAGTGACTGTTCAAAACGTGTTTTGTCACAGTAATACAAATTTACAGTACAGGTGAAAAACTCATATCTTGAAAAATACTGCTTAGAATTACATGCTGTTTTTTCCTGTACGATTTTTGTTGTCTAAATGGCAATTACAAACGAACCTACAAAATATATTTGCTCACAAAATCCGAAAAAAAAGCAAAATTAGTTTGGACAAAACACGTTTTGAGCGGTTCTCGTGGACAAAACATGGTTTGAAAAAACTGTTTTGGACAAATTACTTTTGGAAAAAAACATTATATTTATTTTAACAATTTTATGAATGAAAAAACTTATTTTTTAATACTTATAATAATATAAAAAATGTTTAATATTTTTTATTTAAAAGTTATAATTGATTAACATTTATTTTTAATATTTTTTGTTCAAAAATTCAAATTATTAAATAAAAAATTGTAATTGATTTCAAAAAATATTCAAATATGCAATTCGCACCTTTCTAACTCATTACAATCACAGTAGGTAACGTCTTGTTGATCACGTTCTTCCGTTGTAACTTCTTCAAAAATTATTCTCTTGTACCAATTAAAACGTTCATCTTCTGTCCAATTTGCAGTAAACATTTTTTCAAGAAGCTTGTTTACGTCACTCTTCTTTTCGCTCATTATTGGGTGACTAAGAGGAACTTTTTTTAGTTTAACCTTTCTTATGTCGACATTACCTCTTCTTTTTAAAGATAAAAATTTATCCATTTCCGACTCGTACTTATAGTAATTTAATCCTCTGACTATAGCAAGTTTTTTTGCTCTCTGTCCATATTGTTTAATTGGTTTTAATTTGATTTCGATCCTCTTGAATTCGCTTATACCCTTTAAATCTTTGTAATAAGTATTCAAATCTTTCGTACCGAGTAAGTCCCAGTCTTTTCCCAATATTTTAACTGTTCCAACTTCTGCATAATCTTGTAAATACTCTTCTTTAGTTAAAATGACAGGTCTTTTGCGAATAACTTTCTCTATTCTTCCGAACACCCTGTCGGCTGGAAGATAGCTATGGCCGCGGACTGGGAAAAAAAGGAGAATCTTTTTTATTGGTGTGATCGTAGTTTCCAAAAAATAAATTAGGGTCCTCAAAACTATATTATTTTTATTTTGCGCACCACATCCGTCGCAAAAAAGACGGAGTATTTCATTGTTCCCGAAGTTGATGTTTTTTAAGTGGCAAAAAAGTGCTGATGAAACTTCCTGACTTCCTTTACCAGCTTGTTCTTCTGTCCAAGTGCATAAAAATGGTTCTGCAGTTTTCAAGTCTGTAATGCATAAGTTATATAATCCAAACTGTCTTGCGTAGTAGGCTTCTTGAATGGAGGTTCTTGGCAGAGGTTGGATTTGCTGCAAATCAAAGCATAAAGTTACTGAATTTGGAACCACCTGCTTAATGTGGTCATAAAATGCTTTCGCCCTGCGACTGTGTACTCGCTTTTCAACCATAAGTTGCATCTTTTCCGGCGAATTTGAAAGAGCTTGTTTTATTTTTTCCTTTAAGAGATAACACGTGCTGCATGTGTCCGAAGCAGGGGATGCAAATCCAATATTGAAATCATTGTTGAAAATGCTTCTGAACATGGTATTAGAAACTTTAAATTCCGGAGCACTGGCGCTGTTGTACATTTTATAGAGTTTAGCAATATTCAGGCGACTCTCTAAATAAATTCGTTGACTTTTCTTTCGGTCATAATGGGATTCTCTCCCTCTCAATCGGCTGAGGAAATTTCTTACTGAATTTTTTTTGTCAACGGACTTAGCACTTCTTCTGTCTCCTCCTCTGTTTTCGACAATAGCTGTTGCTGTGCGTTTTTTAAAAATAAGATTCTGCAGCCTGGTTCGGCCCATTCCTGTCATCCTCAAGAAAAACTTTTTGCATACACTAACTTTACTCTGCCTCTCATTTGCTTTTACCAGGAAGTATTTTACATGGCAACTATGTTCTCCTCCGGGCTTATTTTTTTTATTTGTACCAACAGGCCTTGCCCTACGTCTTTTAACTTCATTTGTTTCTATTAAGGAAGCAATTATGTTATCTTGTGCTGACTTATTGGGTATTTTGTAGTAACGGTCTCTAAAAACTTTCGCGTCCTGCGGTCTTATTGCTACACAAGAAAATATTTTTGTCTTATGTTTACATGCTATGAAAACTAATGGCTTACTTGGAGCCGAATACTTTTCTTCTTTCCTCGTTTCCCGCTTCTTCTTGGAGGATTTTTTTTTTTCTTGATCCTCTACTAGTTTCCCCCACAAGGACACTACCGTCCGCGTCTTCCATCAACAGTAAATTTCAATAATAATTTGCACAAAAACTACTAGTATTTAGAAAACTACATCATTCACAGGACAGAGTAAAAACGCAATGAATTTGTTATCAAACAGGTTATCAACAACTAGAAGAGTGGCGCTTTCCTATTGGTTGTTGGGAGATAACACTATTTGAACCAAACCACGTGTTGGACAAATCATGTTTTGTTTGGAATACCTCTTTTCTCCGTACATTTTACGCAGGAGAAACATTTTTTTGAATGGTTTTGTTTTTGCCATGGTATAAATATTAATAAAATAAAGATGGCGGCATAATAATCTCAACATTGTATTTATTGGGACAAAACACGTTTTGAACAGTCACTCCTCAATTAAACTTGCTCTGTTTGACAATTCAGCCTTAGTTAAACTTTCAAGTGGTAAGTGCTTTATACAGATGAAGGGTACAAAGTAGGAAATACGTTCTTAGTACGGAATAGGTAGGGATACATTTTTCAACATCGCTGGTTCGAGATCGGGCCGAGGCCATTAGGTTTTTATCTGGAAGATGAGAATACTTTGAGCACACATGGGACATAAAGCGATGGTCCCGAATCTGTGCGATGTCAGGTATTCCTATGACCCCTACCCTAGGTGAAGGCAACATTTAGGGCAGGCTGCCATAGTAGAGTCGGGTTCATGTCCACCAGTTAGTGAGTTATTTATTTATTACGGTTTTTGTGTTAAGCCTCCCCCTAATCCCCTTTCCGTTTGGTCGATTTGGCTGAAAGTCAATAGGTGTCGTCGTTAGAGGGTTCTGGATTCACATATGAAATTTTGTGATGATACTTTTATTCCATCGGTCGTTATCGTGTTCACAAACACACATAGTCACAATTTTTTTTATATATTTGGAATCTGGAGGTCGGAAAACATGAAATTTCGTTGAAAACTCGGAACCGAATTTTTGACCGATTAAATAATCTTTACTTCGTATAGCTGGGAAAGTAAAAAATGATATTCTCACCATTTCCATGACCGCCATTTTGTATTCCTCACCAACTCTGGAGTGACAGACGGTTGTCTGGTAGATCTTCAGGATGGGTACAAAATGAATCACCTTTTCTGGTCTGGTCTTCATCTGTGTCTCTCCTTTGGAAAACTTAAACTGTAGAAATTCGGAAGACTAGCAATGCAGTTATTAAGCGGAGACATATACAATTGGTTTTGCTTTTTAAGGTGTTCGTTTTTCTTCATTGAGAAGTTTGGGTGGGTATAGGGTAAGATGGTAAAGAAAGGGGAAGGGTCCGGATAAAGAAGGGTCCCAAGTGATGAGGGAGGGGGGGGGGGGGGGGGGGAGGGCGGCTTAAGGGTCCTGATACATATTTAATACAGGCTGGGTGTGGAGGCCCTTAAAGATATCCAGTTTATGTACATCTAGGACTTAGCTGGTGAGTGGGTAGCCCCGACTTCAACCCTCTTTTAGACTTCATCAACACCCTCCTCCTCATAATAACAGCTGTTCATTTATGTTAAATACTGTGTCATCTTACGTTACTCTCACTTTTACATCCCCAACTATACGAAGTATAGGGCAAGTTATGTAATCGGTCAACAATTCGATGCAGAACTTTCAACGGAATTTCATGATGTCTGACCTCTAGATTCCAAGTATGAAAAAAAAATCTGTCCGACCTTTAAATTCCAATTGTAAAAAAAAAATCTGTGCCCTCTAATCTAACCACGACACCTATTGTTTTTCAGCCAAATCGACCAAAGGGAAGAGGGGGATTATGGGGGAGGCTTAACTCAAAAACTCTAATAGCTGCAGTAGTATGTAATATATCGACACAAAATTTCATATGTGAATTCAAAACCCCATAAAGGCGACACATACTAATTTTCAGCAGAATCGGCAGAAGAGAAGAGGGGGATCGGAGGGGGCTCACCTCAAAAACTCGAATAACTGCCGATGTAATGAATTTGTCGTCATGAAATTTCATATTTGAAGTCAAAACCCAATGGGGACAAAACGGACACAGCGAAGGGATGGGGAGTTCAGTTCTTATTAACTGCCGATGTAATAAATTTAGTTATGACTCACTGACTCCGTTGCTATTTAGGAGGTTTCTAGGCCATTGGCGTTTAAGGGGTCGTTGGTGAAGTGTGGGCATGTACTAGAGGATTACTACGTGAACTAAGGGAGGAAAATAACCTTTTATAGTCTGGATTTAGCTACTTTCATGACGTAGGGAATGCTGAGGTCACTATGGAGGGTCTTGTTGGAACATAGTAAGCATCATTGTCTATTGAACGAAGGATTTGGTTGAAGGGTATAACAATTTAGAATGATAAAATGAATAAATACAACAAAACTACTCAAAAATTAACAATTTGCCAAAACTCAATGGATGTGGGTATTCTTGCCTCTCCTGCCCCCCCCCCCCCCCCTCCCCTCGATACGAATGATTTCTCTCCTCGACTTACGAAAATATTAAAATAGCTTGACCATTTTAAATACGGAAATTTCTGTTGCTTTTCGGGCGAGCATTGTAACTATTTAGCTTGAACATCAGTTGTCTGTTTGCTTGGATCCGACCTCTTGCTTCATAGCATGGTTCGTTGCTTCCATAAATCCGGATTTCTCCCTTTTCCTTATGCCATGTTACCTCGACGGTCAGACTCAAGTGACTTATGGTTGCGGTTTCCCAGAATAATTTCCCTCTAACCTGGGACAGATCTCGGCTCAAGAGATCCTTCACTTGATAAATGGTCTAGATTTACTTCTCTTTGAATCTGAAAATTTATAAATCTACTGTCTCTGTATAGAACTGTAGGTAAAGTGTCCTATTTCATTTCCTTCTGTTAGGGGAAATGCATAAATGTGCTTACTATTTTGAAAATCTTAAGACCTACGGAAATTACTATCGTATTTTCATGGAAGTGCTGGAGTCACTTCATGGAAGTGCTGGACCTCAAGTTGGGTCACTCGCCTTATGCCATGACAGGACAGTATAAATGTCCACGATGGAGTGACCCAGGGGCTCACAAGTTGGGTCAGCATCCTTAAGCCCGGTACAATGATAGGCCATGTGCAGAACAGGCATATCAACATTTTGCATGTAAGAAGTTAAACAATTGAGCGTATTTTAATGAAATTTCACAAGTAGCATCCTTATAAGCCCTAGCTGAGAGCTGGCGTTAGATTTTACCAATTTAGAGCTGTTGTGCTGATGATAATTCATCTGCGCTTTAGAAATAATGATAATAATAATATATATATAAGAGGGCGCCAGCATCTTAGTGGTTTGCGTGCTTGCCTTCTGAGCTTAAGGTCATGGGTTCGGAACCCGGCTGAGGACCTTAGTTTATTTTATCTGGGAGGTTAAATAAACTTAAGCACGCCGATAAACGATGGTCCCGAGCCTATACAATGTCAGGTACTCGTTAAAGATCCCTGCCCAAGGTGAATAAAAATTTAGGTAAGGCAAAACTTAGGACTTCCACAGTAGAGTCGGGCTCATGTCCACTAGAGTGACGAAAGTGCGCTCGGGTAGTAAGACCTCGTAGTTAAAGCCCGGGCATGAGTCATAATAACTAAGTATATATATATATATATATTATACACTACCAGAGTCGAGTGAGGTTCAGTGAGATAGTCAGCTGTTTTATTGGTTGAGTTTGTGTACAGTTAAACAGTTACTGAGTAAGATGTAAATAGTTGCTTTCCGTGTTTATTTGAGCCAATTTTCTAATATTTGGTTGTGAATTGACATTTTAAAAATATAAGTAATGTTGTATCTTTTGGACAAGAGTGATTTTTTCTAGTTATATAAAGACGACTGTGTGTTACCTTACAATTAGGACCACATCAACCCATCATTATAGCGTGAATTATTTATTAAGGCTACTTGTCTCAGATGTTGGAAATTTGTGACAATAGGTTTGTAAATCCGTGGATTCCATCAGATGCTGGCCAAAGTGATCGTCTTTTTTTTGAGCAGACCTCCGCATTCACACAGTTTCTTAGACCTAGTGCAGTTTTGCCGGACTTTAGGTACATTCTAACATTATAATTTTTGCATTTAGAGATTGCGCACAAAAAGGCTCTAGCCTAAAGAGTTTAGACTCGGCTCTCTCTTCCTCTTCCGGTTTTCTTTGTCTGCTCTCTGATTGCCCAGTGCTCATCAACACAGCATATTGTTACTACTCTGTTTTTCCCCGACTTTTCAGGGCTTCGAGGCAGTCCAGATTTCAGTGCTGCTGCCCTTTTGATATTCTTGCGTATGTGTGTTTCTACGTGTTTCCCTATGCCCATACACAGCACATTGGTCATGGAGTCATCTCTGTACCAGATCAGATCCACATCCTCGAGTTTTCCTCCGATTCTCTCCCAATCCTCCCGATCAGAGAAACTTGGTATGTATATTCGTGAATCTGTCCCTATTGCTCGTGGGTTGGTCTCTCTCTCTCTCTCTCTCCCTCTAGGGCACATACAGAGGTAATCCAGAAGATGGATGGAGTTGCCTCCAACTATATTCCCTGGACTGGTCCTGGTCCCTCCCTCTCCCCTTCACCTAATTGGAAATACAGCTCTCCAGGGTCCTACTATTTCCCAGTTATATCTACTTCCCTGGAACTGTGGAACTTGGACAGTCAGCTGTGCAATGGTTGGGGGTCTTACTGCGAAAACAGTCCATGACACTGTCAATTCAAATCAGATGAGCGATCCTTTCTGAGTTTCTTCATCGTAAGGAAAGGAAATATTGTAAAAACTATTAGTTGACTCTCCCTGTAGTTCTGGCCCGGTTCATCATAAAAAAATTAATTTTTTTAAAAATTTTTATTATTATTTTTTCAATAGTTATTTGCATATTCTATATGTTATATTCATGAATTTTTTCGACTCAATTTATGTTTTAGGTAGTTTAAAATACTTTTTCTTTTTTGCACTACGGAGATGTTAAAAATACATTTTTTTTAGGGGGGCATACGGTTAGGGGGAATTAAATATACGGTTTTTTTTAGAGAGGGGATTGGGGAGGACACCCTCCCTAGCAATGGGTTTGGATGCTTCAGTCCTTGCTTCAGAGCCTCTTTCTATGCTCGGTTTGCAACTGACATAAAAACATTCCGAATTTTTTTTATAATTTTTTTTATAACAGAGCTTGAGGCTGTCCACGGACAGGTACACTACAGAAAGTTTTTCTTTTTTTTTCTTTCTTTCGTTCTTTGAAACTAAAAAAAAAAAGTTAACAGAGTACATTAATGAAACTTCATCATTCGCAAGTTTACTACCCAGTAATTAGTTAGTTATTATGACTTATGCCCGGGCTTTAACTACGAGGTCATATCGCCTCCTACCAGACCGCTCTTTCGTCACTCTATTGTGGGAGTCCTAAATTTTGCCTACCCTAAATTTGTATATACCTAGGACAAGGGGTCTTTAACGAGTAGTTGACATCGTACAGGCTCGGGACCATCGCTTAACGCCCCATCCGAAAGACGGCGTGCTTAAGTTTATTTTACCTCCCAGTTAAAATAAAGGGCTTCGGTCGGGTTTTGAACACATAATCTTGAGCTCAGAAGGCAAGCATGCATACCTGAGCTACCGGCGCCCTCTATAAAAGTAATCAAATTGTTGCTATTTGATTGTATAGTGACCAATAGGTTTCTTTGTTAATGATCTCTGATTATTTGTTAAATTACTCAAAAAAGTTCAGAATCATTGAAGGTAAATTTTAATGTGTGCGGTGATTTTACATTCAACATTGAAACTGGTTTTTTTTTCTCTTTTCTGAAAGTATTGATAGTTACATTGGTTATTTTAATATTGTGTCGACGAGAATTGTTCTTCATCCTAACTGATGTATGATTTAATTTGACCCCATTTGCCAACTCACATTCTTTTTTTTTTATTATTATTAATTTTTATAACATACCAGGGACCAGTTTTAGTTTCCCACCCATTTTAGCTATCCGTGTGTTGTTAGGTGAAATATATTCGCTGCTAAACTGTACATAACTTCTTCAGATAAACGAAGTACGGGGGAACTTATATAATTGGCGAAAATTCGTTGTTGAGTTTTCATCGAAATTTTATCTTTTTGGCTCCCCTGAAACTGAGAATAAAAAAAAAATAAAAAAATTTCAGGGTCTCCAACTCGCAGCAGTTCTCTTGCAGAAAATATTTGTTGTGTGTACAGGTGTTACATTTTATCGTTTAAATACACATTGAATTTTTTCAAATTAATTTCATGCTATCTACGTTTAATGTGCCTTTTTTTAAATATGAAATATTTTTAAAATTCCAAATTTTAAGTGTTACTGCGGATAATCGAATCAGAAAAAAAGATAATTTTCTTGACAAAGAAGAGAAAAAAGTCAACCGTTGATATAAGGCATACCTGCATACCCATAATTTCTGTACTCCCGTTTCGATTCTGTCATGGAAATTTATTTGCTTTTTGAGAGTAGAAGGGAAGAGAAAAAAATGAAAAAAATTTCCATATGAAGGTTTTATTTCAGGATCAGGTGAACCAAAAAAAAAAAAATTGCTTTCCAATATTTTACTGCCGGGGTTGGAAGCGAAAAAGTAGGGGAAAGAAATAACTTTGGGTTTCGGATTCGAGTTTTTTTTTTGTGGAGAAGATCCTTGAATGTTTGTCAATATAAACTATTTTATTTCCCATTCACTTGGGTCATTTGTCTTGGATGACCCATTCATTGTCATTAGAGCCCCACCTACCTACCGGTTCATTGACCTGTCTAACTGATATATAGTTAGAGGGCTACCGGATAGGGTACCCGGCGTTGTTGTTGGCATAATCGCTAATTCTTGGGCTTTTTCTTTGTCAGCGTCGTGAATCCTCCTTTCATTTATTTTCTAATCTCAATTTCAAATTTTTACTTTTCAATGTTTTTTATTCTTCTGTTTATTTTCTACACCACTATCCTGCAATGTTAAGCATTAATTGAGGATAACAGTTCAATTGTTAATTGCAGTTAATCCAATTAAAATTGGCAATTAATATTTACATGTATGTGTATGCTACGTTTCCGATATCTCATTCTCCGCCAGTCACGCGTTATTGGCCTGTTCTTAGTAAGCATTGCCGTTTCTCTCATAAGAAATACATTTTTCACATCTTCTCAGGGGTATGTCCAATACTTATGCGCAATTGAGCATTTCCGAAAATGGAGTAACTAATTGTGCCAATTGTTTGCAATTACAATGTAAGAAAAGTATAATTAAAAAAAAAAAAAAAACTGATTATACTCATATTCTGATTATACTTATATTCCTAATGGTAGCCGGGCGCTCGAGCGCTGCTACAGATCCCTAATGGTAGCCGGGCGCTCGAACAGTTATATGTGGTGTATATGAACTACGTATGATGTTGCCGTATGACGGCGCACGACTACGACACTTTAAACGTTAGTGATCTGTAGTTCCTGTTTCCTGTAGTTGCTTGTTTTCTCTTTCTAGTCAGGTTTTTTATTTATTTATATTTTAATGCTTTAAGACCCCTCAGATGAGCGAGCTCATCCGAAGAGTTCTTACACTGTGATTATTTGGGGTAATTATAGTCTTACCTGGTTCTGACTTGCACACATTACCGAGATCAGGTGGACTAGAATATACTCGTATTTGCTCTGGGATGGTTACTTTTTTTCCGGCATTTCTTCCAGTGGTGTCTTCAACTTGATGTGTCAATTTTTTCGTGACATTTCCACGTCCCTTCACAAAGGTTCATTGTGACCCGATGAAGAGGGAGAGTGGAAGTGTTCCGAAGTATTGTGAAGTGAAGCTGAAGACATCTCTAGATAAATGCCGGAAAAAAGTAACCTAGAATAGATTTTGTTTATCTTTTCGGTTGGAAAACTTTTGTTCGCTTCTATGTATTGTAAGTAGGTGGATACTTAGTGGGGTTTTCTTAAACCACAATATATTCAAATATCGAAGTTTTCCAAGAAACTTTAATAAGCTTTCAGAATATCACCTACTTTGGTCGATTTCCCTACTGTTTTCCAGATATTAGGCAAAATAATATTGGTTTAAAAAAACTGAATACAATTGCGTCTATTTTGATTTAACACTCACACACATAGACTGTTAAACACATAACTTTCCTTTACTAGGCCCAGTCGGATAATTAATAATAATTAAATGCATCGAACTTCAGTTGTGATTAACAATTTAGGACAATATTTCCAAAGGGAGGAGTTCAGAACCCAGGGATTTCTTAGGACCGAATCGCACCGGCAAAAACGCGGCCCGGTTTAGTACCGGGGTATATCAACCTTCCTTGTAAGTTCTGAAGCACATCGTTTGTCCTCGGAGCTACTCGGAGGCAATCGGCCTTTCTGAATGGGGGGGGGGGGGGGGGGGGGGGGGGGGGTTTGTTTTGTCAATTGTCTCGGAATTATTAAATATGATTAATTGAATGTCTTGTTTCAAACTTTAGACATGTTGTTCATCTTGAGGTTATTGTTATCTTTTTACATGAGTTTGCAGAGCTTTAGGACCTGCTTTACAAAAGAAAATTTCCCGTCATATAGTTCGCGTCAAATCCTCTTTAGGAGCTCTGGAATATATTGAGACACAAGTTATTCATGTGAAGGTTACACTTTCTTTAGTGTCCGAGAAACATAGAAAAATCGTGAGCTATTATTCGATGAGCTGATACTAGGAGTGGCACTAGGAAGGAGCTGATACAAACTCTACCAGAACTAAAGAGGATCAGGAGCTGATACGAACTCTATCAGAACTAAAGAGGATCAGGAGCTGATACGAACTCTACCAGAACTAAAGAGGATCAGGAGCTGATACGAACTCTACCAGAACTAAAGAGGATCAGGAGCTGATACGAACACTACCAGAACTAAAGAGGATCAGGAGCTGATGCGAACACTACCAGAACTAAAGCGGATCAGTAGCTGATACTAGGAGCAGACCTCCTCTTCCAGTAAAAAAAAAAAATAAATAAAAAAAAAAAAATAAATAAAAATCCATACTTAGACGCGCAATCTATCCGTTTTCCCAGTAAACAATTTGCTGAAAAATTCTATAAACGATTTCCACGTTATGCTCCTGACAAAGTTTGTTTTACTCCTTTCGGTTTTAGTTGGTGTAAAAATAGCTAGCTCAGTGGGTAAACGCTCGCCTGCTCAACTTAAGATATCCGGTTCGAACCCAGCATCAGTCTATTCAATTAACTATTTAAATTATACAAACATATATTTTATACTGTATTGTATGGCAGGAACGGTTTTTCGTTACACCGAAGTTTTGTACATGTGTGCGCTCAGGAAAGGTCCTTCATTTCATAAGTTCGGATGCCCCATATCTGCAGAGTCAAAGACAACTCGCTATCTATGGCATTTATTAATTATTCCAACGGTTTTGAAGTTTTTTTAACCCTTCAAAAGTACTTATACTTTATCAAGTTCTGTTTCTACTTGAAACAGAAATTCCTCTTGAAAGTTGAACTCAAGAACAAACATTCCAATGTTTCCGTTGCATAATTTCGTTGAAGTAGTTCCAACTTCGTTGCTACTTGACTATTTGAATGCTACTTTACTAATAGTCAATATATCCAAAACCCCATAAGGACAACACCTATTGATTTTCAGTTTCGCCAAAGGGAGGGGGAAATCAGAGGGGGTTCAATCCAACCACCCTATTAACTGCCAATGTAATGAATGTATCAACATGAACTTTCTTTTAAATTATGTCCGGACTTTAACTACGAGGTCATATCATCTACTAACAGAGTGCTCTTTCGTCGTGGACATGAGTCCGACTTTTATATACAGGGTGCAAAAAAAGCCTATATTTCAAGTTGGGTTATTCTCCTGAAAGCTTAGTGAAGTCTCATTAAAAGAAGACAGAACGACAGCCCTGAGAGTACCAACGTTACTTTTACATCTCCATAGTGCTTCTAAGGAAGCTGCACTCTAGTGGGGAATTGTGTATCTAAGTTACTAAATCTACAATGTTTTGTTATGACTTTCTTGCCGTTGATGAGGATGAAAGTATCAGTTTTTTTATTATATATTTTTTTAGTAAATTGTAGCAATTGTGATAAAATCCGGGATAGATTTTTAACGGAATTACACAATTCAAATGTTTGTTATTGGAACTTGAAATTTAAATAAAAAAAAACGGGTGATCAGAGATGGGGCGTGATCACAAATCGTAATAACTGCTGATGAAATGAATTTATCGACACAAAATTTAGTATGAGGGTTCAGAAGTCGCTATTTATTGATTTTTAGACCAAACGGTTGATTGGTTTTGGAGGGAGAGCGAACATTGAATTGATTAATTCGTTCTGGGGAAGTACATAGCCGGTGATTCATCGACTGATCTCATAAGTCCATCTCCATGGCTGCTTACTTCTTCCTCTCCTGACTTCCTGGTGTCCAGGTTTCCTCCGTTCATCATTATGTCCACCATAGCGCTAGTGCTGCCCAGTATGTTGCTACTCCAGAGAACTGAGTGGACCACTCCTTTTTGCCCGGCTTCCCTTGGTCCCTTTCTAGAATTCTACCAAGATATTTAAAGTGCTCCGGAGTTTTTATTTGAAGATCCTCTAATTCTAGTGTTTCTTCCTAGGTCATGAGGTATTTCGTTGTAAACCTGAACATCCAAAAAGATTCTGTTAAGAAGATTGTTCGTATCTTCTCTCAAGTTCCGGGTGCATTAAATCGTCGTTGTGGAGAACATGTAGCGATTCATGTTCAAGACGTTTTACCACAAACCTCCTAAAAAAAAAAAAAAAAATTGTATAAATAGAAAGATGAAATCGGGAAGAGATTAGGTCTAAGCTTAAGACTAATCATTTTGAAGTTTACTTGTCTGGAGAATGTAGGCCAGATAAATTCAATATTTTCAGTGTGGCAACGGGCCATATATCATACTCGTAGAATCGTTAAAGGCTCAGGTCTCACAGAAAACAGATCAGATAGATGTCAATTTAATACCTATCCTAATCACATCAAAACGTTAGATAATCTGATCAACACGGAAAAAAATGTATTGTTCATGAAATATAGACAAGTTTTGTAAATATGCGAAAAATAATAAGGAATGAGCAAAAAGAAGAAAAGAGAAGATTATCAAATTTTCCAGTTATATGCGTTTCACGTGAGGCTGACGAAATGGTTATACTTACTGGGCATTTCTTAAGGAAAATAAAAACAAAGAACTTGTTTAACTGTTATATTGTCTAATTCCTCAAAAAGTGTACTGTAATCATTTTTGAAGTTAGTGCTGACGATGGAGTAAGTCTAAACCGGTGCACTTTGTGAATGTATTTTTGTGAAATTAGACAATATAACAGTTAAACATGTTCTTGGGTTTTATTTATTTTATTAGCTTTCCATTATATTGACATAGATTGCAGAAATGTATTCGGACAGTGACAGGGCTCAATACTTTGGCATCCCCCCCCCCTTCTAAGAAAAGGTGATAAAACAACTTCTGTTGGTGTCCCCTAAAAATGTTTATGCCTCCGCCGGTGAGCATAAATTCATCTGTGCATAATATTCAAAGAACATATCTAATAGCTACATTTTTTAGATAATATTTTCCTCTGCCATTTTCTGTTCCTCTGCTGAAGATCTGGTGATGTTATATTTGTTCAACAAGTAATTCATCCTGCGCATGCTCGATTGTTGTTTCCATGAAGAAAAGAATGAAAAAAACGGAGACATACATATGGAGACCTGACCTGAATTTAGGCTCTCAGAGGAAGATTCTCTGATTTGAGACAATTTTGCTCAAAAATAAAAATAAAAATACAAACATAATTGGAACAGAAACACAGTTGGAGGAAAGAGACCCGCAATGTACAAAATTACACGAGCTAAAAAGAAAAAAGATATAGAAAAGAGGAAAATAAATAGAGATAGAAAGAAGGAAAGTGTGAAAAGAAGCGAAGATCCACCATTGAGAGCAAGGATAACGGCAGAGAACATGTTGAAAGGGACTCGCTTTATAGGGCCGTCTGGAAGGGAATTCAGTGAAAAAGTGACTTTTCAAAGGTAGGCCGTCCTTTACATCGGCGGAGAAGAGATGAGAAGAAAATCTGACAAGAGGCCACATTTCATAACACATAAACATCAAAAAATAAAGAAAAACATATGTTTTTTTAAAATATTGTCTATTTCACAATTTATATATAATATGTGGGAGTACTTGCGATATTGCTACCATCTTCAGTGACTTAACATATACATGTCATGGCTGAAGATGGTAGCAATACCGAAAGTAGTCCCACATTTTATATATAATTTGTGGGATAGACAATATTAAAAAAATACATTTTTCTTTATTTTTTATTCTGTTTTTCACTATATCCCTGCAAAAAATACATAACATCTGCTTCAACATATAAAAATCTTCAAGGTTCCTGGTATTTGATTCCAGCAGGATAAGGCAGGTTACTTCTTAAAAAGTTGTAACTTGATCTAAACAGATATATATTAGATGAACAACAAAATTAAAATATAATTTGTAACTTCAATCGTTTTTGCGGTAGAGCGCTCCCAACTTTCCAATCACACAAGCACAGACGGGCATCATCGCGAAAATGGTCAAAACGTATTCAGGAGACCTTGAAATGTAAAAATCTGTTGAAACCTTTATCTCGGATTTTCGCACGATTACAATACTTCCTTATACTACAGGTATATGAAAGTAACAAAAAGAAAACAAATGTAAAAAAGGACATAAGTTGTTTGAATGAAACTAAATTATCAGGTTACAAAAGGAACTTGTCCCAGGCAATCTAGATTAACAATGACCTATTGGCAAACATAAATCATTCATTTAGTAAGAATATTATAAAAAAATATAGTAAGACTAAATAATATCGAGCATGTTCATGCAAATATAATGGAGTTATTTTAAATATGGTGGAAATATTTCATAGTGTCAAAAAGAAGTATTTGACAAAATAATATGTTTTATCCGAATTGATAGTGTGAGATTGACACTGATTGAGGGGAGAGAGTGGAAGTTGATCGATTCCAGTTGGAAGGGTCCCGTCTGAGATCAGAGAATGTGACCCCCCCCCCCCCCCCCCCCCCCCCCCCTCTCTTCTGTTTTCCTCCTCATGAGCCTCTCATTATTATTACTTTCTTATATCTATCGTATAAGAAAGTATTGTAATCATGCGAAAATTCGAGATCGAGTTTTTAAAGCATTTCCACGTTTCAATGTCCCTGAATACGTTTTGACCGATGGTCTGTCTGTGCATGCGCGCCTATGTGTATATGTGATGGAAAGTTGTGAGCTCTCTAATGCAGAAACGATTGTAGTTGGAAACTTCACATTTGGTATCGTCAAGTCACATGTTTTAACTTAAATCTGATTAAATTTTGACCTAAATCGGACGAAAATTGAGACCACTTTACTTAGGGGCCAAAATCCCGCTTAGATTTGTGACCTAATCAAAAATATTTTCAAGAAAATTTGTGGAGAAAACTGATAGACATATTTTATATGAAATAGGATTTTGCACTCAACCCACACTCATTATTTTTTTCTCACAGTTTTGAGGAGGGAATAGTAACTTCTGTTTTCCTCCCATCTCTATCCGCAATTTTAGAATAATTTAAACTATTAAATTGTAATAAGTCTATTTTGGAATCATTCACAATCTCTAAATTACTATGGCGATTGTACACATCCTCAGGGCAATAAGGAAAAAAGATTCAACTGTTCAATAAATCAATCGATGAAATTCTTGGAGCATTATTGTTTAAATTAGAAACTTAAGTCCATGAAAGGATGGACTTTTGAGCGTTAAACTTGTGACTTGAAAAATATTATTAATTCTATTTTGATTGATTCAGATTTGAGTACCTGCCCCCCCCCCCCCCCCCCCCCCCCCCCCCAGTGTACCTCAACATCCCATCTCTTTAAAAGACGAAGTCCACTATCTAGGCCTCGTACTCGACAAACGACTAACTTGGACTCCTCGCATGAGACTGATAAGACAAGGAATTAACAGAGAATAAACTGTTAAGACTACCAGACGAAGTACTCAAACCTATAGGGACTTATGAACTTGAACTCTGGGGTTCTGCCAAGGCTCTTATAGCGAATTAATGTTTTTTTTTTGTTTTTTTTTCAGGTAAGTGGCCGAAGCTTGAAATTCGAGAATATTATATGTGAGTACTAATGTCTTCAGAACTTCTTCATTCATTTAATTTACTTACGTTATAAATATTTTGACTATTTTTGGTTTCTTGAACTATTTAATTAAGTACTTAATGATACGCCCTCAGTCGCACTTGTCTGACTCCTCTTTTGTTCCAGTTTGTGCGAAATAAATTGCGGACAGATACAGATGTAAGCGATGTAAGATAGCATCCCCACTCCTCGTGTGTCTCCAGATAGCCCTATAGAGTTGGCCAATTAGCACCATGCAGATAAGACTCAAGGAATGAGGTTGACACTAGACTTGCTTGTCTCAGCCCCAAGCGGCAACCACTTATCCCTTCAAACTTGTCCCTGATAGTCAACACTCTCTCAGATAATAGGTAGACGGAAAAGTCACTGATAAGGGGGCTTCCTGGGAACAGTTGACTTTCTTATCAGAGTATAAATGTACAGCACTTTTCCTGATTAATTGATATGGAAATATTTATATGTATTTATCGCATATGAAGTCCTTGAGTTCTATAGTTGAGTGGGCTGGACTCTCGTTTATCTAATATGTAGAATAACACCAGGGCTGGGTCAGTGGAATATTAGGTATAGCTCACATACCTTGCAATACTGAATCTATCCGGATGGCAGAGTAGCGCCACTAGAAGACATTGTAATGTCTTGGAGAAGGATGACCAGCAAGATGGAATATGTCAGCCTTACATGCATTAACGTCATTTTATGTAAATTCAAGGCTGGTTAAGGATCAGATCTAAGTTAGCACATGTGACATCTTAAGGGGGTCATACACGGTCAGGTTGGCTTGAACACATCGAACTGACACACCAAACTGACGTGTATGGGGTAGAAATGGCATGACGTCATGCCAAAAAAATGAACTGATGATTTGATGAAATTTCATCAAATGGTGTGACACATCGAACGGACGACAAGCCTATTTGACTGTGTGTGGGGTTTGAATGAGTTCAGTTCTTCAAACTAGCCATTCTGCTCATTCTCCGGCGTTATCAATTATCAAAAGTTAAAATAATTATTTTATGTATATTTTGATTTCTTTGTTTTCAATAAATAAAATTAAGTTTTAAAAGTTTATTAATAATTATTGTTTAGTGTGTGTTGTTTTTTATTGTTTTAAAAAAATAAAAATTTGAAACCCAAATTTTTCTTCGATTTCTTTTTTTGGATGCAACAATGTAAATAGCCACATCACCATATAACAACAATTCCTCATTACTTGATATTTTTAATTTAATTTATTATAAATTATTTAAACAAACAAATCAAAGCTCGAAATAAACTTTTATTCCAAAAAAAACAAGATGATGTGACACCAAACTGACCGTGTGTAGACACCTGACCTATCAGTTCGATTTGATCAGTTAAAACTAATCAAATCGAACTGACACACCAAACTGATCGTGTATGACCCCCTTTAAATAGTTCACATAGCTAAACTAGTTTTTGAGATGAAGCGCACATAAAGTTTCAATCACATACACAGATAAAGAGAAAAAAAAAAGAGAGAAGGGAGGAATAAGCACTGAAGAATACATCAGGTGTATTTTATAAAATGATACATGAATTTTATGAATCAAGATACAAATATATATATTTTTCATGCCCAATGCCACTGAAGCAGAAGTTATGTATTTAAAGAGGAAATTAATGACCAGGAGGACATTGAGGGTTAATTTTTATTATGATTAAGCTCTTAGCTTTCTCATTTTTCGGTTTTTTTTTTTCCATTTTGTTTTAATTTAATAACGAGTATTATGTGTGCAATGTTAAATAGATGATATTAAGATTAAATATAAATAATTTAAAAAATAAATAAAATAAAATATAGTATGTCACAATTTTTCTGAATGGCAGTAGTAGCTACGTCCGGAAATGTATTTAATATTCACTCCTGCCCTAAGTATGTTATAAATTCTGGAAATCATTTATTTCAAATATTTTTCTCTATGATGAATAGTCTTGAAGATAGAAGAATGTATCGATTCGAAATTTTGTGTATCCAGAACCCCATAAGGACGACTATTGATTTTGAGGAAAATCGGCAGAAGGGAAGGAGGAGATTAGAGAAGAGCGGCTCGACTCAAAAACATTAATAACCTCCGAATTAATAAATGTATCAACACAATTTAGTATGAGGATTCAGAAGCCCCTATGAAATGTTAGCGGTCGATTGGTTTTCATCTCGATCCCGGAATCAGGGGGTCGGAAAACATGACGTTCCGGTGAAAACTGAACATTGTATTTTTAACCGACTATATAACCTACCGTTCACTTGACAGTGTTGAAATAGTAAAAACATGATTGTCTGTGGTGATATGAAAAATGGGGACTGGGTCTGTGGTGTTTTCTCCTGTCTTGCTCCCCCGTCTTTGATGAGACCCAGCCTGTTGTCTCTTCTAACCCAAGGTTTGGTTTGATTCCTCTCTTCTTTCTGTCCTGGATCTTCTTTATTTAGTTTCCTTTCATTCAGCAAACATGAACACCGGCAACCGCCTGCTGCCGACACAGGAAAAAGAATATTCCAAAGGAGAAGCCTGTTTTTCTTTGATATTCTATTCTTATATGCTGGCATTTTTATTTTTTTATTATCTTTTCTTAAAAAAAATAGAAACTTTCTCTTCGTTTCTACAAAATTGTCCGTAGAATTACGTAGACATAGTAAATTATCAATTTACGTAATAACAGTTATTTTTACTTTCTTATCCAGATGTAATAATTGACCGTTTAAAGCGAGGTATTTCCTTTTGAATCAGCGGGCTCTGAGTTTGTTTGTTTGTGTTGAACATACCCCGGTCTCAGATTTACACCAAATTTTGCATAAATGTGCTCACCAAACAGAACGTTATAGTTTTTGATCCAGCCTGTAAAAGTCACTTCAAGCTAATTATATAACTTCCCCTATACGTCTTACAGGTGAAAAAATAAAAATAATTATAAAATCTTTTGTCAGTTAGTCCTACAGTCATAATATGTTTTTTTAAAGGGATTGCGTTGCATTGAAAAGGTTTTCTTAGAACGAATAGAAAATTAAATTTCTTTAAATTACAAAAATAATTTTACTGTATAAAAGCAATTTCTAGTATGTAATTCATTGTATATCCATACGCTTTTTGCATATTTAAGAAACTATTTGGATACTTAAAAAAACATATATTTACTAATAAAAGTTTCACGAATTGAATGAAATACTGAATACAGAAGAAAACTAGAGGCCTCCTGAGCTCAAGATCGCTGTTTCGAAAAAAAAACCTTAAGTTTTTTATCAGGGATGTTAATAAACCATGAGCACCTCGAGCCTGTACTTATGTCAGATACTCGTTAAAGACCACTACCCTAGTTGAATAAGAATTTAGGGTAGGCAAAATTTAGGACTCTCATAGTAGACCCAGGCTCATGTCCACCAGGATGTCGAAAGAGGGCTCTGGTAGTCGGCGTTATGACCTAGTTAAGGCCCGGGTATGAGTCACAATAACTAACAAAAGAAAACTATATCTTCTTAAAAATACAATTAGATTTTTTTATAATTTTTTTAAAAATAAGGTTAAGAAAATTATTTATTCTTCTTTATAGTTATTTTCTTCTATTATGTACATTTGGCATTTCTCTATTTCTTTTTTTATGTATTAATTATATTTTTTATTGCAGTAAATATTTAAAAAATTTCTGTCACTGTATTTCATGAGCTATTAAGTTTCGGTTCGTATCTTATTCGTCCATTACTATCTGAAAGATATTTTTATTTGTATAATAATAAAGTTTCAATTCTGCTTACACTGGGGCTTATTTTATTATTATTTGTTATCGCTACCTCAGAACAAGACCGTCACAACTTAAAAAATATCGAATTTGTACTAAACTCATAGGAAGAATGGTAATATGGTAGTACTTTTTTATAAAAAATGTTACACAATTGTAACTTCTAATTTTGGCCACCAGAGAGCAGATGAGTCGGTTTCTAAATACCAAAAGTAAAGTACCATTAAGGATCAGTGAATTTGAAAACGTGATTTCCCAAAATTCACATTTTTTTAGTTGTGAAAGTCTTGTTCTGAGGTAGCATATTATGATGGTATTTCTCTTATATTGTAGTTAGCTAATTATTGTCATTTATGACTGTGCTTTGACTATGAAGTCGTATCCATCCTTAGTAAAACTTAGACAATTTCCTACTTGACTGCAGCTTCTTCAGAAGCACGTAGCTGGGGTTATGGTAACTTTGATATTCAGGGCTTTCTTTCTGTCTTCTTTTATACAGGCAATGCAAGAAATGGCTTCACTTAGCTTTTAGGAGATTGCCGGGCTATTTCGCATCCTTAGTATAACATTTCATGTCGATACATTCATTACATCGGTAGTTATCAGTTTTTTGTTAAGCGAGCCCACTTTTCACCTTTATCCTTTGATCGATTTTGCTAAAAATCAATCATCAATCTCTGTTTTATATTATGAATATATCTATTAATACTTTTAATGTACGAATTTTGAATTGAAAATGAAATTTCTTTTATATTAACATTTTAATTTTTTTGACATAATTTTTTAAAAAGTGTTCCATTGAATTAAATAATTGTGCATAACCCAGTAATGTTTACTCGTATCTAGTATGGGAGAGGGCATATGTCAGAGAAACTACCCTAATGTAGAGGAATTTAATTAGGGTGTAAACTTGAAATATTCAGATCTGCCTGGGCCAACTGTACATTTCCTAGAACCCACAATGCGACTACAGAACCCATGAGAGTGGATATAAACTTTTGTCTTCTCATGTCTCTGACAAACTATTTAATTATAAAACTTTTCCTTTACTGCCTTCCTTCATTTCTTCCGATTGGTATAAAAGAAAAACTGAAGAATAATTGAATTTAGTTTTGGTTGGGAAGGAGGTCGGAGGTCGATATGGAACCTACAATGATTTCTAATATTCTGTTGACTCTCCGTTACTCTAACATCAACCCATCGGTTGTTTACTCAGCCCACTCAAGTTCTGTTCAATTTTGGTTCGTCCTTGGCATCGTTGCCCGTATAAGACACTATGGTTTCTTGTAAGTTAATTTTTTTTTTTTTTTTTTTCCCTGCAATTTTCCGAGAAATATATTTGTTTCCTCTGACAATATTTGAAGACGAGTCCCATATCTCTTCCTCAGGTCACAATAAACAATGAACCTTCGTTTTCTGTGGACTGACAAAATCGTCCGGAATGTCGGAAAAAGTGACTATACTCAGAGGAGCCTAAGGAATACGCCATAATTTCTTATGAAATACATTTTTTGTTATATCATTATATATATATATATTTTTTGTTTGCCAATATTAGGCACTTTTAGAGGTGGCTTTGTAAAGTTAATATTGTTTAAGTGAGGGAGGACGGGAGGGCTGACGCAAGCAGCAAGCAGGACGAGAGTGGAGTGAAGGCATTACGCAAGCAGTAAGCAGGGTGAAGGAGGACGAGAGGAGCGGTATGCTGACGCAAGCAGGGAGCAAGGCGAGGGAGGACGAGAGGAGCGGAGTGCTGACCCACGCAGCGAGCAGGGCGAGGGAGGACGAGAGGTGGAGTTCTGACGCAAGCAGCGATCAGAGCGAGGGAGGAAAAGAGGAGCGGTATGCTGACGCGAGCAGGGCGAAGGAGGACGAGAGGTGGAGTTCTGACGCAAGCAGCAATCAGAGCGAGGGAGGACGAGAGGAGCGGTATGCTGACGCAAACAACGAGCAGGGCGAGGGAGTACAGGACCGTTTTAGTTCCTCCCTTCACTAATGACAGTATTGTAGTAAACACTGAACAGATACCTGACTCAGTAAACCGGCTTTTGTAGTCACCCATCCCTGGACAACACAACAAATCTTATCGCATTAACATTTCTATACTAATGCAATTTAATTCAGAAAACCATAATTGAGATTAGTACCAGGATTTCATGCCTATCTTGAGTTGTTTCGAACGAGGATCCCCCTCCCCCCGTTCAATAAGGGGATATATCTCATCAGATCCACGATTGCCACCTGGGCCTTTTCCCTTAAATCCGCCACTGAATGAGAGTATTGATTTTCAGTCGAATCAAGTAAAGTAGATGAATGATAGGAAAGAGAGAGAGCGAGAACTGTATTATAAATAATTCGGACTGGGGAAGTACATTGATTTGCAATAGACAGTTTCTATGTAAGCCATTTGACACTAATTGTAGTCTGACTTCAAGGAGAATTTGTGTGATAAGTGTTCTATTATTGATAGAGGAAGACTTGAAGGGAAATATATTTAAAGGTAGTTATTCTGGGCGGATTGAAACTATACTCGGTTATATATAGTACTGTTTCAGGTTAAAACTAAGAAAAACACAGAACCAAATTCGCTTACCTTTTTATCTATTCACAAACATTTTTTTTAAAAATTATTTGTTTAATACTTATTTATCACTAACAATTATACTTTTAGCAGTAAGCAGAGCTGTGTGAGACGTGTAAAAGAGGTAACTCTTCCTACAAACGTAAGTGAAGTGGTACCAACCTTGATTTTAAAAGTAAAAAAAACCAAACATTTTATATTTCCACCAATTTTTTGCTATATTTCTCCACATATATATATATATATATATATATATATATATATATATATATATATATATATATATATATATATATAAAGTGTATTTTATAATGAATAAATATGTATTTTTAAATATAATTATAGGAAAAATGTAAAATAAGAATTACTATAATACGAGTATTACTTTCTATAAAAAACAATCTATTGTGTAAAATGGAAACATCTCCATAGTTGAGAGACGTAATAAGAAACCAGTGTTTTTATGACGGGACAATAAGATGACTGATCACGTTGGCTACGCGCTCTTGGGGATTTTTTTTTTTAGGACAGGCGCACAATTTGAAGCCTCAACTATTTACTTGTACAGTAAAGACAGGATCTGGGATTAGGCGACTAGGAAGACCTTCAACTCCATGTTTGTCCTACATATGTAATCACGGTAACATATAGCAGGTTATTTTAGTAACATCCACGTTGAGGGCGTCAGTAGCTCACGGATAGAAGTGTGCTATAATACTAAGCTGAATATTGTAGCTAAGGCGCAGTCTTCCAAAGGGGACGTTAAATAGCAGTCCCAAGTCTGTACCATGTCAGATACTCGTTAAAGACACCTACCCTAATTAAACCTGGATAAGCAAAATGTAGTAGAGCTTCCTGGCAAGGGATTTAATTAATGCTTAGGTCCCTAGGTGTCCCACACCTGCCCACCCAGTTTATTTAACGTCCACCTTAGTGATCCCTTCTCGATTAGAGCCCTAATTCTATTGACCTTACTCCTCTTTTGCAGCAGTAACTCCGTTTTAGATACGGAGTAAATCCTAATCTATAGTATTCCAAAAGACATTGATTTGGAATACTATAGAATCTTGGCAAGAAAATGTCCCATAAAATTGTTCCGTAAACCTCCTCTGAACTTATTTTTAAAAATCCTCAAAAACCTTAGAAAATAGAGAATTATGATTGAAATTATTTTAAAATGTAGGAGCGACACATTTAAACATTTATTCTATATTTTTTAAAAGGTTTTGGTTATTTTGTTAATAAATGTTTATTGAGTGGGCCAATATTTTATTTATTGGAGCCCTATTTAAAAATGATGAGAGATATCGAAAAATGCTGTATACAAACATTTTTTGTTTTTGCGAGGTCTATATAATAATGAAGAACAAGCTTATTTCCCTTCTAAAGCTCTTCATGCATGGCTTAAAAAATTATTTTAATCATTAACATCTGTCAAAATCTACAGCTTTTGTGAGGACATGTACAAGAATGAAGTCATTCAAGAACTGATAATTGTAGAAACCTTTCTGCCCAGAATATAGTTCTCTATTTGATCCTGAAAGCGGAGCGATGAAATCGGATTCACCCTGTTTTATTCATGAAAAGTAGAACCTATCCATGTGTGCTGGATGTAAATATTTTCAAAACTCATTATGTAATGGAAACATTTCAATCGATTTTCCATGAATTGTATCAGTAACCCAGAAAGTGACCCTTGGGTCAGTTAAGGGTTTTTATTATGAAAGAGCTATTTATTTCTAATCAAATCCATAAAATTTACTGTGATATCATTAGTTGTGATTTTATCGGATGTCAGCTTATATCTCAATTATATTTACTAGGAATATTCATGAATAACTCTCTTGTTTTTGAAATAAACAATTCCTCCATAGAACTTTATCATTCTAACATTATCAAAGACCTCTAATAAAACAAAAACGGTGAATCACCATCAATGTGAATTAACTCTTAGATCCATTTGTCTGAAAGTGAAAGGTATCAGGGACATCCCATTCCATGCACACATCCCGTTATAGCGGTGAAATAGAAATGACAGAAAAGTAATGACAATTATTTGTTTTTCTTTGCTCTATAAATAATGTTGTATGTTAATTTCGAACATTTTTTTAAATTTTGAAAATGCTCGAATGGGCGAAACGTTGTGAAAATGAATATATTTGGAGAGATTGTAAGGCCAATTAAGTGTTGCCTATTAACCACTTTTATATCTGGTGAATTCACGAGTCTCAAATCAAGGACTTCAGGGATAACTGAGCTGAAGATCGCAGCTTCAAAACCCGGCCGGATATTTTATCTGCGAGGGAAAAAAAACTTAATCATATAGTTTTTCGGATGGAACGTTAAGCGATGGTCCCGAGCCTGTACGATTTCAGGTACTCGTTACGTTAAGACCACTCTACCTTAGGTGAATAAAAATTAAGGGTAGGTAAAATTTAGGACTCTTATAGCAGATGCTCATGTCCAGCAGAGTGACGAATGAGCGCTCTGGTAGCAGGCGATATGACCTTGTAGTTAAAGCCCGGGCATGAGTCATAATAGCTAATCACAGAATTTTGAATGTTTATATATGTAATACATTTTATGTACCTATATGTTTTTGTTGTATTGTCCGTAATTAATAATCACCCAATTTGTGTTGTTATTCTCTGTTAGGCCCTGACTGAAGAAGGAAATAAATAAAAACGTTGGTCAAATTTTGAATTTTCTTCTTTACACGAAAGAACCTCGACTTTCCTTGACATTAATCAAAATAGAATAGTTAAGAAAACCACATCAGTTTGGATAGGTATTAACATACCAGTCAGAAAATCGAATCACTCATTTCACCCACCCCGGAACACATTCTGCATATTATAACGGGGGCGAAAAATAAAAAAAAATAATAATAAAAAAAGGGGTGGTAAGAGGGGGTGGGGGGGGGGGGGGGGGTAAGAGGTGGCGCGCGCAGAGGATGGGGTGGGTCTCCTACCGCAGTAGTTGGTGCCGGGACCTTCCTCTTTACTGATCCGAACCACCTCCAGTCGCCATTCTCTTACAGAACCACCCGCCACAATACGGGTAATTCCCATTTCATCAAATTCCCACTATGGCTCCGGTTGTCCCCTCTTCTCCAATTTCCGTCCCTGGATAAATGTGTGAATTGATGTGTCTCTGGTACAGAAAAAACAGTTTTTCATCCATGTTATTCATTATATAGGTTATATTTACATATATATTTATATATATATATATATATATATATATATATATATATATTTTATAATACTGCAATAGTATGTTGAGATATTTTGTGGCTTAAGGGAATGTTATTTGGGGAAAGAAGCATGGCTTCTACATTCCTTAAAATGTTAGTTATTGTATTGAACGGTTTATATCTTCGAACTGGGACAGAGGAAACGGTATGTAGGGTATTCCCATTTTTCTCTGTACATACCATCTTCCACTAGTTTTTGGTGAGAGGATTTTCATTTAATTGAATTATTATTTCAATTTTAATAACAGATAAATTTTCACGGATAAATAAAAACGTTGATTTTTTTTTGATCATACTATCAAACATGTTATTATATAGTACTTCCTTGTTCCGTAGGCGAAGACAGTAAAATACAGAACCGTACAGCAAGCTGTATATATAATTTTAAGAAATTTCCCTTCCTCCGTTGGGGTGAAATGTCTAATTTTTTTTCTAGGGTAACCGATTAGGATGTCATATGGAAACTTATGGTGTATAGATATCAAATGATTTTTTTTTTTTTTTTCGAAAGTTTGCTCAATATGAAAGTCGGGTTGGAGGGCAAAAACATTGTCCTGTTTGTCTGTGGTTGTCCCGCCCTCTTTCACATCTGGAAATTCTTGGAGAAAATTAGTGCAATGTGCGGCAAACATCCAAAAAACTGGTAACTTATTTGCGTTTCTAAAATGTAGTCGAAGAGCGTAACAGATCCGATGATTTTTTAGGGATACGATTTTACTAATTTTCGCGATCTAGTACAACAGTTAACTTATTATCTAGTAGGCGGAAAACTAATAAAAAAATTTCGTAGGATTCATTTCCTTGATTAAAACTAGGTCATCCCATTGAAAAACAAAAAAAAAAAAAAAAAAAATTCGTATGCGCAGCTCGCATAGTTTTTTTTGGCCTCATTTTCGGGTTTGTAAATATAACGGAGACAGACAGTAGACAATTAAGAATGATAAGGTGAGCGAGCGCGCTTTTACCACCTCACTCTTCCCCTCCCCATCTCGCTTTCTCTCGTCTCCTTCCTACTAGAAAATGTTATTTATTTCCGTTATTTCTAACTTATAAGAAAAAAAATGTTTAAATTGAAAATATTTTTCATATTGATTAAGTAATGCCGGGCGCCGGTAGCTCAGTGGTATGCGTGCTTGCCTTCTGAACTCAAGATCGTGGGTTCGAAACCCGGCAGTGGCCCTTAGTTTATTTTATCTGGGAGGTAAAATAAACTTAAGCACGCCGTTCTTCGGATGGGACGTTAAGCGATAGTCCCGAGCCTGTACGATGTCAGGTACTCGTTAAAGCCCCCTGTCCTAGGTGAATAAAAATTTAGGGTAGGCAAAATTTAGGACCTCCACAGTAGAGTCGGGTTCATGTCTACCACAGTGGCAAAAGAGCGCTCTGGTAGTAGGTGATATGACCTCGTAGTTAAAGCCCGGGCATGAGTCATAATAACTAACTTTTTTACTCAGGATCAATAGTAAAGTGAGAAAACATGATATAACTGTTTAGTTGGTTATTGTGACTCGTGCCCTGGATTCAACTTCGAGGTCATCTCGCCTACTATCAGAGAGCTCATTTGTCGCTCTCGTGGACATGATCCCGACGCTACTATGGGAGTCCTAAATTTCTTTAACGAGTACCTGATATCGTACAGGCTCGTAACTATCGCTTAATGACCCATCCGAAAGACGGTGTAGTCAAGATTGCGGGTTCAAAGAACTGTTTCTGTCTTCATGTAAACCCCCCACTTCTATGATAAAACGTAAGGATAGTTCCATCTTCAACGTTCTCCTGTAATGCGCATCGTATTTCAACAAACAGGTTGTGTTAGATCTTGACTTATTAATTTTTAAAATGAAATGCAGTTAATTTAGATATATGTTGGTAGGTAAGTGCAATGTTAATGCATTATTAGTGCAACAGTAGTAAGGTATTGCGGCTACCTACGCTGGACAGACCTTTCACTTTGCCACCCTCGACTGGGGCTCCCACCACTACCTTTCACTTTTGCCGACACTGCGATCGCTACCTTTCGTTCTTTGTCTTGTTCTACTTCCTTTCTTTTCAGTCCTCCTTTCTTCCGATGACGACCTTCGGTCTCTACATTTAGTCTGTTCACCCTCCAAACCCAAAGTTTCCTCTCTCCCCTACCACTTCCACTCTTCTTATTGCTAATCTATATTTGATCACGCTCCTCTATTTTCCTAAATATTAGAAATACACTTGTGGCCAATGTTATCAACCAAAGTAACAAAACCGTCATTCCAAAATATTAAATGGCTTCCAATAACTGTATTTTTTACTCACAAAAACTCTCATCAAAAAAAGAATGATGAAAACTGACGTCTCCCGGAAATTTACACTACATGACGTACAAGATACCAGTATTACACTGTACGATTGGAAATGTAACCCTCTCCAGGTACTCCAACCTTGCACAGTATAATGTACCACTGATATTATTTTTTTTCTTCTTAAAATATAGTAATTCCCATCATCAGTGTCTATAAAACATGTGTTGTTTAGGTTAACTTAAGGTTAGTTTAATAGAAGATATTAATTGAGCCGACAACCATATTTAAACACCCAGTCATAAGTGATGCTTATATCGTCGGTGATGTGACAATACCTCCTATCTACACTTTTTAGCAAAACTCAACAGTTTGGTGCAGTCTATTCGAAATTTCATTGCGCATGTCGTGACAATATCTCTGGCAAAACTTATGTTACTGCAGTTAAGAGGTATTGTCACATCATCGACGATATATGAATTAAGAATCTCCATACACAACCCAAAATGTCATACTTTGGTTAGTAATATTGGCCACACTTGTATTCTACTATTAAGTTGTCGATACTTCGATTGCTCACTTGTTCGATTGGATCCAATGAGGTCATCTGCTCATATTCGAATACTAGATAATAGACTAGAGACTAAAAAGGTTTAAATGGAGAGCGGAAACTTAGCTTGAAATAGAACAATATGCTCGAATATAGGCTATAATAAAATAAGAAGAGTAAGTCTTGGGGTAGAGCGGCGGAAACTTAGGGTTTATAGAGTGTTTCTACTAAATTAAGAGATCGAAGGTCGGGATGTACCGTGGGTACCAAGCGCGGCATGACACAAAAAAAGTAGGTACAGGTAAAAGGAGAGGCGGCAAGAACGTCACATAAACAGGAGGGTGGCAACAGGTGAAGGGCTGCATCCAATGAAAGGGAGGCCTGAGGCCCAAGAGAAGGGAAGGGGTTTGAACAGGACAAAAAGTGAAAGGTACCGATCCCGGTGTCGGCAAAAGTGAAAGGTGGTATTCTACACATTACTGCTGTCAACATCAAACAATCAGCACAACACAGTATTCTATTATTTTTTTTAATATACTTCTCTAAATTTAGTTTTGACAATTTAAAGGCAATATTAAAATTGATTTAATCACAAATGTTAACATTTTTAATTATTGCAGAATTAATCTTTTTTAATTTTTTCCAATTTTCTTCTTTAGAGATTAAAAAAATCACTTTTTCTCGCGATGATGGGACAAATAGACTAAAAACCAGATTATTTATTTTCCGTTATTGATAAATTATGAAAAATGACGTCCCGCCTAGGGTTTTTCTCTTGCACGCCTCTATAGAGAGCCTAAAAACGGGATCTCGCATCAAATTTGGGACAGTTGGTCACTAGAGGTTTTTTTTTCTCTTTTTGGAGTACCCTGAGGGAGGTAGAAGATTGCTGTGAGGATGGTGAAGGCTCCGCGTGGATGTGAGAACTGCCCCGAGGCGGGTGGTTACGGTGGATTTGTTGACAAGGTCTTGGACCCTGACACAACCTTGTCATTGTGCTCCGACAGTTTTGTCAACACTCGTCCTTCCTCCTGTCATCACCTTTACTTGACTTGTCTCAGGCAAGTAGGAGGACATAGGTCCGAGCTTATTACATTCCATGTTTTTACTTAGACTAGCATTTTTATCCGGCGTTGCCCGTGAGTAGCTGAATCTATCTTTTCTGGATAATGAACATTTGCAGATCTAAACGCCCTCTGAGGCTCATAGCTAGGCGTACTAACCACTTAACAACAAGATCCCCCTTAGACACTAAAGCCCTTTTCTATGGAGGGTAATACTTTACCTTCAACCGCTGTTAAATTATGTAATCACCTCGCCTAGACCTTGGATATGATTCGCACTGTTGTTAAATGAGTTATTTTATTTAATCAGTCTGAGAAATTTAAAATTGAACCCGCCAGTAGAGTTGGGCTCATCTACTAGAGTGATGAAAGAGCACTCTGGTAGTAGGCGAAATGACGTTGTAATTAAAGTCCGGTCATGAGTCATAATAACTATTTGGTAGGTAAGATATACATTTAAGCCGAGTTAGTGTTGATCAAATCTGGAATTACAGTTTTGTGTGTGCTAACAAGAAGGAGAGAGAGAGGTTGGGTTGACTCGTGCCGGTTTGCATTAACCTGGGCCCTTGATAAACCAGGGAACCAGAGGGTTGAACAAACTGGGTCAGAGCTCTTGTCCCTACATAAGGGCCACCTACCCAGAATGAGCTACCTCGTTTCACTAATCACATTAAACCTACAGTTTATCCTTAGCTAGTAAGGTCACCGCATTAATAAATCCAAGACTATTTTTATTTTATTATTATTAATAATTTTTTCAGTTTATTTATACTTTTAGTTATCAGGCCTGACGTTGCATTATATTACTTTTCCTTAAAGCTATGTACGATGCCCGGGCAAAGAATAAAAAGCTTCACTTTCTCCGTGTGTGGGATGTCATCATAATAGGGCTTTGAATTTAATATTTTGTCAATGCATTCATTACAACGGTAGTTATTAGAGTTTTTGTGGTATGTACTTCCCCAGCAATAATTAAATATGTTTTCGCTCTCACTCCAAAACCAATCGACCATTTGGGTTCAATCTCAATATGTGTCGCTTACATTCAATAATTGGAAGTTATTAAGATATTTAGGTCGAGCTTCTCTTCTCTGGTTCTCCTCTTCCCTTCTATCGATTTCGTAGAAAAATAATAAGTGACATCCTTATGAAGGTTTTGAATTTAAATATAAAATTTCATATTGGATACATTCCTTACATAGGCAGTTATTCGGATTTTTGAACCCTCCTCTGTCCCCACTCCCCTTTGACTGATCCAGCTGGAAATTAATAGGTGTCGTCCTTATAGGGATTTGAATTTACATATGAAATTTCATGTCAATACTGTCATTACAACGGCAGTTATTCGAGTTAATGTCTTAAGCCTCCCCTTAACCCCCCTTCTTTTTGGCCAATTTATCTGAAAATCAATAGGTGTCGTCCTTAAAGGGTTCTGCATATACATATAACATTTCATGTCGATACATTTATTCTATCGGGAGTAATCGTGTTCACAGATACACAGATACATTCATTACATCTGAAGTTATTGGGATTTTTTACTTGATTCCCCAGTAATCTGCCCTTGCATTGGATGGTTTGGCTGTCGTCCTTGGAGGATTTTGAATTTATATTTGAAAATCCCTGTCAATAAATTCATTGCAACGGGGGGGGAGTTTTTGTGTTGAGCCTCCCTCTAATCCCCCCCCCCCCCCCCCTTCTTTTTTGGAACTAGAAGGTCCGCATCGAATTTTTAACCAATTACATAACTTGCTCTATACTTGGTACAGCTGGGAACGTAATGATGAAGGTTAAAACATGCGCCAGTTGGCTCGATAATGGGGAGGGGGTTTGAGAGGGGTGCCTATCATTTAGACTCTCAAAGGTTGTTCTTTCCAATAGCAGAACGGAGGCTAAAGGGTTTACTTACAAGTGGTAACAGTTGTACTACTCGTATATCTCCATGCTCCTAACAGTGATATCAGTAGGAACTACCAATCCCATCTGTTCTGACTTCAGTTATCTTTGAGAGAAAAGGAAGAGTTTAGAGGGAGGGCGGAAATAGTTAGATTGGCTGGTCGGCGGGTGTAACAACACAATATTACTTGATTACCTGAAAATCAAAGAACTGATGATGCTCACATGCATTGGCGAATTAGCTCTCGATATGAGCTTCAATATTCAATTTTCCACATATAAATTTTATTATTAATTTTTCCATATACCTTACATTCTCTTAGTTACTTCCCAAACTGTCGTTATTTAGTATTAGAAGATATATTACCCACCAGGCCGAATAATAGCATTGTAATATCTACACTGAAAATGTCAGGGACCTAGGCCGGGTTTCGAACCCGCGATCTTGAGGTCAGAGTAAGCAGACATGCTACCACTAAGCTACCGGCGCCGTCTTATGAAGAAAGAAATATACGGTGTTTTGTTTTCTTCGTAATACTTCATTATTAAGTTCACTAATTATTCCGGTACTAGTTCTATTTGCCACCTGACATCGATAGGCAATAGTTCGCAAACCATGTTCGATTTATCGATATTATAAAATAACACATGTTTACAATTGATAATTTTTATCTACACAACACAAAATATTATATTTACTTGCATTAAACTCAAATGTTACAATTATTTCCGTGTCTTATTCTTAACAAAATGATTCGTCGAAAAAGCATAATTAGGCCTTAAAGAATAACATTATTTATGACTTTTTTATCAGAAAATATTAGATATTGACCTTCCTGTCGGTCCTTTCAGTAAAGCAGTATAGGTACTAATTTCAGATTAAAAAAAAAAATTAATATGACATTATATGGTGGCATTGGTTAACTTTTCTCAACCTCGTACTCACCCCGCGCCTTCCAATCGCCCGGTGTATGAAACCTCAGTCTGGAGAGATAAACGCCCCTTGCCTAGATCATATACTACGGATTGTCCTGCTCTTATCCGTTTCACATGGACCACTTCACGAAAAAGCAGGCGTGAAGGCCATGGCGACTTCTTAAATATACCCTGTTAAAAATTAATTACAATTTCCTGTCTGTTTACTGTAATTATTTTCCCTGCCTCACCTTCAAGAAATGTGAATTGCTTACATAAATATGACCCTGTAAATATAACTTCCATTTTTCAACAACTTATGCTCTCCGTTAAATTTCTCCGGTAAATTAGGTTTGTTTATGTAATTATTTTTCAATTTAACTTTTTTTTCAGTTAATCAGATTTTATTCCATTCCTGCATAGTGGAATTTTCGTGTTATGAATAATGATTATTTGTTTTTCTATCTTTATGTTGTGTTTTCTAAATTATTTCCACTGTTTCATAAATGAAGAGAAAGAGAAAGAAAGTAATTTATTTGGGCCGGCATTCAAGTGCCTTTCACAAAAATGACAAAATACAGAAAAAAAAAAAAAAAAAAAAAAAAAAAAAAAAAACATTAATAGTGATAAATAAAACTAAAATCTAAGTTAAAATGTCCTGTGGGAGTCTGGGTCGCAGTCGGCGATGTGCAGTGGGCTGTCCAATATTGAAGTGGACAGCTCCAGGGCTGAGGGGCAGGTTCTGGAGGAACGTCTCAGTCAGAGATCGCAGGACAGTGTCCATGGGAGCTATGTCCAGTTCTTTGTGAATTATACTGCCTCTCACGAACCACGGTACGTTGAGACCTATGCGGAGGGTTTTGTTTTGGAATGATTGTAATTTTCGTTTTACTGTTTTGCTTGCACTGTACCATATTGGGCAAGCATATGTTAGTAGTGGCCGTAATAGTGATGTGTACAAGATTTTGATGCAATTTGGGCGGAGTGGAGTGTTGCGGTTAATGAGTGGATACAGTTGTGAGAGTCTTTGATATGCTTGTGTTAGTTTTGTTGAGATGTGGGTGTGCCATGTAAGTCTTGTGTCCATGTGTAAACCGAGATATTTTAATGTTTGTTGTGAAGTATTCCAGGGAATATCAGTATTGTCAATTTGGATGTTGTTGGTTTGGCGTATTCGGCGGAGAGAAAAAATTTTGGCTGATGATTTCAAAGGATTTAATTTTAACTTCCAGTTAGAAAACCAAGTTGAGATGATGGAGACAGCTGATTGGAGAGTGTGTGTGGCAATGTGAATATCGGAGTGTTGTGCTAGTATTAAAGTGTCGTCCGCATAGGTAGCAAGCACCGTGGTCTGCGGGACTGGCATGTCATGGCAGTATAAGTTGAAAAGAACTGGGCTGAGAATAGCTCCCTGAGGGACACCTGCACCTATCGTCCTCCGTCTGCTGACCGCGGCGTTGATCCTGACCTGGAAAGAGCGATCCCTCAAGAAAGATGAGATCATATTCTGAAGGTACTGCGGTGGTCCTGTCAAGTGAAGTTTGTACAGCAACCCCTCATGCCAGATGGAGTCGAACGCGGCTGCCACGTCTAGCGATGCTGCAGCTGTATACTCCTTCTTTTCGAATCCTTTGATAATAGCTTCAGTGACCCGCTGAAGCTGGTGGAGTGTCGAGTGATTCGAACGGAATCCAAACTGGTGCTCCGGGATAGTTTGCGTTGAGTCCAGGTGAATCAAAAGCCGTCGAAGGATAATTTTCTCAAACACTTTTGATATGGTCGGCAACAGGCTGATTGGGCGATAGCTGGCCGGATCATGCTTTGGTTTCCCAGGCTTGTGGAAAAGGAGGACTATTGCATTCTTCCAGGCCGAAGGAAAGTAGCCGAACCGAAGGCATGCGTTGAAGATGCTGGTGAGGTAGGCGTCGCCTTTAGGAGGAAGCTTCTTCAGCACCAGATTTGGGATGAGATCATCCCCTGGAGTTTTCCTTGTTGGGAGCTTTCTGATGACTCCTCTGACTTCCTGTGGTGTTGTGTATTCTATCGGGAGTTCTGCAGTGGAGTGGTGTTGTGTCATGAAGTTAGTCACTAGGTCTGTTGTTTGTGAGTTGGCGGAATTATGAAGTGTAAATTTTTGTTCTAAATGGGCAGAAAATATGTTGCATTTGTCGTTATCAGTGATGGCTGGTGGTGTATGTCCGTCTGTAATCGTAGGTATTGGAGTATGCCGTCGCAAAATACGTTTTGTCTCAGTCCACAAGCTAGTATCTCCCGGGGAAATGTCACTTAGATGTCGTTGGTAGTTAGATATACGGAGGTTGTCTAATTCCCACTTGACTGCGCGAGCCATGCGATTGAAGACAACCTTGTCCTGGGGTAGCCTAGAACGTTGCCATAATTTTCGCAATCTATTTTTCTCTTTTATTAGCGAGAGAATGTGTCGGGGGACTGTTCTCTGGCCAGGCCGGAGATCCGAGTACTTCTTGTACGTCGAGAGGTCGATTGAGCTCCTTATACTGTCATTAAAATGTCCAATGTGCACGTCGATGTCGTCTGTAGAGTTATAATTGAGAGGTATAGTAAGTGTATCTGTTAGTCGGTCACGAAATACGTCCCAGTCAATTTTCCCATTTATTAATTTTGGTAGAGGGGGGTTCTTTTGAAATTCTTCAATGAACGTTACTATAACCGGTAAATGGTCTGAGTCTAACTCAACTAGGGGTTTTTGGAAAAAAGGGAATCTGATGTTCTGTATGAGACAGATGTCCAGGATGTCGGGGAGAAAATTGTGCTGTGTGGGGAAGAAGGTCGGTTCGTCGGGAGGGATAACTAGCATGTCAAGTCTGTTGGAGTAATGAAGAAGTCTGCTTCCGTTATTGTTTGTCATTCTGCAGCCCCATAGTCTGTGTTTACTGTTTAAGTCCCCAATCAGGATAGTCGGTATCCCTGAGAAGACTGATAGCAAGTCGACCTCTAAAAGATTAGTACTGGGTCGTTGATAGGCGGCTATGATATGAATGGGGTTTCCAGAGTGACTGAACAGTTTGAGCCCTATGGCTTGGAGGTTGATGAGATTATGGAACTCTATGGAGCAATGCTTGATGGTCCGTTTGATGAAGATTGCAACCCCTCCCGTCCGAGTCCGTTGGTCATGTCTGTAAACCTGGTAACCACCAACCCTGAGTCTGTCTTCAGCCACCAGGTGGGTTTCAGTAATACACGCGATGTCGATGTCATGTCTGTGAATGAATTCATAAATGATAACTACTACATAAAAGTGATCATCACCACTTGACCAAGTAGCTTGAAAATGTCCCACTTCTTCTTCATGGGTGCAATACTGGATTCTTCTTTCCCACTCCTCGCTCTGAGGCTCCAATTGGTCCGCTGACGAAATTTGTTTGGCTGCTCTTTTTTGTTCTAGAAGGTTTCTTATATTCACCCTTCCTCGAATGTTTTCTTCTATAGAACATCCCTTGGAAGTTTTAAGCAGGATTAATGTCTTGATATGATTTACCTAGGCCACAGTTTATTATGAAAATTCAAAATCTTTTGGTCTTCACAGTAAAGTGTAGTTAATTTGGTCACCTACCATGTCACTTCAATACACAGCCGTCTCTATTAATTGCAACTCCAACCCATTAACCATCTGTTCAGCTTACAGCCCACCCAACAAGGCACTGACACAACACGACATGACCACATTCCTCCATGGCCTGGGTCCACGATTCATAGCTGGTGGCGATCTGAACGCCAAACATGTGCATTTTGGGTGTCGCACGACCAACACTAGAGGACGGCGACTACTTGGACTACTAAATTCTTCCAGTTACGACATCATAGCCCCAAGACAACCCACTTATTGGCCCACATCCATCGCTAAATCCCCTGACTTACTCGACTATTTTATTACATCCCATATAAACGCATCTCATACTTACGTGACTGCCTTAGACGACTTATCATCAGACCACTCCCCAGTTTTACTTGAACTAGCCTCCAAATCCCTGGCCCGGCCTCAGAGGCCATCATTAATAACAGGACCAATAAACTGGGACTGTTTCAGAGAAGAACTGGACGACAAAATAAACTTAAACAATACCATACGGACACAAGACGAACTTGACGACGCAGCAGGTAACTTCACATTGTGGATTCAAGAAGCTGTGACAAAATCGTGCCGACCACCCAGACCAAGACGCTCACACAACAACATATCCCTCCCACCACACATCCTGCAGATGATAAGAGAGAAAAGAGCGGCCAGGTCTCGATGGCAAAGATCGAGGTACCCTTCCGACAGACAGACATACAATCAACTCCGGCGAACCCTCTCTACAGAACTTTCCAAACTGAAACAAGACAGACATGAGACATATATCTCGACTCTGGCGGCTCGAGATAACTCACTTTGGACAGCGACGAAACGGCTTCTTGGCAATGCACGGGTATCACACCCCCTTCGGCGGAATGATGGGGCCTGGACTAGGTCAGACCAGGAGAAGGCAGACCTCTACGCTGATTATCTTTCCAAAGTATTCACTCCCCACGAGGACATAGGAGACGACCAACATACAGACCAAGTACTGACAGCACTTACTACCCCCCTCCAACTAACTCTCCCCCCAAAGGCATTCAGTCCTAATGAAGTTGAACTGACAATTAAAAAACTCCCCTTACGGAAATCTCCAGGTCATGATCTGATAACCGCTGAGATACTACGACAGCTACCGAGAAAAGGACTAATTTACTTGACGAATTTATACAACACAGTACTACGACTATGTTACTATCCCCTTGTCTGGAAGATATCAGTAGTCAGGATGATTCTTAAGCCAGGGAAAACCCCAGACCAGGCCTCGTCATACCGTCCTATAAGCCTGCTTCCTGAGATATCCAAACCACTAGAGAGACTTCTACTGGACAGACTAACCTACATCACTGCACAAGACAACCTTCTCCCAGACCATCAATTTGGCTTTCGACAAAGACATTCGACAATACACCAGTGCCATCGTTTGGTCGATTACATAGCCACCAGCTTTGAAAGAAAAGAGTTTTGCACAGGCGTATTTCTGGACATTGAAAAAGCGTTTGATCGTGTCTGGCACCCAGGCCTGCTCTACACACTTAAATCTCACCTTCCTCACACATATTATTTAATACTTAAGTCATTCCTAGAAAACAGAAACTTTAGGGTATCTGAGGGATCTTCCTCATCACATTTTTTGGAGGTCAAAGCTGGAGTCCCCCAAGGAAGTTCCCTCAGTCCCCTACTCTTCTCAATCTACACAGCACACATTCCACAACACGACAACACACTACTCGCTACATACGCAGACGACACAGCCATTCTCTCAACACACTCAGACCCAACACAAGCAAGCTCACACTTACAGGAACATTTACACCAGCTAACAGATTGGGCCAACAAATGGAGACTAAAAATTAATAGAGACAAATCTCTGCAAACCACATTTACTCTCAGACACAACACTTGTCCACCAGTATACATTAACAACCAGCCCATTCCTGCATCAGACACTGTCCGATATCTAGGACTTCATTTAGACAGACGTTTAACTTGGACAACTCATATCAGACTGAAACGCACAGACCTCAAAAGACGATTTGGACGACTGAAATCAATCATCGGACGACGATCGACATTATCGCTTGAAAACAAACTTCACATTTACAACACTATACTAAAACCCATCTGGACTTACGGAATCGAGATATGGGGATCAGCCAAAAAATCAAACATACAACGCCTTCAGTCATTACAATCCATCATACTACGCCACATTGCCAATGCCCCATTTTACGTTTCCAACCTCACATTACATAATGACCTCAACATCCCATTTATACCTTCTGTTATCAAGATACGATATCAAAATTTTCACGACAAACTCCATCATCACGCCAATCCACTTATTCTCCAATTATCCACGAACACTCTCCCCACAAACCCACCAAGACGTCTAAAGCGGGCATGGCAGAGGGACCTGCTCCAGGACTAGCCTGGACTCCTCTTCGGTCACGTACCTCAGCAGTACAGCGACACACTTGCCACAGCACATCATCACGATCACTAGTGACAAATGTTGTCGTTGTGAATATGTAAATAAATAAAATTTGGTCAACATTTTCCAGAAATGGTCTGATTCATTTGATTCTGAGGACTTAAAACATGAAAAAGAACCGCTATAATAACACAATTTTTTTTTTCATGATTCCTTGTGGGATAGTAAAGCCGTTCATTATTTATGTTTAGAAATGAGATACAAATGAGTGAAAGTGAGTATTGAGTTGTGTATTGACAAAATGGAGGTAGGAGGTTGAGATGATACAAAGGAATGTTCCACTGGGTAGGTAAGAAGCTCCATCGCTACATCCCATCACAAAACAACTATTGATCATTGTGGCCCACCCATCCGACAATGGTCCTCACCACCAACAATGGCTGCTCTTCCGACCACTCACCTTTTATATTGTACTTACCTATGTACCGTACAACACCATGTTCCCTCATCTCAAATTGGTATCAGACTTTATCATCATACATAACACACGATAAGTCAAATGCAAAAGCTAACGGGGAAATTACTTTAGGCTATTCAAAATTGTGGAATTTTTAATGAAATATCACTAGCAGGTATACCCAGCGTTATCTAGGAGTAACTTTGCATCTTATAAGTTGGGTGAAATTGGGTTATAATCAGACTAAAATCTAAACTAATCAGACTAAAAAATTCAGTCAAGCAAAACTGTTCCTTTCTAATTTAAAAAAAAAAAAAAAAATCATCCTGTTTCTAGCTCATTATCTCTGCTGCCTTTCAATTGGCTAACTATGTAGCATAATAATATTTTTTTTTCCGCTTGTTACATAGTAGCCATTTGTTAGTAAACATCTGCTGCAGGCCTACAGTCTGTGCAATATTTACGAATAGAAATAAGTATTAAAATAGATACAAATAAAATCAGGTCTTTGTGACGCTCTGTTTTGTTCGTTATTTACAGAATCAAAAACATTTGATTACACTAAATTGTTTTACCTATAAAATTTCTCAAACCGATTACAAGTTTATAAATATCTCAAATCACATAAAAGTAAGTATCAAGATGAAAAATGAAGGAGGGGGAGGAATGTTTACGGAACAGTATCCTAATTTTGTTTTTGGTTTTATTGTCCATGGGCGTATACTTAACAAGATATATATGTTAAATGGAATTTCTTGTTCCTTAGTTATTGTGACTCCCCGGGCCTTAACTAAGAGGTCATATCGCCTGCTACCAGAGCGCTCTTTCGTCTTCGGCGGACATAAATTTGCTACAACCTAAAACCCAAGTTTATTCACGGCCCTCTTACTTATGGGTTTCCTACTACATTGCCGTGAGAATGTTCCACCGTTGTTGCACTGATAGTCTCTGCCTCGATTTGAAGGAGTTAATTGTGTATTGCGGGTCTGCCTATTTCATTGTTTGAAGTAGTATTAACTTTTTTTCCCCTCCCAATACTCTTATTGTTATAAAGAATAAAGTTATAACGCAAAATTGAACAAAAAAAAAAAATCAACGTTGAAAACTTATATCTAAAATTTGACTGATGTAAATAAATCTATTTCAACTATGGAATCCTCCGGCTGTACCGTTAGCTACATCATGAAATATTTTAACAAAAACCTTTTTTCATATTTACATAAAACAATATCATTTGACTAATAAGTAAAAAATAAAACTAAGATAACATAAAACATATATGTGGAAACAAATAATAATAACAGATAATAACAAACATATACGTGGAAACAGAATTGGTTCAGGGTGTTAACAAAGGGGAATAGTTAAAATAAAAGATTCCTCAACTTAGAATTTGATGCTCTTAAAACAAAAAGGGTACATTCATAGATTAGTCCAATATATAGAAATATAGGATCAATGGATGAAAACTGTTTTTCTGCATTGAATGTTATATAATTACATAATTTGTAATATTTATAGTAAATTGTTCTCTGCTGCAATAATTATCTTAGTATTATGTACCTACATGAATGTTATCTGGGAATCTTTTACGCTCCATCTCTCAGTATCCAATGAAGCCTGAAATGAGATAATGTGTTTAAAGTGGTATCATACGAGTATAAAGCGAAAAGAGAGCATGAATCATTATATGTTTATTAATTGAAAGCACGTTAGAGTATTACATGTAATATTTTGAAGTCAGTTTTATTTAATAGTTGTTTGCAGACTGGGCATTACGTCCGCAAAAAATATTATAGGTTTTTTCAAACTTCCATGTATTTTATATGACGTTTAATTTTAATGATGGTCCTCCGAAAAAATTGTTTTTTTTATATTTTTTTCACAAAACTAACATTTTTAAACATCTCCTCACTACAATCATCTCAACTGAATGGGCTTTAAGCTACTTTTAACGCCGTTAGCCTAGCATTAACCCTTTTCTATAGGGCCTTTTTGAAAATGGAAATTATCTACTCACTTTTCTAGTGGAAACTGGGTATAATATGGATGAAATTAGATGTCAGTGAGTTTCTAGACATTATGGGCTACTACCGCTATGAAGTTGATGATCATTGAAATATCATTATGGTAATTATGACCCCATCGATATATGTACTACCTTAGTATAAAAGATGAATTTTATACTTATATCTACTGACTTGGAATAGAATGTGGCGGTGAAATATGATACAGAACGCGCGCGCTTTTATTTTATTTTTTGTAAATTTTAATCCATTTTTTGGAGGCATCTGATTCCGTTCTGCATGACCGAAAAGCAGTACATAATCCTGAAATTTAATGCATACATAAATCCTGGGATAATATGGGAAATGTAGTGGTTTGACTAATAAGGATTGCTTCTTTTCGTCTCTAGAGAACTAATGCTTGTCCTGAATGCCCAGAAAAAAATTATTGTAAGTATAATATATTCGGCAGCTTTTATAAATTTAGAAGCACAAAAGCTTTACCCGATATTTCCTGATAAACATGTAGGGGTGCAGCAGAGAGCTTTTAATTTTCATGTTGAGTGCAAAAAAATGTATCTTTTCCTTTCAATTTTTGCTCTCGGATGAATGTCCATGCTTTTTCTATATAGAAAGTTACATAATGGAACAAATACATAATCGTCTTATGAATAGCTTGTGTGTGAAGGTATTCAGAGCAGGATCAGTACGGCCCCTACTTCAGTATATAAGTTTGTAATCAGTATTAAAACACACCTGTCCTGTATTACACTGAAACCTTTTTTATGTTAGTTTGATATTAATTTCATTTCACAACTCGCTAATTCTACTTAAGAGGAAATTCAAACTTGGGTTTTAATTTTAAATATTAACTGTGGAAGTAGTGGTATTTCGTCTTGGTTATCCTTCTTGCTTCAACCATTGCATAGGCAGATGACAAAAAACTGCAACCAAAAGCCCAGGAGAGTAGTCAGTCACGTCCGAAAACTCATTCAGAAAGAAATAAAAAGTCTAATTTTATTTAGTTTGACTTTGCAGGCCTTTCATGCCTTTAAAAGTTTATAATTTCCTTACCTCGACATTAAAATGCTAATGAAACTAGAACAATATTTTCTCATCTTAGAGCTAGTCAGCTGCTCTGTCCTTGTTGATGTCCTCTCCATTTGGACTTAGGAGGAAGGAGTCATCTAGGGGTGCAAGAACACGAGAAACAAGATTAGGCTTTATTCTAGAAAACCATTTTTTGATTGGGAATTTTTGGTTGTTTTCAACACATGCATTTCATTGAAAAATCTGAAGGTAATTAAAAGCATAGATTTGAAATTTAATGTATTTTACAATAATTGTCCAAATATTTACGACATGAAGGAACTGGAGCTGCAAAAGAAACTAGATGTTGAGGGTTTCGCCTCTCAGCATTCCGTAACAAAATGGTAACCATAGGTGTATCAGTCTTGTAAAGGCGTCACTTGTCCATAGTTCTTGCACGGCCTACCCAGAGGCGGCATAATACTAAAATAAGTGTGATTATTCTTTTGGGCTTTTCCGGTGTGTAATTAGCGAGTTGTGGAATGGAAGGATTGGGAGTGAGGATACTGATAGATGGAGCTTTGGGTTGATATTTAGGAGGAGGGGTGTGATGTGAGGAGAGACGGGTGAATGGCTTGGGGATACTGGTCGGCAGCGAGCTCCGTGCCTGACCGGGGGCGGTCCCCCCGGCGGCGGGCCCCTGGCCATGAGTCTGCTGGCTCCGGGGATGAGGACTTCCCACCTCCACTCTCTCGGCGGCCCTCCCTCGCTGACATCGAGTTCTCCGGTCCTGGAGCGGCCCTTGCTCACGTCCTGGCCACCTCCGGACCCCGGCCCTCCCTCAGCCTTCCGCCCCCACCTGGACCCTCCCTTCCCCCGCCCGCTCCCCCTCGCCACGAGTGTCTCATGCATCACTCCGCAGCCCTGGTCCATCACTACCAGTGCAGGGTTCACGACCTCTCACCCTCCGACGACGAGGAGGAACCTACCTACGCTACAGGTCAGTTTACTACTCCTTCTTGCGTAGAGTAGATTAGAAAAAATATATATATTGTTTTATTTTAGAAAATATACTCTAATAAATGAAGGAGTTGCCTCTTGCCTATGCTAAATTAGGTAGGTACATTTAATAATTTTTCCCATAAATATTTATGAGACTCCTAGGATCGTTACAATATATAAGAAACAGCTGATCACATTCACGATCCAGCGGCCTTTCCAGGAACTACATCTCTACTGTAGTTTTATTTGTTGATAAGTTTTATGTTTCAGTTTTAAATATAATATAAATATTCTTTATTCGTTAAGAGGACATGTGTTTACTAAAGATAAAAATATATATGTAATATATAGCTAACATTTGGATAATGAAGTAATAGGAGCAAGATTAAGCGAACAAAAGAAAAGTTTGAAAATGTACTGTTCGACGATGATACAGTGGATAGTGGTCATGTATTTGTTATATTTCAGGTTAAGGATACAGTCAGCATATATATCTAAATGTGGAGCTAACTTCTAGAACCTTTGTTGGGAATTATATTACTGAAATGAATAGCTGTCTGGTCTTAATAAGCGGAAAATGAAATTTCATCATGGGATAGTGCGAAAGCATGCTACATTTTCTTGATGAAGGGTTGGAAGACACTTTCACAGATCTATGAATATATTTCCCTCTAGGGTCGGAGGGGAAAGACCTTTTCCTCTATCTTCCCACTTTGTCTTTTTCAGTGACAGGTCACTGTCAAAGTCTTAATTCAAAAATATTCCTTTGTTTTCCAAAAAGATTTCTTACAGCAGTACCGATCGCCGTATCACGCTGCTTCTTGGTTTTGAAGAGTCAAATATACAAGCAGGCCGAAATATCAGAGACGAGCAGTCAGTCAACCTACAACCCTTGCGGAAGATGCCACAATCTATACAAAAATGTCTATGGGGACCCTAGGATATAATATATATATTTATACCTCAGATAAGAACGCAAAATCCTGTTTAAAATTGGTTTCTATAGTTTATACTTCTGTGCATAGAATAACTGCAACTATTTCCTAAAACTATAAAAAAGGTCAATAGTATAAAAACATTTCGGTTTCATATTCCAAGAATAAAAAAATGGGTTTCTTCCATTCATTGCCCTTCTTTGAGAAATCCTAGAGTTTATTTCCCACAGTGAAAGAGATCATCTGCCCTTAAGTGCCGTAATTTACTTGACTTCTTTTATTCTTGGCGGGGGGCGAATTCATGAGGAGAATAGTGCCTGGCGTTATGACCCCATAACTGAAGCCTCCTTCTTAGTTCGTCTAACCTAGGAAATGAAGGAAGAACGGATAAGTAAAATAAAAGGATGAAGGTGGACGATATGGCTGTATTCTTTGTTTCATTTTTATATTTATATTTTGACTTGTTTCGGCAGTTGAGTCTAAAGACGCTTTATGCCTAAATAGAAACGAAGAACTTGTTTAACAAAAGGTTCAAAAGTGATGTTTAAGTTACTAGGTTGTCAGATTTATGCAATCCTCGGTTACCTGAGATTACCTAAGACTGTGATACCTTGTCCCCTATGGGAAGCCCTATCAGACAATAATGTAATAAAATAATATTAGTAAGATACTTTAATAAAAAAAGAGAAGAAATAATGCGATTTATTGTAGAATTCATAGTAGGTATTTATAAGAGATAGGAACTATACGGCTTAATATCGAAATACAAGAATAATAATAAAAATACCCAGTATATTATATTAACTTAGTGGCATTAACAGTTTTTTTATTATAAAGAGTATGCATTTCTATTTGTACTTGTAGTCATTTACTGGTATTATATCATGTACCCCTTACCTCTTATATATACTACGTAGGTATTCTGCTTATAAACCCCCTTTTTTTCCCCTGTAAATGTTATGTTATAGTAGGACTCCCTCCTAAAATATTTGGGCTGGCGCTAATGGCCTCTCAAGTCGATACTCCTAATGGAATATATATATATATATAAGTTGAACAATATCTTCGTTTTTATTTATTTTATTAGCATTTAGCTATATTGAAATGTAATCCTACAAAAATTATGGATTCACATTCGCCATTCTGACAAAATTGTAGTATTCAATGTTTGAACGATCATGAATGGCGGTTGTTCTCCATCTTTTTCTTCGAAATTTTTTGGAAAAATAAATATAATTTTGGGTGGACTAGCTGGATTCATACAACCATACCATATCCTATGGCTGAAAATGGTTGGATTATTTTAACCTCTCGCCTCTGCTACTAACTGGTCTGGTAAGTAAATGAGCTTGGTGGTTGGGAGAATTGCTTTGTAAACAGGTTGTTTAAAGCTTGGGTCCTATGTTAATTAGTGTAGATCACCTCTGGTGTTACTTGTTCTGTTTTAGACGTTGTTAGGGCACAGGATCGAAATTCTTGTCATTGGATGTCTCTGTCGGCGGCCCACAAACCAGTTACCGACAAGAACGAATTGAAGTTTATTTTAGATCTGCTGAACGACTGAATATCTTGCTTTTTTTGTAATCTGTGTATATAACTTTTTTGTCTGTTATCTCACAACTTAAAAGGACCCCTATATATTCACGAAACTGGCAAGGTATTTCAGGGACTTGGATGGGATGCAGGGGGGAGGCTAAACATATAATAAGTGATAGGTTAATGGTTGTCCGCATTTTCATGAAATTTGTATATAGTTGACAACAGCCGTTAAGATGTAAATAGTTGCTTTCAGTGTTTATTTGAACCAGTTTTCTGTTTTTGGTTGTGAATTGACTTTCTATAATGTAAGTAATGTTATTTATTTTGGATTAAATAGATTTTTATTATTTATACTAATTGTAAGGCAGTTGTGTGTTTTTTTCTCACAATTAACTTTCTACAAGTTTTCTTTTGAACGTGCCGGGTCATTTAGCTGTTGGAATATTAAGCTATTGGAGCTATTTACTATTGGAAAATAGTGAATCAAACTCACCGATGTGTGAATTATTTATTTATGAATTATTTATGAGAGAAGTATTTTTTAGTATATTATATATATATAGACCTCGTAGTTAAAGCCCGGGCATGTATAATAACTAAATATATAAAAGTAGGATTTCTTTCGGTACTGCATATTTTATATATATATCTGCTTTATTTTTTTTTCGAAAACTTAATTGACCAATTCGTTGTGATCTACATTGCTGGAGGATTCACCGAAGACTTTTTTTTAAATGTTTAAATATCTGGTGGCTAGTTAATTTAACGATATTATATACGTTATTGTATACTACATATGTGTTGACATATGCACATTTAAGTGTGTGTGGTATGTATAGAAATTAGGTGATGCTTGTCTTTCAGATTGAACCGCTGGTCAATATACATAAGATAGAGGATCCATTGCGGTTATGGATTCATTAATTATTTTTGGGTTCGATATGTCTCACTTCCTGTCTACTCTCTTATCCACTCAGGTATCTATTTAACTGTCTCCCGGATTATAGTGATTAAAAAGTGTTGTTTTTACAGTTTCGATGCCATTAATTTGGTAGGTCATAACGCCTACTACCAGAACGCTCTTTTGTCACTCTAGTGGACATGAGCCCGACTCTACTATGGGGATCCTAAATTTTGCCTAACCTCAATTTTCATTCACCTAGGATCTTTAATGGGCACCTGACATCGTGCAGGCTCGGGACCGTCGCTTAACGAACGTCCCATCCGAAGGACTGGGTGTTTAAGTTTATTTTATCTACTAGATAAAATAAACTGAGGGCCTAGACCGGGTTTCGAACCCGAGATCTTGAGCGCAGTAAGTTCTATTATCAGATTTATATTTGTTCTGTAATTATTAATGAATGAAGTTGTTGGGGGCCTAATGATGAGGGAAACCTCGAAAATCGGGGAGTTGTAGGTAGAAAAAAAAGAAAAAAACTTGTGAGAAAATTGACTACATTTATTTTATTTTGAATGTTAACTATGAATTAGGGAGGGGTTGACCACCGATTTAATAAGAAGAAGGAGAGATGAGGCTTGTGGTCGAAGAAAACAAACTTGTTGAATTTCTTCCAAGCTTTCGGCACTGAGTATAGCTTTCTTCAGGGTCTGTATTGACATATATATAAACTAACTGTATATATATAAACCAATAGAGGGCGCCGGTAGCTCAGTGGTATGCGTGCTTGACTTCTGAGCTCAAGGTCGTGGGTTCGTAACCCGACCGAGGCCCTTAGTTTATTTTATCTGGGAGGTAAAATAAACGTAAGCACGCCGTCCTTCGGATGGGACGTTAAGCGATGGTCCCGAGCCTGTACGATGTCAGGTACTCGTTAAAGACCCCTAACCTAGATGAATAAAAATTTAGGGTAGGCAAAATTTAGGACTCCCACAGTAGAGTCGGGCTCATGTCCACTAGAGTGATGAAAGAGCGCTCTGGTAGTAGGCGATATGACCTCGTTGTTAAAGCCCGGGCATGAGTCATAAAACCTAACCTAACCTATAAACCAATAATTATAATTAACATTTAAAATAAAATATTATATTTAAACAAACACCATTCTAAACTAAATAGAGACGTTTGTCATGTGTGAACATTTAAAAACAACGAAAACAAATAATATGGTAAACAAAAACAACATCCTGAGCGAGCAGAAGTTTTAAAATAAATAAAATATAATATTTAAACAAAATACATCTAAATGTGATGTGTCATAAATTAAAGTAATCTCAAAAACAACCTTCATCACCCACGAATAGATTTTTCACTATTTAAAATAAAACAAAAATATAACATTAATATGGATAAGGTTTATAATAATTATTATATACGATGAATAAATAGCATCCTGGCAGAATGACTTGAGTGTATATAATTATAATCCATATTATAAATGACCAAAACATGTTTCTTTTTGAAAGACCCTTATAATGAGGCACAACTTTCCATTTGGGAAATACTGAGGGTGGAACGGATCTGGTATAGTGCTGTCAATATCGTGTTGCCTTAAGAAGAAGTAGGTGACTGGCTTCCCAACGAGCCCTCTTTCAAAATCTTACCATCAATAGAACTTTAGATATTGAGGCTTTTCCGAACTTTTTGAACAACCGGTGTTTAGGAACTTCACCTAGGAGAAAACTTTCGGAAAAACTGAAACCATTTAAGGCTGTTTGCTGACACAAGGTGGCCTGAGAGGGGAAAGAAGAGTGGAAATGTTTTGTTGACTCTCATTCAAACTTTGTCCTGGTGTAAAATAGGGCAGACTTTTATCCAAAGACCATTAGTGAAGGGTTTGGAGGGCTGTCGGCTATATCTGGTCTTTGGCTACCCATCAGGGTTGTGTGTGTGCGACTTCCTTGTGTTCCTTGAAATTCGTTTCTAGAAAAAATTGATTTTATAAATTTATATATAATAATATTTATAATATTTTTTTCTGCATAAATGGGTAGGATATCAAATTTAAGGGTTCTGATTGTAAATAACGACATTTTTTATCAAGATTTAGAGCAGCATGCGAAAGAACCATCCATGTGTTTCCCTTTTCTATGAAGTTAGTTATTATTACTCATTCCCGAACCTTAAATTCAAGGTCACATTGCCTACTACCAGAGCGCTGTTATGTCACTCTGGTGGACAGAGGACCCACTCTACTATGGGAGTCCTAAATTCTGCCTACCTAAATTTTTATTCACCTGGGTAGGGGTCTTTAACGAGTAACGAGAGTTTGACATACAGATTCAGGATCATCGCTTAACGTAGATATATTTTTAGATATCGGAAAATTTGGTCTTAAACACAAGTTTTGCTTTACGTCCTATCCGTCCTTGTTCTTTCCTTATGTCCTAGTTTTTTTAATCAAATGGCACCGGTGAAACGATATGTTGGATACGCTGCGAGGTGTATAGTTGTGAACCATTCTAAACCCTGCACGCAACTCGTGCTAAATACCAATAAATATCCAATGTTTCTTTCTCTTTGTCGGTTGCAAGTCCGACCACAGTTGAGAAATGAATAAACTCTAGGGTCAGTTATACCCATTCGAGGACAGTCCCCCGCCGGCTCACTCCACATAGTCTAATCGATTAAGGGCCCTTAATAGAATTAATTAAGGGATCACATCAGTAATTAACTTTGGTAAACTTTTCATTAAAATTTGAGGTCCTAACTTTTTTTTTTTATTTATTTATTTACATATTCACAACGACAACATTTGTCACTAGTGATCGTGATGATGTGCTGTGGCAAGTGTGTCGCTGTACTGCTGAGGTACGTGACCGAAGAGGAGTCCAGGCTAGTCCTGGAGCAGGTCCCTCTGCCATGCCCGCTTTAGACGTCTTGGTGGGTTTGTGGGGAGAGTGTTCGTGGATAATTGGAGAATAAGTGGATTGGCGTGATGATGGAGTTTGTCGTGAAAATTTTGATATCGTGTCTTGATAACAGAAGGTATAAATGGGATGTTGAGGTCATTATGTAATGTGAGGTTGGAAACGTAAAATGGGGCATTGGCAATGTGGCGTAGTATGATGGATTGTAATGACTGAAGGCGTTGTATGTTTGATTTTTTGGCTGATCCCCATATCTCGATTCCGTAAGTCCAGATGGGTTTTAGTATAGTGTTGTAAATGTGAAGTTTGTTTTCAAGCGATAATGTCGATCGTCGTCCGATGATTGATTTCAGTTGTCCAAATCGTCTTTTGAGGTCTGTGCGTTTCAGTCTGATATGAGTTGTCCAAGTTAAACGTCTGTCTAAATGAAGTCCTAGATATCGGACAGTGTCTGATGCAGGAATGGGCTGGTTGTTAATGTATACTGGTGGACAAGTGTTGTGTCTGAGGGTAAATGTGGTTTGCAGAGATTTGTCTCTATTAATTTTTAGTCTCCATTTGTTGGCCCAATCTGTTAGCTGGTGTAAATGTTCCTGTAAGTGTGAGCTTGCTTGTGTTGGGTCTGAGTGTGTTGAGAGAATGGCTGTGTCGTCTGCGTATGTAGCGAGTAGTGTGTTGTCGTGTTGTGGAATGTGTGCTGTGTAGATTGAGAAGAGTAGGGGACTGAGGGAACTTCCTTGGGGGACTCCAGCTTTGACCTCCAAAAAATGTGATGAGGAAGATCCCTCAGATACCCTAAAGTTTCTGTTTTCTAGGAATGACTTAAGTATTAAATAATATGTGTGAGGAAGGTGAGATTTAAGTGTGTAGAGCAGGCCTGGGTGCCAGACACGATCAAACGCTTTTTCAATGTCCAGAAATACGCCTGTGCAAAACTCTTTTCTTTCAAAGCTGGTGGCTATGTAATCGACCAAACGATGGCACTGGTGTATTGTCGAATGTCTTTGTCGAAAGCCAAATTGATGGTCTGGGAGAAGGTTGTCTTGTGCAGTGATGTAGGTTAGTCTGTCCAGTAGAAGTCTCTCTAGTGGTTTGGATATCTCAGGAAGCAGGCTTATAGGACGGTATGACGAGGCCTGGTCTGGGGTTTTCCCTGGCTTAAGAATCATCCTGACTACTGATATCTTCCAGACAAGGGGATAGTAACATAGTCGTAGTACTGTGTTGTATAAATTCGTCAAGTAAATTAGTCCTTTTCTCGGTAGCTGTCGTAGTATCTCAGCGGTTATCAGATCATGACCTGGAGATTTCCGTAAGGGGAGTTTTTTAATTGTCAGTTCAACTTCATTAGGACTGAATGCCTTTGGGGGGAGAGTTAGTTGGAGGGGGGTAGTAAGTGCTGTCAGTACTTGGTCTGTATGTTGGTCGTCTCCTATGTCCTCGTGGGGAGTGAATACTTTGGAAAGATAATCAGCGTAGAGGTCTGCCTTCTCCTGGTCTGACCTAGTCCAGGCCCCATCATTCCGCCGAAGGGGGTGTGATACCCGTGCATTGCCAAGAAGCCGTTTCGTCGCTGTCCAAAGTGAGTTATCTCGAGCCGCCAGAGTCGAGATATATGTCTCATGTCTGTCTTGTTTCAGTTTGGAAAGTTCTGTAGAGAGGGTTCGCCGGAGTTGATTGTATGTCTGTCTGTCGGAAGGGTACCTCGATCTTTGCCATCGAGACCTGGCCGCTCTTTTCTCTCTTATCATCTGCAGGATGTGTGGTGGGAGGGATATGTTGTTGTGTGAGCGTCTTGGTCTGGGTGGTCGGCACGATTTTGTCACAGCTTCTTGAATCCACAATGTGAAGTTACCTGCTGCGTCGTCAAGTTCGTCTTGTGTCCGTATGGTATTGTTTAAGTTTATTTTGTCGTCCAGTTCTTCTCTGAAACAGTCCCAGTTTATTGGTCCTGTTATTAATGATGGCCTCTGAGGCCGGGCCAGGGGTTTGGAGGCTAGTTCAAGTAAAACTGGGGAGTGGTCTGATGATAAGTCGTCTAAGGCAGTCACGTAAGTATGAGATGCGTTTATATGGGATGTAATAAAATAGTCGAGTAAGTCAGGGGATTTAGCGATGGATGTGGGCCAATAAGTGGGTTGTCTTGGGGCTATGATGTCGTAACTGGAAGAATTTAGTAGTCCAAGTAGTCGCCGTCCTCTAGTGTTGGTCGTGCGACACCCAAAATGCACATGTTTGGCGTTCAGATCGCCACCAGCTATGAATCGTGGACCCAGGCCATGGAGGAATGTGGTCATGTCGTGTTGTGTCAGTGCCTTGTTGGGTGGGCTGTAAGCTGAACAGATGGTTAATGGGTTGGAGTTGCAATTAATAGAGACGGCTGTGTATTGAAGTGACATGGTAGGTGTTTGTGGTATGACGGTGTGCTGGATGCTGTTATGTATGAGGATGAGACTGCCGCCATGTGCTGTTCCGTCAGGATGGTCTGTTCTGTATGTTACGTAGTCCGTGATGTGAAAGTGTAGTTTGGAAGTTAAGTGTGTCTCAGTAATTAGTGCTATGTCAGTTCGTTTGTCATTTAGAAGTATTTCCAGTTCGTTTTTATGGGAGATCAGCCCATTGGCATTCCATAGTAGGAGTGTTAGCTTGTTGTTTGTGTGTGTTGTGTGAATCATTTTGATAGTTTTGGAATGAGCTCTGAAACAAGTGTTGTGAGGAGGGTGATGAGGGGTGTGATGACAGATTTGAAATCAGTGAGAAATGAGGTGAGCGTGTTGGCGATGTCGATACTACCTGAAGCAGGCATGGGAGGGGGGACCGTCTCCGAGGAGGCCGCATCTCTGTAGCTCCTCTCCGGCCGGACCCCAGCAGTAGGGGCGGCTGGCATCGTGGCTGGGTAGTCAGTCTGGCTGATTGGTGGCGGCCTTCGGACGGCTTCTTCCTGGCTGCTTCTCCTGTTTTTCAGCTGTTGGTAAACCACGCAGCCGCGGTAGCTGGCTGGGTGCGGGCCTCCACAGAGGGCGCAAGTCGCTGGTGTGTCTCTCGTTTTCTGGCAGTCCTTTGTAAAATGGTTCTGACCACATTTTACGCACTTGGGTGGATGGTTGCAGTAACCCCTTGTGTGAAGGAGCTCCTGGCAGCGGTGACATTGAGGAATGTCTCCTCGCTGTCGTGGCTCTTCTACCGTTATTTTCTGGCAAGCCAGAAATTGTAACTTGAAAATGTTCTTATTATTTTCCCTAGGATCTAAATCCACAAAAAATAGGGGAAGTGGATTTTTAGTTTTCCTATTAAGAGCATTAGTGACGCTCCTAACACAGTAGCCTTGTTTCATAAGGTCCTCTTTAATTTCGTCGACGTCGGTAGTTGGGTGTAGTTGTTTCAGAACGACCCGAAATGACTTTTCAGTTTGAAGCTGATAAGTATGAAAGTCGGCGTCTCGCATTTGTAGATATTTTATAGTTTTCCGGTAACCATCGGAACTATTGGTCGCTATGGATGTTTTCTCAGCCTTTGTTTCCAGTGTGAATGCGTCCTTCCCAATGAGTGCTACTAGGTCTTCTTTTAGTCTTCTGATGTCATTCAGGTTACGCGTATAAATTTTCGGGGGCTTTTTTAATATTTTTTCCACTGTGGGCTCCTCATCCATTTTTTGAGTATTATTTGTATCCTTATTGTCTATTACGAATTTGGTGAGAGGCTGAAATGGATTGGGAGTGATGAAATTTGGAATGACAATGCTCTCGTGACTTTTGAAAAATTTTTCAGGTATGGGTGGTGAATGGGATGAGGATGGTTTCGATTTTCCGTGGGCTCGAGTGGGTGCGGGGCTGGGTGATGGTTGAGGAGTGGTCATATTGGCTGGCTTACCTTCCGTCTTCAAGTTTCTTTGGGAACCCGCGGGGCAGCAACAATAGTCCGGGTAATATTTAATGAAAAAACAATAAAACTGATAACACTACTTATAAATAAACGTTAATAAACTGAAAAAGAATAATTAAAATGCAAAAGAAAAACATAAAAACTAAAATCTCAAAAGTTAACCTTAAATAGTAATGTTCACTCTATGATAGCAACAGTTGTCTCTTAATATTTTTAAATACATTTATAACAAAAAATCCTGCTTGAGGTATTATTGTTCTAATAATCGATGAATAAAATTTAATTAAATCATCGTACGTTAAGCTATAGTATTTTTTACATTCAATTTTTCCCAACCATTCTTTTCTCTTGCGTCATAATGGCAGGGTGCGAGTAACATCATGTGCTGTCACCTTGAACCACAAAAGAAGTTAAGGAGTTCCTGTGTCTCTGAGGTGCGAGCTAGAGGGTAGGACCTTGGTCGCCTGGTTTTACCATGGTCGCGGGTTCGAATCTTGTCCAGGTGAGATTTATTTCATAGATAGAACTCCCTCCCGGGACAATGGGTGTTCAATTAATTATTAATTTATTAACAAATATCACCATGCCAAATAAAATCCCTATCACGGATAATCAAAAGGAGATTGCGTCATAATGATGGGAGTTCGGTTATGGCTGGTATGAGCATCGACGTTCGATGTTTTACGATTGATGTTTTCACCATTCTGGTTGGACAGGTTGGCACTTATCCTGTGTCAGGCAGCCATTGGATTTGAACGGGAGAGTAAAGTCAGGAGCCGCTGTAACGACAGTGGTCAGGGTCATCTACAGGTTAGCACCTATCCTGAGACAGGCTGTCTGTAGATGTGGACTGGAGCCGCTGTAACGACAGTGGACAGGGTCACATACAGGTTGGGACCTATCCTAAGGCAGGCAGCCTGTGGATCTGAACGAGGGAGTGTAGTCAGGAGCCGCTGTAACGACAGTGAACAGGGTCACCTACAGGTTGGGACCTATCCTGAGACAGGCTGTCTGTAGATGTGGACTGGAGACTGTACTCTAGAGCAGATAATGTTTGTTGAGAGCACAGGTGTGTACTCTGCCTTAGTTAATTCGACACATTTGTTCTCTCTAATCCACCCCCAGCTCCTCTCTCTCTCTCTGTTTGTTTAGGGGCTCACACTCAAACTACCTCTCTGGTTCATCTTACACCATAAATCGTTGTTTCTAGCTCACCCCTGTGTTTTAACGCCGTTTCTAACCTTCATATTTCAGGGCTATAATGTAAAAACTTAAGAATTTTTTTTTTTTAATCAGGACAGTTACAGGGAAAAGTTACGTTATCCTTCAAAAAATTGATGATAAGTTTTCAGTGGAAATGGAATTTCCTGTTTTACAACAACCCTAATTCCAAGTGTATTGAGAAAAAAATCATGTATGTAAGGAAAAAAAAACTGAAAATTACAGATACGTTTTACTCCGGGAAGTTGGAGAATACTGGAAGTTTTTTTGTTATATAAAAATATAAGTAGAACATCACAATGAGAGTATTGTCTGAATACATTTTGGCGGTCTATATCAATACAGTGGAAATATGAATATATGCAAAGAATTTGTTTGAAATTTATGTTGTCCAATTCCATGAAATATAGAGCTAGTTACTTATAATTACTCATGTCCGGGATTTAACTACGAGGTCATATCGCCTACTAACAGAGCGCTCTTTCGTCACTCTGGTGGACAAGAGCCTGCTCAGCTGTGGGAGTCCTAAATTTTTCCTACTCTAAATCATCTAGGGTAGGGGTCTTTAACGAGTACCTGAGATCGTACAGGCTCGGGACCATCGCTTAACATTCCATCCGAAGGATGGCGTGCTTAAGTTTATTTTACCTCCCAAATAAAACAAACTAAGGGACTCGGCCGTGTTTCGAACCCGCACTCATTAGCTCGGCAAACAAGCACCACTGAGCTGCCGGCACCCTCACAAAAGATTTATAACTGTAACGGTGCTGAGGTAACCACGGCCGAAATGTGAAACTATGCTAAGTAGCAATCCTTAGTGTCTCATTTTAATACATTTCCGTATTTTTTTCATCCATCTGGAACCTCCCCAGACAAATGACCTACACAAGTATTGATTATATGACAGTAATACATTTAATTTTGCCTAAAATCATTTTTTATTATCTCTGTATTTATTTTATTTTTATTCTTTTTTCATTTTATTTATTTATTTGTTCATTTTTTTCTTCTTCCCTTATTTTTTTAACCCCATTTTATTCTAAACCTTGTCTGGCCATCTTCCCCTTTTTTTAAAGTCAGCTATTTATATATTCTGTTCTGTTAATTTTTAACGTATTTCTTTTTCTTCTCTCTTTATAGATGCATTTATTTTTTTCTACATTTAAGCTGTTTATTTTAATTATTTATGTATTTTCTATTTATTTACATTTTTTGTCTTGTTCTTCTCCACAGTATTACTAATTTAATTTTTGTGTTTTTACTTCGTAAAACAGGTAGACCTCGTTCCCAGAATAAAATGTCTTCTCATCTCATTTCAGATGTAAGCGGAGAGGGTCCGTAGAATTCTAATATTATAATAATATCTATGGTCACAGGGAATAATTTGTTAGGTAAGTCGACAAATGGCCAAAATGAGTTAAGTGTACTGAGATCATCTCCCAAGCTATCTGCGCACTGTGAAGAAGTTGGGAGCTCAGGTCTCTAATACTTTCGGAATTATAAAGATGTGGGTTTCTTGGTATCTCCTAAAATTGTCTATGTTCTCGATTAAATCAACTTAATTTACTTCTTTGAAGAATCATTCACGAGATAACTGCATTTAACCAATTATTCACTACGGCAGACTATTCCAAGTGAAGAGGGTGTTATCGGTTAAATCAACATTAGAGAGGCATCATTCACGAGTATTTCAAAAAGTATGGTTAACAATTAGGTAAGTGTGGTCAATAATTAGGTAAGTGATGGGGAATGATTAGGTAACTAAGGGAAAATCCAAGAAAGGATTAACAATATTCATTTTCATTCACTCCTATGGATTTAGAAGGTATATGATGCAAACATAATTTATGTGTTCCAAAAACTGGATTTACACGATCAATGCAATAGTAAAAAAGTGCTGCCCTGAAAAGTTACGAATTTAGACTTACCAATTTATTCCCTGTGACCACAGATATTTTTAGTTAAAAAAAAAAAAAAAGAATGAATTCTAAATAGGTACATATTATTGTAAGTCTAATTATTCAGAGCTAATCACAATTTACGTGAATAATTCATTCATAAATAGACTAGCTATGTTCAAAGAGTTAACTTGATCAAAGTTTATGTTTGCAGGTAATTAACAGGAACTAACCTGGTCCCTTAGCTCAGCCATTCCCGACCCGTGCACGTTAGGGGCCATTACAACATCCTAGGGGGAATTAATTATATCAACCCAAGTATATGAGCGTTTTTATAGTAGAATAGTTTTTATAGTAGAAAATAAACTATAGTTGAGATCACCAGTTAGATGCCCTGAGTGGTGGTGGAGAGACAGACAATTGCCGATACTCATTCAGGGTAAATCCAACATAAAAAAGCTACAAATCCCCGCCAAAAGAAGAAATCTCCATAAGAGTGAACTTTATAAAAATATGTCACAAACAAAATTGATAATACTGTACAAATAACCAGTCTTGTAAATTGCTGTACAGTAGGGTGGTCGTAAAAAGTAAAAAGTTCGATTTTTCAAAGTCCCCAACCAAATTCTTGTGTAGTTTGACGGAAAAAAATTTTGTGAATTTTTTCAGATTTTTTTGAATGAATTAAACTGGCCCTGTGGGCGGTCAAAGTTTAACACGTGTTTTAAATGGGGTTTTTGAACATTTACATATTTTTAAGTGTAGGTCTTAGTATTTTTAATATAAAAATCTAAAAATACATGGATTATGGGTTTTCGGGGTCGCTGAAAACGAATTTCATATTAAAAAAAAATTTTTGACAGTCACATTTCCCAAAAAACTCGTACAAAAATTGACGAAAATCATAAAATTTTTCGAATCGGTGATTCATTTTAATGAATTATTAATTTTTTAATATGAAATTCGTTTTCAGCGACCCCGAAAACCCATAATCCATGTATTTTTAGATTTTTATATTAAAAATACTAAGACCTACACTTAAAAATATGTAAATGTTCAAAAACCCAATTTAAAACACGTGTTAAACTTTGACCGCCCACAGGGCCAGGTTAATTCAATCAAAAAAATCTGAAAAAATTCACAAAATTTTTTTTCGTCGAAACTACACAAGAATTTGGATGGGGACTTTGAAAAATCGAACTTTTTACTTTTTACGACCACCCTACTGTACGGTGAACGTATATTTCTGATGTATATAGTACTGCCCAGATTGAGTGGCTAAAAAAGAGAGAGTGGTCCGGTAGTGCTCCTGGTTCCTTGGTTTGGTTGACTCTGCAGGTTGGGTGCCCCCCCGGAGGTCCCTGTCTGGTCCTCCTAACCCAAACATTAACATTATATAGTACCACGATTAGTCTTAACTATACACCTGTAAACTAACAAATATCTTGGTTGTACTCCATATTTAGTATCCTTCCTCGATGGAACTGATCTGAGTTTGGAACGAGTCGTGTGTGTTATATGTTTCATCTAAACAATAAAAGATCAAAGATTGACCAATTTCCGCATGATTAGTGACCAACATGCCTAGTGATCAAAGTGACCAGCTCAAAGAACTTGTCACAACATTAGTCCGCTCACAAACATTGTTCCGCCCCAACCCGCTCTTCTGTTTTTGTACTGCTGTCCACCACAAACCATCCCATCCGTCATTGATAAGTTAGTTTGTGATTGTGGCTCATGCCCGGGCTTTAATTACTAGGTCATATCTCCTACTATCGGAGCGCTCTTTCGTCGCTCTGGTAGACATGAGCACGACTCTTCTATGGTAGTCTTAAATTTTGCCTATCCCAAATTTTATTCATCTAGTAGTAGGGGTCTTGGGACCATCGCGCCCCATCCGAAGTACGGCGTGCTCAGGTTTTTGTCACTGGAAAACCTAAGGGCCTCGGCTGGGTTTCGAACCCGTGATATTGAGCTCAGTGAGCAAGCAATAGCAGGTGAACTCGAAACACTCGTGTGGTTAGCCAGCTACAGGTTTGAAGCCTGCACCCCGGACACCGGGGATCAATTGTCATAGATAAGCATTATATAAATAATATATGAATAGGAAGGGACACTTATTTTAACTTCCCAGCTATATGTAGTGTAAGGGAAATTATATAATCGATCGACTAGTATCGATAATAAGTTTTCAACGGAATTTCCGGTTTTCAGCACCCTGAGTACAAGAGGATGAGGATGAACAAAAATTCACAGATACAACCATTTTCATTCAAACTGAGACAACGGCCGTTTCATTCTCCATTCGTTCTATATCTACAACAAGGTTCAATGCTAGTTTAAATTTGTGAATAGATCATCCAAGGTATAATAGCCGTGAACTAAAAATGTTACCATGTCATTCATGTTTTTTTTTTATGAATAAGATGGCACTGAGAGAAGTGATCCACTAACATTGAGAGCCGAATAGTGGTATCACAACATGACAAACTAACATGGACAGCTAAGATAAGAAGGGTGTTTTGGGTTTGAAAACCCGTAACGTTTTTTCGTCACATATTTTTTCTGAAAACTTCAAAAACGTTTTCAACGTTGAAACTGACTATTGAATTTTCAGGGGGGGGGGGGGGGGGGGGGTTGAGTTTAACTTGGAGAGAAAACGTTTCGGATCTACTCGTGCATGTAGATATCTCCTGGAGAGGGGTGCCTTTTGTATAAAAGGGACGAAGATGAGGAAACTAGTACACTCCACTGCCGCATAATGAATAACAGTTCGTGTGCCTGTGATTGCAGAGATAATCAGGCCCACTGGTAGCAGTTCTAACTGGTCACGTGTTAGCAACACTCATAGACCTATTTCATGAAAATTGATAGTCATAATATTACACACATTTACAGCTGTAATGAAATCTTCAGGCATTAATACTGTCACATCATTATGAAGCAAGTAAATCGACGTTGCAGATGATGCGGTAGAATTGAATTAAATTGGTTCAACTGAAGATTTCCAATTATTTTTCTTTGCTAATGATCTACAGACTTCATTGGAATAGACATGTCAATTATTTCCAATTCTACGTTTTCTACAATAGCAGAATGGATGTCGGCAGAAATAGAGGGACTTGAAAGAAATAAAACTTGTTTATTGATGATATTGTCTAATTTCACCAACTATATTTACATGGGAGTACTTTCGGTATTTCTACCATCCTCAGCCAAAAGCATAAGAGATAAGACAGTCTTGTCTCTTATGCTTTTGGCTGAGGATGGTAGAAATACCGAAAGTACTCCCATGTATATATAGTTAGTGAAATTAGACAATATATTAAATAAACAAGTTTTATTTCTTTCAAGTTCATTTGAATTATTTCACAATATCTCTGCAATAATCAGTTTTCATTCAGAAATAGATGGTCCAGGAGTTTGATGAGAGTGTCCTTGTTCGTTATTTCCATTAAGGAATTTGTAATTTTTTTTACCTCACCAAAGATGGTTTGACGACATCTGTAACAACAGTAAAAATAGACTCAATTTCCGTGAAATGTCTTAATGTAATACTAAAGTCCACTTAATTTTTTTTTTTTTTTGAACTTAGGACTTTTTCAAAGAAGTACCTATTAAAAAAAGTCTGTGTATAAAGTTACGAGTCGTTAAAAATCGTCCTTTAAAAAAATATATTTATATTATTATTTTTATACTTTTTAAAATATTAAATGGCACGAGCGTAATGCCGCTTTGTATAAGAAGTATTAGCCAGTTTGGAGAGGGGAGACGAAAGACCCCCACTCCCTTCCTCCTTCCCTAGCCTCCTGCGAAGATGAAAAATGTGGCATTGAATTTTCTCAAATATAAAATTCGAAAAATGCCATTTGGCCAGCTAGAAATGGCTTTGGGGGGGGGGGGGGGGGGGGGGGGGGAGGTGGGCGGGTTTGAAGGATTTCAATGGTTTGGAAGGGCTTTTCCTATCTCGTCGTTTTCATGGATTGTGAAATTGAGGGCAATATGCCATTGTGAAAAGTGGCTATTTCCGAGTTTATCTTGTATGCCACAGGATGTTAACGAAAAAAGATACGCTCTTTTAACTGATTTTATTATTAAGGCTAGCCGGTTTTCGAGGATCCTTTCATCATCAGGTCCTCTGATAGAAAATTAAAAAAAAAAAAATCGTCGGTGAATCACCGTCAGTGTATTTCCCCAGAACGAATTGATCAATTAACTTTTCTCTCCCCCTCCAAAACCAGTCGACCGTTTGGGCTAATATTCAATATTTGACTTACATAGAGGAATCCGAAATTCTCATACTAAATCTTGTGTCGATAAATTCATTACATCGGCAGTTATTAGGGTTTTTGAGTTGAGCCCTTCTCTGAGTCCCCTTTGGGCGATTTGGCTGAAATCGATAGGTGTTGTCATAATGGGGCTCTCGTCACACATATAAAATTTCATGTCGGTGCATATTACTACATATCGGGAGTTATCGTGTTCAAATTCAGACATACATTTTTTTTCATTTTGGAAATCTGAAGGTCGGAAAACTTGAAATTCCGTTGAAATCTCCCAATCAAATGTTGACCGATTACATAACTTCCCCTATACTTCGAATAACTGAGGAAGTAAATCAATTAAAACATAACTTTAACAATTTAGAAATACCTAGTGTAGCCGCCAGTACAGAGTTTAAAATCAGTTCAGCGGATAATTTAGAAGAATCATTTTGGGATATTCAATCGTTCTTTTGGAGGTTTTCTCGAACATTTATTTCAAAATTTAAAGAAACATATTCTCGTATTTTTGATTACTATAATATTATTATAGTATAAAGATTACTATAATCATATTATGATAAATATCCTCAGCTAGTGTCAAATCTTACTAAATAGCAACATTTTATTTTCGACGTTGGGCGTGGTGAACGTTTTTTGTTTATACCGCGCAGTATGCTCAGTAGGCAAGATGCTTTTTTTGTTATCGAGTTTGAATCTGAGGCGACAGGCAGACATACACATGACCGAAAACATTAGGATACTTTTGGTTTCTGCCCTACACAACCTTAAGAAGAATTGATTTTATTTTTCCTTTTCCCAGTGAAGTTGAATAATTCTGAGAACTCATTGAAATAGCCTCTAAGATGATATCTCACTTACCCCAGGCTCCCTCGTCTTAACAGGAAGTGTACGGACTCCCACAGCATTTCCATATTTTCGAGACCTTTCAAGAGATGACACTTTTTCACTGCACCCTCGACAAAGTGATACATTTGAAAGCCATACCCACTAATCGCGAATTGATTTTTTTCGTCCTTTACGCAACCTAGATATGTTCAAATGCCGGACTTTCAATATACAAAATGAATAAGTCATTCGGCTCAAGTATCAATATGAAACATAATGTAACGATTGATTTTTATGTTTTCTAAGTGAATTATATAAACATACTGTCAAGGGTATTAAAATCGTTAATTTTTATCACGATATATCATGATGGCCTTGTTCAGTGCCGACTGCTGCTATCTGTTGGCCATCATCATCTACCTTCATTTTAGCACTCTACAGAATGTCAGCCTAATATTCGATACGTTTGACATAGACACTTGAAGTTTTGATCAGAGATGATGTATTGCTAACACGCAGACAATGAAGTAAAGTTTGAGGTTAAAATTAACCCTAAAAAAAGTTGACAGTTGGTGGTTGCGGTGAGGAAGGAGGCCTATTGTAAATTTCCTCCTTGTAATATTTCCCGGATGTACATCTTCATTTTTGACTGCTATCCTCAGCCATTATACTCCATTCTCCTCACTTCTCCTTTCCTGCCACCCATCAGCTTTCATTGTGATTAATTATTTGTTTCAAATTTAATTAAAATCGTTCATTTATCACAGTCATCAATTTTTTTTTCTTCAAGTTTTGAAGTTTTTTTTAATTTCCTATCGTGAAAATAAAATTTACCTATTCTCGATTATTATGGTTTAGGTTGAGTTCGGCCCTTCTCTCTTCCACTTTATATTATCGATAGCGATATACATATTTTTCCCACTTCGTTGCCTCAATACATAATCGCTCTCATAAAGTATTTATTGTCAAGCTGTTCGTTGATAGTTTGGAAAATAATTAGATATATATTTGATAGTTATCGTTACGGAGTAATTCCGAATCTGGGATACAAGTTTAGGAGAATATTCATTTGTCAAATACTCGAATATAAAAAATAATAAATATAATTTGATGTTATCATAACATGACTTTCTTATATCCTGTGTTTATTAAACATCTCTGGGATGTTGAAAAGTTGATTTTTTCCGGCATTTTTTGCCGGACACAAAAATCAGCCGTGGCCAAGCACGCGAATAAATGTGGACATTCATTCTCTATCGGGAGTTATCATGGTCACATAAATGCATTTTTTTTTTTTTTTTTTTTTTTTTTTTTTTTTTTTTTTATAATTTTTGGGATCAGTTGGTAGAAAAACATGAAATTCTGGTGAAAACTCAACATCGAATTTCTGACGGACCCTTTACTTCCTTACAGCTGGAGAAGTAAAATGTTATTTAACGGAATGAAATGGAACAATTATTTTTGGTTCTATGTTTAACATAACATTAGTTTCAGTGGTTCAGGGCGATCTGCTCCAATAATTACCTCCTATGTTTCAATGAAAGTTGGGCAATGTTGTAGACTGTTGTTGGTTCTAAAGTTTTCACGACCAAATGTGACCTATCTGTGGTGAGTTTCCAGAGTGGTCTAAAAAATAGTTATTTCGTCTGGAGTAAAATGGAGGAAAAAGACAGCTGATTTATGAATAAAAACAAAAATATAGTACTTAGTTATAGTTCTTTTATTTTCGGTCTAATCTTCAAAAAGCTTTTTTTATACGACGACTCCAAGTATATAAATTAAGTTAAGGAAAATATATGTTAATATGTATCTCATAAAGCAGGAAAACAAGGCCATTTTATAGTGAAAAGGGGTGGATATTTTATGTGTGTGTGTAATTTCCTGTAAAGGAGATAACAAGATTAAAACGATTCTGGAAAAAAAGGACAATAACGGTAAAAGCTTCCCTTGAGTTCTGTATGAGGGTGCTTTCTCTTTAATGCAAGTAAAAACGGAAAGTTAACGAGCAAGCCAGGCCTTATTTTTATAAGCATATATTTATTTTATTTCTTTGGCTTCTCTGCAATGATTCTTGGTTACATTTTTCTCCCAGAGGTATCTTTAGCTATTTGAATTTGATAATATTTCGAGACACTCTCTTGTCCCTGCCTCGCGCCACAATGAACCTCTTTTTATTTGGTTTGTTGGAGTATACATTTATCATGGATCAGAACGTTATTTAAGTAACAGTTTGTAGAGTTAGTTTTTATGATTCATGCCTGGGCTTTATTTACGAGTCATATTGCCTACTACCAGAGGGCTCTTTTGTTACTCTGGTGTACGTGAGCCCGACTCTAGTGTGGGAGTTCAATATTTTGCCTTCCTAGGTTTGTTCACCTAGGATAGGTTCTTTGACGAGTACAAAGGACGTCCCATCCGAAGGACGGCGTACTCGAATATTGTGTACTTTCCATTTAAAAAGTTACGTAATCCGTCAAAATTTTAAAAGTTTCACCGGAATCACATGTTTTCCGACTGTAATATAAGCGGGTATACTTAATCTCAAATTCCAAGTTCAATAGTTACAATCGTTTCTGAGTGCGCTCATAAACTTCCAATCTCAGACCCCCAAACAGACATTGGCCATATGGAATATGGACACGAAATTTTATGTAATTTCAAAGCCCTATAAGGACGACCTATTAATTTTTAGCGGAATCTGCCGAAGGTTAGGAGGGATCAGAGAAGGGTTCAACTCACAAATCCCCATATTTGCCAATGTAATGAATTTATCGACACAAAATTTAGTATGAGGATTCAGAAGTCACTTTTAAGTAAAATATTGAGTTTTAGTCCAAATGGTCGATTGGCTTTGGAGGGAGAGCGAAAACGTAATTGATTAATTTGCCTTGGGGAAGTACATAGAAGGTGATTCACTGATGACTTATTTCTATACTCATCATAATAAAATGAAAATGAGGAAAATGTTGTATTGGGGTGACGTTAAGTTTCTAACTTGTTATATGAGATGTGAGACAGCTTGTTGCTAATGTTGACTTTGTATTAACTTTTGAAGCTTTTAGAAAATGGAAAAGTTTAGAGGGGGGAAGGAAGGGGAGGGGGAGGGGAGGGGAGCTTGGAGTTGGATAAAACGCCTTCATCATAGCAATTATAGGTACCCTTTGGTAACTTTGTGGGCTCTATAAATGCTACCTATCTAGTGAAACTGCCAATTTACTAAAGCTGCTTCCAGTTTTACATTCATGACCTCCTCCTCACATATACCCCCTCCTCCTCACATATACCCCCCCCCCCCCCCCCCCCCCCCTCCTCTCAGTCTGATACCCAACTCCATTACATTTATTGATAAAATAGCATTTCTGTTGATAGTTCAGCGGCGTAAACTCTCACGTTAATCTGACAGACCGACTAAAATATGATGCTCTTTTTTAAATAATCTCACGTTTGAGTTCACATGAATTATTTACACTATTTGTATGAACCACATTATCAATTTATATGAATCCACATCTCTAATGAAGATAATCCACCACCCTCCGCCTCCTCTCTCCTTTCCCCAGAACCGGCCTTTATACACTGCGATCAAACTTTCTGATTCTGCTTCGGTATATATACAGCTGGGCTAACTGTCTTGGCGGGATACTTACAGTCAGTAAGTAAGTTATTGTTACTCATGCCAGGGTTTTAACTTTGAGGTCATATCGCCTACTACCAGAACGCTCTTTTGTCACTTTGGTGGACATGAGCCATACTTGACTGTGGGAGATCTAAATTTGTATTCACTTAGGGTAGGGTTCTTTAACTAGTACCGGACATAGTACTCAAGGTTTTTTCACCTCCACATACCACCAACTACCGACGTAAATTATTCTAGGGTTTAGATCCTTACTGATTGGTAGAGCGCTATAGTAGAGGCTTGGGAATTTTCATATTTGAAATCTAGAGGTAGAAAAACATGCAATTCCTTTGAAAACTCCGCATCGAATTTCGTATAGCTGAGGAAGTGAATATATATATATATATATATATATGCCGAGCAGCGCCTGGTAGTTGAGCTAGTTTTCAGTATATCTACTTTTGTTGGTTTATATACTAGGAGTATATAGAGTTGCTATGAGAAGACTTCTTTTGATGGTCCTCGCTTCTCAGATAGTCAGTCCTATGCTCTTCAAATAGATTTCTCATATCTCTCTTGTATTGGTATTTCTTATTTTATTTTTTATTTACTTATTCTCATTGAATTTTTTACTAAAGTTCTTTATAGCTGATCGATCTTCGCTCTATATGAAAGAGAGACTGAAATGAAATGTAACTTCGTTTTTACCGAAGTGCCTCAAGTTTTATTCTTATTCGCCTGACTATTCGTATCACCCTCCATATTCTTTTTACATTATTACTTTTCTTGTCTTTCAGAAAGTGAGTAGAGAAAATAAATAAATGTATCTATACCGAAATTGAAACATGAGTTTTTAATTAATTTCCATGTTTGGAGTCCGATAATCAACGTTTGAGTTAGATCAGTCTGTACCGCCTACTAAAAAAATAATTGATCCATTTTACTTCCAAACCTATACGAATTATGAAGTTATGTAATCGTTCAGAAATTCGATACAGAGTTTGTAACGGAATTTCATGTTTTCCAATCCCCAGATTCGAATAATTAAAAAAAACTGTATGTGTGTATCTGTGAAGAAGATAGAATGCATGTATGGACATGAAAGTGTATTCAGAACCCTTTAAGGACGTCACCTTTTGATTTTCAATCAAATCGGCCAATGGGAAGATGAGGATTAGGGGGGAGGCTTAACAATTTAAATACAAATCTTGAATCAGAAATTTATAATCATCTATAACTCTAGCTAACTTGTGTTTTTTTTTTTCGCTCATATAAACTCCATTTTTGTCGAGAGACTTCTGATTGAACTATACCTGGGGAAATCAATCCTTTTGTTAATTTCAACATCGTAGAAATCAATAATATGAAGATGGCAGTGAGAAGTGATTATTACAGGATGTCAAATATAAAAGATAGTCTGACCTCTCACAGATTTTTATTGGTAGTAATAGCTAGCCGGCTTTCGAGGTTTCCCTCATCATCAGGCAGGATGATAAAAAATTAAAAAAATTTTCAATAAAACTAAATAAATAACAATCTAAAACATTAACAATTTAAAATATCACAGACGAGTTATTCCTGTCCCCATCCATGATATTTTAAATTGTTAATGTTTTAGATTGTTATTTATTTATTTTTATTATATTATTTAGTTTTATTCAAAATTTTTTTAATTTTTTATCAGACTGCCTGATGACGAGGGAAACCTCGAAAGCCGGCTAGCTATTACTACCAATAAAAATCTGTGAGAGGGCAGACTATCTTATATTTGACATCCTATGTCGTAGAAATCAATTCGCCTGTTTGTTTTAGTATCATAAGGATCCGAGAAACTTAAGAATAACACGGTAAGCATTTCGGAGGTGCAAAAACCGTCAGTGCGCCGTCCTTCAGATAGGACATTAAAAGATGGTCCCGAGCCTGTACAATATCAAGTACGACGACGACTTTTTTCCAATTGCAGGTTGAAAAATTATTATATGCAATGTTTGTTCCAAATATGGTGCAAATGGAGTTGTTTTCTCCACTTTGCCATTTCGATAAAGTTTACCATTTATTGGTAACGCTACATTACCTGAAATGAGTGAGGAGGTTACTTATTGCCTATGATCTCTACCGTGAGAAGTAGGAGAATACAAGTGTAGTGGAAAGAAGGAGAAATAGAGATATTTTACGTTTGTGCTAGAGTGTTTGTTTGTAGAGTCTGGCTGGAGCCCAACTCTGCTTGGGAACTAATCTTGACTTCTATTCCGTTCCTGATATATATCCCAAAGTCCCGAACAGTTTTCTTCTGTTGCCCTTCCTAGCAAGACGCTTTTCTCTGGTCGTTCACTTCTTTTTGCTCATATCCAACATATAAATTAATAATTGTTTTTTTTTCTAAATAGTAGTCTCAAAAGTGTAAGACAACTGAAGGCACCAGATACTTCATTTTCTGCTAAAAAAGCAGGTTACTTGATAGTTTTGAACAACTGGAAAGCGAAAAAAGTCGTCGTTGAATCACTGGCAATATACTTCCCCAGAACGAATTAATCAATTAACTTTTCGCTCCGCCTATAAAACCAGTCGACCATTTGCGCTAATATTCAACAATTGACTTACATAGGGGCTCCTAAATCCTCATACTAAATTTTGTGTCGATAAATTCATTACATCGGCAGTTGTTGGCTTTTTTTAGTTGAGCCTCTCTTATCCCCTCCTCCCATCTTGCTGAAAATCGATAGGTGTTCTTTTAAGTTTTTGATCACACATATAAAATTTCATGTCAATACATTCATTCTATCGGCAGTTATTACGACATTTTTTATTTCATATTGGGAATTTAGGTCGGAAAATATGAACAAGAAACGTTGAAAACTCTCAGTTCTGTTTGCACATATGCATTTAGTGTTATTGTATTTATTTTTACTCCAAATACATGTAGCTTCACATTTTATTAATGATCTCCTGCTACCATCATCATTTTGTTAAATACTCAACATGATTTCACACATATCACGTATAAATTAGTTTATTTAGTTAGAATGTTATGTATTTAATATAAATTATATACCTATAATATATAAAATATAAATAATATATTTTAGTTTCGCCACTATCATTGAAAAAATTAGGAAAGAAAATATTTCAAAACAACCAAATTCTCAACTGTAAAAACACGGAGATTTGCTAATTGAAAGTCCAACCGCTTCCTTATCTACCGGATGTACCTATATGTTGATTCGCACTCAGCAATCACAATAGTTAGTTAATGTGACTCATGCCCGTCATATCGCCTACTACCAGAGCTCTCTTTCGTCTCAGGTGGACATGAGCCCGACTCTACTCTGGGATACCCAGGTTTAATTACCTATAGTCTTTAACGAGTACCTGACATCTAACAGACCGCTTCACGTTCCATCCGAAGGACGGCGGGCTCAAAGTTTTTTTTTTTATCTCCCGGTTAAAGACCTAAGCTCCTCGGCCGGGTTTCGAACTAAGTTTCCACAATATGTCCGCATTTCTCAACTTAGAAGTTGAATTTGACATCGCAGTGAGATACTTGAAGTGGATCCCCCCCCCCCCCCCCCCCCCCCTCCTCGATACGTTGTATAAAAACTCTGTATCTATCTATTCCTAGTCTGATTATGGCCAGTTATGGTCTGATTTTGATTAGATATAGTTTGACCTGACTAGTTCTGGTTTCCTGTTTGCTCCAGTTGACACCTCTTCCATGATCCTAAGTCGAACAGCAAGAGGTCGACTTTGTTTAACCATATTTCTGACAAGGACTACTGCTGTTTCAGTTAATATTTACCTTTTCTCTTATCTAATGGGTGTATCCTTTATGTTTATTGTTAGAAAATGTATTGAAATGAATTAAATCTTCAGAACCAAGTTGAGACAATTCTGAATGGAGTTTCCCCAATACAACTTCCCTGAATTGTAACTCTCTCAATTCGGCTTTCCCTAGTGTTGCATGCCACTCAGACTTATGCCATTACTGTATTGAAGTAATTCAACAATCTATAGTAATACATTAGCAAACCCAAGCAATTCATCAGTAACATTTGATGATGAATGTGAACGTTATGGCAAAAATTGCAGCAATTTTTGCTGCAACACGCAGCAGGTAATGACATAAAAGTGGCTTGTCAAAAAACTATTCAAAATAATTATTAACGGGGTATTATAAATGAATTGCCAAAGCCCTAAAAGTACGACACTTATTAATTTTCAGCGGAATCTGCCAAAGGGGGGGGGGGGGGAAATCATGTGAATGGGGACTCGACTCAAATACCGTAATATCTGCCGATGTAATAAATGTATCGACACAAAATTTAATATGAGGATTCTTCTCTTGCTCTTTACCTCTTCTGCCTTTCGGGATTTTGAGACCTCCTGCAAATCCTTCTGCCTCTAAATATAATTTGGTGTTGATCCTCTTTTTTTAGACGGTTCACACAAACTTTTCTGAGAGCTTGCATCACTCGGTAGCAAGCAATGTTGCCATTACTTGCACAAAAATGCTCTTGATTTTGCACAGTGGATGCAAGTCTGCTTCTATTATTGATGAGTATATGCATTTCTCCTCTGCAATCATTGCAGACAGTCACTAGCTTGTAACTATCAATATCTTGACTAATTTTTGCAAAAGAATATATACCAAGAGATGTATTAAAAAACTATTTATTTATTACAAGTTTTCACAAGAAGTTTTGGGAGAAGAATATAAGATGTAAAGAAGGGTAGAGAAATGTCAAGGAGGCCGCAAGACTGCATGAGAAAAGAGAAAATAATGTAAGATAGTCTAGAATGTAGACAGAAGGCATGGAAAAGGCCGGAAACTTGGCATGAGATGGAGAGGAATATGAGAAGATGAAGAAATGTCTATATGTAGGGGAGACAACTGACAGAAAGTTATGTTGTCGGAGAGATACGAGTATTGTCAATGAAAGCCTCAAATGGAAACGATTGATTGGCAGAAGTCCGAATCCTGGTCAAGAAAGCCAAGATGTCATGGTTCAGGAACGTGTACAAGACTAGTGACTGATGTGTCACATGTGTTGAAGAAGCCTCTAATCTATATACTGGTTATGTAAGATTATGTGTGGAGTTGAGTGAGTGGCTGGGATGAGTGGCGGCCGAGTGTTGGTCGGACTTTATCGATCTGCATCCATCTCTCCCGACCATTGTCTGCTCCAAGGTAGGTCACCTCCCTACCTTCTGGGGTCTGACCTACCCTCCATGGCCTCACACCACTCAGTCCAAATTTATTTAACAATTTCCTCTCAGTTCTGGGTCAGGATTCCAACAGGAACCTGAACGGAAATTGCCATCCTCTATGAAACTACAGGAATGTGAATGGAAGGGAATAAGTCCGAAATTGTACGTTGGGACAGGTTTAACTTTTTTTTTCGCGTTTGTACCGCGTCAGCAATAAACCTGTCTTAAGTACTATCAAACGGGGTTATAATTTAAAGGATTTAAAGAGTGAAAATTCTGTTTTTAGAATCCTCAAGTCATGTTAACTTTCTAAGGATGTACGAACAACAGGATGTGCCTGAAGGTTGCCTATGTGCGATGTATTAGATAGTTCATGTAGCCGAATATATTTTTAGTAATTTCACTACACTCCTCTGGTGGGAGACCTGCCTTCCAACCATTTTATATATCTTTCGACCTGTAGATGGCTCGTCTCTAATATGTGTGTGAACACGATTACTCCCAATAAAATGAATGAATCGACACGAAATTTTATATATGAATCCAGAACTTTCTAACAACGACACCTATTGATTTTCAACCAAATCGACCAAAGGAAAGTGGAGGATTAGGGGTAGGCTTAACTCAAAAACCCTAAATAACTGTCGATGTAATAAATTTATCGACACATAATTTACCATGAGGATTTAGGAGCCCCTATGTAAGTCGACTATATTAGCGCAAACTATCGATTGATTTTGGAGGGGGAGCGAAAAGTTAATTCATTAATTCTTCTGAGGAAGTACATTGCCGGTGATTTTTTGTGTTAATTTCTCTTTATCTGCCGGCAGCGTGCTATCGTGTACTAAAGGTCGCGATTTAGATTGGTTTTTTGACCTTTTTTTAGGTTTTTTTTCTTGGATGTTGAGAAGATTGAGCATACCATCGGAAGGGACGTTAATCAGCAGTCTTTAAGACCCCGTCCCCATATTTAGGAGTGTAGAGTCGGGTTGGTAGTAGTTCCAGATGAAACAAAGACTGGTTAACACAAGATCACAAAAATGGCAGCCTTGCGACATTACACCGATCTAGTGAGGGCTCTGAGGTTGAACTCACCCCCTTGTGCAGTACAGCAGTGTTACCCACCCCTCTAAGTTATTCCATCCCCCCTCCTTGGAAGATAAAGGGCTGGAATGGATGCTCCACCTCCCTCCCAGCTGTTTGCACAGAAGGTGTTTCTTCTAATTATCACTGGCACCACCATTCCGTCTTCTCACTTCTCTCTTCTCTTTTGTTTAAATTAATGATTTCTCTTTCTTCAGTCTCTTTTAATGATTTTTTTTTAGAAATGCCAAAGACTCTGTCTCCTTTAAATTTAAAACAAAGACTTGAACCTGAACCGGGGTAAACTCATTAAAAATGATGTAAACGGATAAAGTAGGAACTGTAAAAAAAACATTATAATCTTTGTCTTTTCTCGTTTCATTAGATTCTTTTTTTGTAATGCAATTCTCAGAAAATTTCGTTGATTTTTAGTGTTCCATGCCAAAATTAGCAAAACGGAACACTTATGGAGTCACTTCGGTGTCCGTCCGTACGCGACTTCCGTCTGTCCCAGGCCTTTTTCTTCAAACTATTCGAAGTAAAAGTTTGAAATTTACCATAGATAGAATGTGTTGGCACTATTATAGACGTGAAGTATAAAACGTTGAATTTTGATTCTGGGGGTTAATTTCAGGGGCTAAAATTGGGAAATGAAAAAAAAAAAAAATATTCAAGGGCGTGAGGGTTCAAATGAAAGCTTATTAAAGCACCAATATTATTATTATATTATATTATATTATTTATTTTGTTTGGACATTTTTCGGTAAAAACGCCTAAAAATTGCTGTCTCCCCCTATCACCAAAAGGATCGCTCAGAAAAATCCATGAACATTGAGAATTAGTGTAGATTAAGCCAAAATGATCAGGATTGAAAAATTCCATCGCGATCAATTGTTATTAACAATTTAATTGCTTATTTGCTTATAAGGGTGGTGGGGGGGGGGGGGGGGGGGGGCTGATGGCAAGGAACACTAATTGTGCAAGTATAGTTTGCACTTGACCGATTTTTATTCAAAATAGGTCGGCTGTCCGGAGCGTATAGTAACCTATCCTAAAGATAACACTATGATAATGTCATCTATGTTAAATTTAATGCTCTGGTGGGCAATGAGACACCCAATGTTGGTTTAGTCAATCAATACTGAAGTACGATAGAATGGTATTTGGCTGGGTTAAGCGACTTCCGAGGTCATAATGGTCCATAGTCTATTCAAACAGTTGAAAAAGACGTTCATCAGTCCAAAATATTTAAAACAAATAATAAGAAGCAAGAAAGAAATTAATATTTACAAAATAATAGCAAACATACAAAAAAATATATGTACAAAATAAATTATGGTAAATGAATAAAAAGATACCATGAAATAAAAGATAAAAGAGATAAAACAAATACAAATATAATAATATATAAGAAACTTGTTGTTGTTGGTATAAGAAAGTCTTTCAATTTTCAACAATTTTCTTCGAATGAGGTGTTTTTTTTCGTGAACATCACTTACCGAAATTTTACGTTCATCAATTTTTTTTTTTTTTTTTTGTGGGATAATAATTATTTATAAACTTCCTATGTATATTGAATTTTGTAGACATTTATGTAGATTGTTAAATGTTGGCATTTCCCAAGACAGTCCTCTCTTCAACCTGCTTCCTTCACTAAATTTATGTTACCAATTTCCCTTCTCATCCCAACCCCATTCAGCGATGATATCTTGAGTTCTTTCCCCGAATCATCTTGCCCTTCTGTCGTTTAGTGTCTTGGACAACATCTCGAGGAAATTGAATCGTATTTACTCTACCAAGATCCTTATGCTGCAGTTTTCAATCTTAGTGTCTTGGACAACATCTCGAGGAAATTGAATCGTATTTACTCTACCAAGATCCTTATGCTGCAGTTTTCAATCTTAGTGTCTTGGACAACATCTCGAGGAAATTGAATCGTATTTACTCTACCAAGATCCTTATGCTGCAGTTTTCAATCTTAGTGTCTTGGACAACATCTCGAGGAAATTGAATCGTATTTACTCTACCAAGATCCTTATGCTGCAGTTTTCAATCTTAGTGTCTTGGACAACATCTCGAGGAAATTGAATCGTATTTACTCTACCAAGATCCTTATGCTGCAGTTTTCAATCTTAGTGTCTTGGACAACATCTCGAGGAAATTGAATCGTATTTACTCTACCAAGATCCTTATGCTGCAGTTTTCAATCTTAGTGTCTTGGACAACATCTCGAGGAAATTGAATCGTATTTACTCTACCAAGATCCTTATGCTGCAGTTTTCAATCTTAGTGTCTTGGACAACATCTCGAGGAAATTGAATCGTATTTACTCTACCAAGATCCTTATGCTGCAGTTTTCAATCTTAGTGTCTTGGACAACATCTCGAGGAAATTGAATCGTATTTACTCTACCAAGATCCTTATGCTGCAGTTTTCAATCTTAGTGTCTTGGACAACATCTCGAGGAAATTGAATCGTATTTACTCTACCAAGATCCTTATGCTGCAGTTTTCAATCTTAGTGTCTTGGACAACATCTCGAGGAAATTGAATCGTATTTACTCTACCAAGATCCTTATGCTGCAGTTTTCAATCTTAGTGTCTTGGACAACATCTCGAGGAAATTGAATCGTATTTACTCTACCAAGATCCTTATGCTGCAGTTTTCAATCTTAGTGTCTTGGACAACATCTCGAGGAAATTGAATCGTATTTACTCTACCAAGATCCTTATGCTGCAGTTTTCAATCAGCTACTTTTTGAAAATTAACTTTATTTACGAGAAAGTCAATGCACAGTAATTCAAAATGTGATGTTGGAACAAAAATCATATCTTGATCAGAACTCAACATGAATATTTAATTTACTTCTAAAAAAAAGGAGAAGAAGTTGAAAGAAAGGGAAAGTTAGTTCTAAGAAAATTGGAGGGTTAGTAAGGTGGGTTAAACCTTAAAAATTAGGTACAAATTCACCAATAATACCAATTTATGTATTTTTGAATGCTCATAATTCATTTTTGATATATATTCACCCCTAAAATTAAAATTGAAAAGCAGGCGGATTATTAAACCTGAAAATTAGGATAAATTCGTGATGTTTATAAATTCATATAATATATGTATAAAGCTGAAAATGTCTGTGCCTTGTACCGCTATAACTCACGAACGGCTTGATTAATTTTTTTTTTAATTTGTTCGTCATCGTCTGTGGAAGGTTATAGGCGTATTAGTACCTCAATATCTGGTCCATCCCAGCATCCACCCACGCAATCTTTGTAACTCAAAAACCACTGCAATGATTCAACCCCTGGTCCATCCCAGCATCCACTCACGCAATCTTTGTAACTCGAAAACCATTGCAACCATTAATGAGAAATCTTTTTTAATAAATTAGTTTTAACTCCAAAGCTAGCGTTACTACAGTTGAAGGACTATAAGCCTTATTCCGTATGAATAATTGAAAATTATAACATCACGAATGTACTGTCGAGGAACTGAATAGCCTTATAGGAGATACTAGGGAGAAAAGTCAAAGTTCCCCGGGCAACGCCGGGTATTACTGCTAGTATTATATATATTATATTAAATATATTATATTTTTGAATGCACATAATTCATTTTTGACATACATACGTTAACCCCTAAAATGAAAATTAAAAGAGCAGAAGGGGTTTTACACCTGAAAATGAGGATCAATTCATCAATAATATCAATATACATATTTTTGAACTCACATTATTCATTATTGACATTAGTTCACCCCTAAAATTGAATGTTAGCTTTCACAAAAATATTTATTAATACATATACATAATACTTATGTACAACAATTAATACATAAATAAAACAAACTTATTTTTGAAATATTGTCCATTTCTCTAAAGTACATGGAATAGACAATATTTCAAAAATAAGTTTGTTTTATTTATTTATTTCAAGTTTCCACAATATATCCGCGTTTCTCAACTTAGAAGTAATTAATACATATACATAATACTTCCTGTTTATTATCAATTATCATTTGTATCTCAGCTAGTTTATTGCTGCTATTGATATCTTCATCGATATCCATAACTTCTTTATCTCTGTCTTTAATCCTTATGTTTTAAAAGAGATTCCATGTCCTCCAAAACAAACAGAAGTGGTCTTAAACCGGACAGGTATGAATATATATGAAGGATGTACCATATATATATATATATATATCGCGACATTTACTGAATTGATATTCTCTAAAATGCGAAAATTCTTCGTGATTCTTGAACCTAATTGAATTATTATTATTATTAATTAATTACGTGTGTTGAATTTGTCTAGCCTTCCAAGTAAAAGTCCTAAAAAATTCCAAATGTAACATTTTGTTTGTTTTTGTGACTCATGGCCACAAGGGCCTTATTGTCAGGCTTTTCGCCGCTCTGGTGAACATGAGCCCTGACGCCGTGTTTTACCTTTCAGATGAAAAACAAACTATTTTGGCACCATGGTTAATTATATAATAATAAACAATAAAATGGAGAGGGAAAACTAAAGTACTTCTCCAGTACGAATGTCCACCGTTCGAGCTAAGAGCTAAAAATCAATAGTTCGATCAATCGACTTACATAGTGGTTCTGAATTCTCAAACTAAATTTTGAATCGATACATTCATTAAAATGGAAGTTACTAGAGTCCTTGTATTCAGCCTCTTTTCTAATCCCCCTTCTCTTCGGCCGATGTCGCTGAAAATCAAAAGATGTCATTCTTATGGGGATCTGGATACACATATAAAATTTCGCAGTCGATTAATTCATTCTATCAGGAATTCAAATACATTTTTTATTTTTTGACACAGTGGGTCGGAAAACATGAAATCCAGAGGAAAATTCAACTATCAATTTCTGACCAATTTCATAATTTCTGTTATACTTTGTACATCTTTAAGCAGATTTTTCTTAAGTACACATAAATATAAACATTATTTATTTATTAATATATCAGAAAAAAGGTATATATTTCAAAGGGGATACAATATGTTGATCACAAGGAACAATACGAGTATGAACTGTTGACGTCAGTTTTCTTTCACTTGGAAAAAACAATTTTTATCAATTTAAGTTCACACACCAAATCCCAGTATGATAGTACAAAAAATAAAAACGAAATTGTTAATTAAAAAAGTTGGTTGTTCTGTAATTTTCATGTGACACTTTAATCCATTAAAACCTTCTGTCGACACAATTAATTCTTTCATTTAATTTAAATTTTTTGTTTAAAATTTTAATTAGTGTAACTTTAATTTTTTTTATTCAAAAGCTTATATTAAATAACATAATTTTCCTCAAAAATTCTATCATCAAAACGACATGAATTCTAACATCACACGCTATATTTTTAATAATTAATTTTTAAAACCATGGTAATAATTATTTACTTGTTATATAGTTTTTTTTTATGGAAATGCAAAGAAAAAATAATTGCTTTACAAAGAACTCATCATACATTATTTATTATCTACTATCAGGTTTTCTTTAGTGACTCCCGGGAGTAAATTTATTTGTTATAACTTAGTTGCAACTTACCTAAGTTGCTGTTGCTTTTCACCATTGTGAAAATGGTCATGAATGGTTTCAGAGAGAGGATATTGAAACGTGAAATTCCGTTGAAAACTCGATCTCAGATTTTTGCACAATTACAATACTTCTTTATTTACATTTAAAGGTATAAGAAATTTAAAAGAAGTCGCGATACGAAATAACATTTAATTCTAAGATGGCTTTAGAAGAATTCTTATTGATATTTGTAAATTCAGTGAAGCACCTAAAGTAAATATCAGTGGTATGAGTGCTTGCTTACTGAGCTCAAGTCTCGAGTTCAAAACTCGACCCAGATCTTTACGTTTTTTTTTTATCTGAAAGGTGAAAAAACCTTGAGCACGCCGTCCTTCGGTTAGGACATAAAGCGATGGTCCCGAGCCTGTACAATGTCAGATACTCGTTAATGACCCCTACCCAAGGTGAATTAAAATGTACAGTAGGTAAAATTCCGGATTCTCACAGTAGAGTCGGCCTCATGTCCTCCAAAGCGATGAATGAGCGCTCTGTTAGCAGGTGATATGGCCTCGAAGTTAAAACCCGAGCATGAGTCACAATAATCAACTAATGAGTATTTAGTTTTATTACTTCTACAATTCAATAAGCAATCAATCAGTGTAATTGATAAACAGTTTTTCTAGTAGTATAAATGGATATGATAATGAGCCAATAATTCATCAATCTCACGTACAAAACCTTGTCATTGAGTTCTTCTTTTCACATTTGTTGAGGTAACCTTACAGAGAGGTTATAACAATTTTCATCTAATAAGAAATAATTAAATTTTTTTTAAAAATTTTTTCCTGTGTACATACATGCAAATTTACAAATGTTCAGTCCATATGGAAGGAAGTGCCTCAGAATTAGGCCAGTGAGTGTATAGATGACTTTCGCCTTTTGTAAATGTAAAGATGTATTTTATAAATTGCGGGCAGGATAAGGGAAATTTCCCGAATTCTTTCAATCTTCCAGGAGTTCCGGGGGATATTTAATGGAATATTCAAGATAAGATATTATCTTCTGGCATCTTATCTTTAGCCCGGTTCATAATATTAGCATACTCATTATTCAGCGCATTATTATTATTATATATTGCATTTTATTTTTTAAATTTTGAGTATTTTTGAAAAATTAACATTTTTAGGGCCTCATTCATTGTAGACAGTACACAAGACCCCATTAACGAGTGTCTCTCTCCCACTATATAAGATATTTTAATTAAACATGCACACAAAGTTAATGAGTGATATGTCGACTCAAAAAATAATGAAATTATTATAAAAAAATGTATATAGATATATACAAAATGAGTAAAAATAAATAGAAAATAAAAGAATGTGTACATAAAAATCATATAAATAATAGAATAAGTGCCCTATAGCTTTCAGCTCGAGACCCCTCGACACACCCCCGGTTTTCTGCCATCACCATTCCTCCAACTTAATGGAGGCAGGGGAGGAGGCCGCGGGGGCCCGAGTGATCCCCCCGCCATCATTGCATTGCAGTGGAGGTAGACCAAGAAGAAAGAAGCTGAAGGTTCAAGTACACAAAGGGAGAGCTGGTCACCACAAACACGCCATATATACGATTTGCTATCTTATACTTGAATTTTGTCGATACATTCATTATTTTGGCTGTTATTTGGGGGGTTCTTGTGTTAAGCCCCTCCCTCTTTTTAATACCTTCTTTTCCTTCGACCTATTTGTTTGAAATCAATAGGAGTCATACACACACAGACTGATAATTTTTGTTTTCATTTTTGGGTTCACGGCGTCGGAAAACATGAAATTCCATTGAAAACGCTACATAGAATTTCGGTTCGATTACATAACTTCCCCTGTACTTCGTATAGCTGGGAAAATAGAAAATCCTTACTCATTTCCGTTAAGTTAGGTTCGTTTTTCAGATCGCGTTCAAAAACTTGAAAATTTCGAATTTTATTCAAATCTGCCAACGAATTTTCATTAAAGTACCTTTTAAGCTTTCGGTGGGCATAATTTTGATACCAATGTTTCAAAGAGAAGATATGGGTACTGTGGGCATTGCAAATTTACTGTTTCACGTTCCGTTTGGAGTTGTAGATATTACTCTAAATTTATAATGGGCTTGGCAATTTATCGTGGTACTTGTGTACCGTAATGATACAATCCTCCCTCCTGTAAATTTTGTATGAGTGCCCTCATATCTCTCCTATGATAAAACTGCTCCATCTTGCCTAAGATAAATAGTTCTTCCACCGTTGACAGCTATCATATAGACGTTCCATATATTCAGACATTTATTTACTTGTATTTAAATGGATGTTAAAAAAAAGTATATAGAATATTATTGAAAAATTAGTCAAAAACACGGCCAAAAATAGCAATTTAGAAAAAAGTCGATTAAAACTTTAAATTACTAAACTATCTATATATTTTCAAGATTACTGAACGGGATTCAGAGAGGAAGAGCGTAAACTTAGTTAATTCTGGGAAAGTACATTGCCTGTGAAGTTCTGTAGTCGGTCAGAAATTCGATACTGATTTTTCTCGAAATATCTACCGAAGTAATGAATATATCGACACAAAATTTAGCGTGCAGAATCTAAAGCCACTATGTAATGCAAATATTGAGTGTTAGCCAAAACGGTCGATTGGCTTCGGAGGGAGAGCAAACAAGTAATTGGTTAATTCTGTGCTGAGGATGCAGATAGCTGGCGATTCACCGACGACTCCATGGTAGTAGGTGACTTAAGGAGGTAGTTACATATTTTGCGTCCATAAAGCCAGTGTTTGGAGTTTCGGAGTTATTCGTACAAAATGTGGCTTGGGATGTGACCGCAACACATGAACCATACGGCCAGTTTGTTTGACCGAATGCCTTTATTTGTCTGATGGGCTGTAGAGATATAAACGTGAAGACAGGGGTAGAACACAAATAAGACAACAAGACGGCATTAACTCTGGTTTCCAGTAAATTAGAGTGGTATTCATGTAATCTTCTTATGGAGGATGAAGGTCCCGGACTGTCCATCGTTAAGACTCTTTGTTGAACTCCGAGCCTCTTAATTTCCTCAGTCCTCTTGTTGTTTCCTCTTTCCTCGCTTCTATTTAGTTGGACTCCAAACTAAGGACATTATTATATTTAACTAGCTGTAGTAACCAGCGTTGCACGGCAGAGACACTAAACAACCAAATATTCTATGTCTGAACAGTCACTTTCTACTCTTCAACTTCCCCAATTATAGTAAAGAGGATGTTATGTAGCTGTAATTAGTAAAAAAATTTATGTTTAGCTTTTATCTGAATTATAAGTTTTCCAACCCCTGCAGACAAAATTTGCGGGAATAACCCCATATCTGTTCGAATGTGAATATGATAACAACGCCCGTTAGAATGAATATATTGACAAGAAATTTTATGTGAGGATTAAGATGATCTTATTTTTTTTATCTTTAAAATAACCTCGACTCTTGTGGTTATTAGTGATCTAAACATTCTTGGGTAGTCCGGGACCCTTTGAGAAACCTATTGTTTTCCCGCTAAATCGACCACAGAGAAGGGGGGGGGGGGGGGGGGGGGGGGGAGAGAGAGTTTATTAAATCACACAGATTAAAATATATGACTATATATTTTTAAAATTAGTTTGAAATTGTATTCGACTGAAATTATTGTTGACGATAATTCAGAACAAATTTTAATAACACTTGCTAGAATAGCTTATAACCTTGTATGGCATCAGTAACGTAACACGACTACGACGTAAAGATGGCGTCGGATATAGATCCAGTCAAGATCACTTAAATGCCACACGAGGATATAAACAATTCCAGCAAGTGTTTTGAAAATTTGTTCTGAATTATTGTCAACAATAATTTCAGTCGAATACAATTTCTAACTAATTTAAAAAATATATAGTCATATATTTTAATCTGTGTAGTTTAATAAACCCCCTCTCCTTCTCTTTGGTCGATTTGGCGGAAAAACAATAGGTTTTTTAAAGACTTGACGTCACGCAGCCATCCTAGCGCAAACCACTGCGCACCACATCCCATGGCTTACGCAGATCCGAATCAATGTACTTCCCGAGAAGTTCTCCCTCTCCCTCTAGTGACGTCACGCGTATAGACAAAGTACATCAACTGCTCCACATGGAGAAAGTACAGCAGCTGCTCCGCATAAACAAAGTACAGCAACTGCTCCACATGGAGAATGTACAGCAATGCATAGACGAAGTAGTACTAATAACCACAAAAGTCTAGGTGATTTAAAAAAAAAAAAGATCATCTGAATCCTCACATGAAATGTCTTCATAAAATATATTCATTCTAACGGGAGTTGTTAGTTATCGTATTCAAATTAAACAGATATGGTGTTTTCCTCGTAAATATTGTCTGAAGAGGTTCGGAAAAATTTAAATTCAGATGAAAGCTAGACATCAAATTTTTGACTGATTACACAACATCCTCTTACTAAGGCCTCCATAT